>JAZKJV010011765.1:600000-1162500 GCA_037367405.1 Ottelia alismoides | reverse complement strand
GAAGCGAGGAAGTGGTCCTGCTATATGTTTAACCTGGTATAGCACCCAGGGTCGAACTCAAGGAGCACGGATTGGCCGAAGGCCTACGAAGTAGTAAAAAAATCAGAGAAGAAAGGGAAAACATTTTTTAGTGGTTTTTAATTGTTTTTAAATTTTTTTGGACTTTTTTAATATGTGAAGGAAATAAGAAAAGCAAAAGCAAGCACACTTCAACAAATTATTTAATGCAACAAGAAACAAGCAAATTCAGACAAAAATATTTTTATGTTATTTTTATGTTTTTTAATGTTTTTGGTGAATTTTTGGAATTTTTCTGATGTGTATTTTATTTTCTAAAAATCAAACAGTAGCAAAAATGCAAAGTACTGTCCAGCCAGGCCCAAAATCCCCAGATAAAATATCTAAGGACCTAAAAAGGACCTGGAGGTATTTTTCCTGTAAACTAGGTAAAACAAGGAAAATTTGAGTACCAAAATTATTGTTTTTGGATTTTTAATGCATTTATTGGAATTTTTATGGGTTTTTGAGGGTTTTTAAGTTTTTAAGGTTTTCCAGTGATGAAAAATAGCCAAAATTGGCTAGAAAATCAAAGAACACAAAATAAACAGTACCTAATTTTTATAGAATTTTTAGGGGGGTTTTTATATTTTTTTTGTGATTTTTCAATTTAAACAGTGCCAAAAATGGAGGTTTTTGAATTTTTAAAAATAGCAAACAAGATCAGAAATGTCCTCAAAAATCACAAAAATCCTACACCATGGCAGGAGCCATGTGTCAAATTTTCGTTGGATTTGGAGGTGATTTGATATTTTATTCAAAAATGACAAGAGGGCACTGTGCACAGGGACCAAAGTGCAAATACCCAAAGTTCTGGGGGTCCTGGTGCAATTAACCCAAGAAGTCATGCGCCAAGCGCGTGCCTGGGGCACTCAGGGACCTATATGTAATAAAACTAAGGTTCGGGGACTAATTGGTAACCCGTACCAAAAGTCCGGGGACCTCAGATGCAAATTACCCTAAAATAAGCGCACATGCGCAATTAAAACATTCACAGGGGCATAGATGCAAATACTCAAAAGTTTTCATTCATTTCTAAACATCCAGAACTACAGGGAATATCTTGCAAATAACCCAAACATACACGTGACGAAGCACGTGGCTCCACACAGACAGGGGTATAAGTGCAAATATCTAAAGTATGAGGTCCAATATGCAAAATACCCTAAAACTAAATAACTGACGAAAATAATTACAGGACGAAAACGAAATGAAAGATAAGGAAGGGCCTAAGGGTAAATTACCCTTTATTAAGTCGCCCGATGGATGCGCGCCACGTGTGTAGATGGACGGCTGGAAATGGCTGGCGCTCCGACGCTGAGGCTCTCGCAGCGATCGGACGGCTGAGGGTACGCCACGTGGAAGATCGAATGGGTGCGGTGCTCGGTGGCTACCCCTCGTGCACGGACGGTGCTGATCGCCTCTCCAAGATCTGACGGTGTCTGGCTCTCTTCAAGTGAACGGTCTGGATACGAACTGGAGGTCGAGGACGATCGAACGGTCGGGGAAGATGCTGGAAGAACAGTCGGCCGGCGAGCTTCGTCGGCCTCGTGCAAGCGCTGGTCTCCTCCCCTGCTGCCTCTGAAGATCGGAAAAGGTCCGCGATGATTCTCCGCAGCTGATGGTCGGCTCCGATGGCCCAGCCGAGCCCTGGAGGGCTCCGGCGAGGTCGGCGGAGGAGAAGCTCCTGTCTGAATGTCGGGAGGCCTCAGATAGCCTCCTCTGGTCCTGCAAAAAGGCTCAGGAGCTTCGCGGGTCGAGGGCAAAATGCCTCGACCCGGTTAGGCGTCGTGGAGGTGGTCTGTGCGTCGGTGCGGGCGAACCCCGGCGAAGTGACGGCGAGGGGATTCGAATCCCAGCTCCTGTGCGAGCTGGGTTGAATGGAGGGGCGGAGAAGGTGCGCGGAGGGAAGGCGGAGATGGATGGGGATTCCGATGATCGAATGGATGCGCGAGGTGGTCGGAATCGACGAAGAACGGCGGCGGTGCGATTTGGGTCAAAATGAAAATTGGATGAAAGGGGGAAGCTAAGGGATTACCTGGGCGGCGAAGTAGACTGGGCTGGAGCTGGGGAAGCTCCCGGTCGTAGCCTCGAGGGTCGTCTGGGCCCGAGGCTCAGAGCTTACACCAATGGCGGAGCTACGGCGGAGCTATTCGCCGGATCAGTGGTCCGGCCACTCTCTCCTCGTTGCGACACGGCCAACCTGGAGCTGTCACCTCGAGGGTAGCTGTGGAGGTCACGGGATGAAGAATGGAGAGCCAAAGATAGCAGAATCAGGTGGCGGAGCTCGGTATTTAAGTAGTTGCGGGTCCGGCTGGGGTTGGTCGGGTAGGGCTGTGAGAAGCGCGGATCCCAATGTGGATACCCCGGCGAGGGTCTCGGATGTATGAAGAAGCGATAGGACCCGGGGTTTGCGGAGATGGCGAGCGGATCGAGCGCGGAAAAAGAGGAGAAAACGGGTCGGGCGCGAGATCCGCTGGAGAAGACGGTCCGCGGAGGGAGTTGACCGGAGGTCAACATCTCCGTGGGCCAATGAGGTGCTGCCACGTATTCTATTTTTGTTTATTTATTTTAGGCTAGATAACAGCGGAATTAGCAAAAACTTAAAACACAAAATATTTTTATTTTATTTTTTTCTATTTTTTGGTGATTTTTAATTAATTTTTGGAAATAAAAAAATGAGGTATTTACATTATGTAGCTATATATAGGTATATGTACATTATATAGTTTTTTTTATTTTTGATTTTTAATTATTATTTTTATACAATTTTATTCCTATTTTATATTTTATTTATTTATATAATAAAATGAGGGATAAAAGGGTATTTTTATTTTGTTTTTATTATTTATATACATAGGTGAAATAAATAGTTATGTACAACTATATACATGGCATTTGTACAATATATTTTTGTAATTTTAATTTTGTTATTTTTATTTGATTTTTGTTTTGATTCTTTTTGTTTTATTTACTTACAATATATAGCATAGAATATTTACAAAAAGTTTAGAAAATGATTTTATTTATTTATTTACAAGGTTAAATAAATAAAGAAGCATGGTCTATGTACATGGTGAAAGGGTATTTTTGATCTTTTTAATTTTCAAATTTTTATTTTGTTTTTAATATTTTCTAAATATATACAAATATGTACAAGCATAATTTTTGGGTGGGGAAAATATAATTTTATTTATTTATATAGATATTTACACTAGAGCCCCTATCTCCCTCTACTTTGGCTTTTATGCGGTCAGGCCCATGCTGAGCCCTCCCTTGGGTTAGGTTGCTCAATATTTATTCTAAATATTTCCCTCTTTTTCTTTGTAATCTTTATTCTTTTATTTTTGCACAAAAACATGCTAATTATAGGTTTTTACACAATGCATGCTTTTGGTAATTATTGATACTTACATATATCTACATGTATTTGCAAAGGTTTTTGTAGCTAAAATATAAGAATAAAGAGAGATGAATGGGTATTCATCACCCCCCTATACTTAACTTTGCTAGTCCCTTAGCAAACACTTATTTGAAAAAGAAGTGAAAAAGAAATAAAAAGAAAAAGAAAAAGAGGATGTACATGGATCAAGGTTGATTATTAAACTTGCCTTCATTAAATTGGGATATGGAGCTTGATCAGATCTTTGGATTATTAATGTGTCGGAACCTTATTTAGACTTAAGCTTAAAACCCAACAGCCTCTAAGTTCCACCAATCTATGGACAAGACTCCTCAATAAACCAGATCAGAACAAGTCTACATACACAAACTCTAATGACCATGAATCTTTCCATGCAGTGTAAGTGATATGTGGCTCCCCACCTCAGAAGGAACAAAGAAACAGCCTCCCTCAACCTGGTAACTCTAATGCCTCGGTCTATCAACTCTTTCCTCGAGAAGCGGGGTATTCCCTTCTAAGTTCAAGTGCAACCGGCTCAAGAAGAGGGGGAAGAAGTATAGACTTTTGGAAGCCTAGCCAGTGTAGCTAAGTCTTCCGCTGCAAGCTTCATGAGATGTAACATGGATACCATAAGCTTTGCTTTATTTGACTATATACACTCCGGTGGGGTTATTAAATTTTCAATCCGACCCACCACTTTTTTGGAGTTCTTTTGCATTTTTGCATTTTTTTTCAAGGACTTCTATACAGCATATCTACATGGTGCAGCATATTTACAAGAAATTTTCCTCTTGAGCCAGTAGACTATCCCTCTTTTGAAGCTTTATTGCAACCCACAGCTTCTGTCTTTAGCCTTCATCACCACTAGACCAAGTTGAGGCGCACTTCCTTCACTAGAAGAAGAAGAGAGGTTCCGCCTAGAAGTACTACCCTCATATGCTACCCCAAGCCAAAGGAAACTGCCTCCTCACTACCTCATCCGTGGAGAGCCATGTGTAAAGTGTTGGACATGTGAGCCCACGGCGAGCCATTATGCAATAAATGTTATTGCGAATATCATTCCCTGATCTGAAATGAAGAATAAATAATTTGCATAATAGGTCCCTCTGTACAATTAGGGTTATGTACCATGGCTATCTTAATGATCATAAAGCTGTTGATTCAATTATTGAATCATAGAGGCTGGTGCTTGGATGAATATCTAAAGAGTTAGATTGAGGACTCATCAAGCACCGTCAAATGATTGTTAAGATGTGATCTCCAGCCTGAGTAGGAGATGGCAATCCTTTCTCACATAGGCTGATATCTGACCGACCTCTTGATGTAGGTCCTCTGCATAGGAATAGAGATTCGGAGGTGTCAGATTAGTTAGGTCAATGGGTTGACTTAACGAGATCGAGATAACCTAAGTCCTATGTTGAATGCTGTCACATCATAGGCACGCATCCTCTGACCGGAGACAGATGTATTGCTATATGTCTGAGTATGTACATTTGGCAGACCAATAGGTTGATGACCTAACCAAGGTCTATACACTGGCGAGCTGGTGTGCATATAAGGGCATATGAGTAATACGATCTCTCAAAGGGATCATACAGGTTCACTACTGAACCGGAAGACATGAGCTCACTCATGAGATATTGGGAAGAATCAAATTCCGTGCACGGTCATCTCGCTTTGGAAGCTTGACTAAATTTGTAGGTTTGATATATACTTTAGGAAAGTATATGGTCAAGACCTAGGTATGATATATGCTTTTGGAAAGTATATGATCGATACCAACTCCCAATGATCAAATGAGAAACTTAATGATCAAACCCTGAAAGAAGACAATGTAAAATAGATCTTGATCTTCGGGTTGACCATGGGTCTTCCAGTATGCAGGATGTACAGGTATTGGGAATACCTGAAGGGTGATGTGATCATAAACGATTGTATATCCATGACGCTTCCATTCCGAGGGAGTGATGAAACAGGTCTGGATTTTAGTGACTCCTTCCAGTAGAGAAGCAATCTGATCTTAGTCCAAGTGTTGGACATTGATCTGAATGAGATTCAGATTTAATGAGAAGATTAGATTTGCGATCTTGATTTAATCAAGCATCTATGGGAGGTTCGTAAGATCTGGATTTGAGATAAAATCTCAACATCCAAGTCACTATACGTGGAATAATACAATCGCCCTGTCCTTATCTCCAAGTATCCGCGGAGAAAGCACATTATTCTTGAAGGGATTCAAGAATAATTCATTTGATGAAATATCCAAGCAAGGACTTGTTGATTAAATGAGATTTAATTATCAAGCTTAAATATGAATATGATTCATATTGTGAAAATGATTATCTAAGATAATTAAATGGGATTTAATTATCAAGGATTAAGAGAATGTGGATAACACTATCCATGATATATGTGTGTTATAAATATGATTTATAATATACATATATAAGAGAGAGAATTTATGTAAATAGCATTTGTTAATTAATAATGTGGATTGGATTCACATTTATTAATTAATTGGAAATGCAATTTACTAATTAGTTTGGGTTGTGAATATGATTCACATAATGATCAATGGCATGATTGAAATATTCACAAATTAATTTGGTGGATATTATTGCAATAATAGTTATTGCAATTTATTAAGAAATAATAATATAAAATAAAAGGAGACAAAATAACCCCATTTTTAGGGAGGTTGGTTGACTCCATTTTTATTTATCACATTATCTCTTAATTAGTTAAAGTTAAATTGAATTATGTTGATAATGTTGCAACATTTTTTAATTTAAATTAATGTTGTTGGTTTTAACCAACAACAATCATAGCCATTGATTTAGCATGGACCAAGCATAGCCTTTGGATCCATGTGTCCCATGGATTGAGATCCATTGGATCCTAAACTAATATAAATAGAGGGCTAGGGTAGCCTTCCATAGTACATCATTAAGAGTTGTGCAAAGTTACAACTCTCTCTCTCTCTCTCTTTCTCATTCTCGCCCTCTCTCTTTCTCTTCTTCATCAAGTGGACGTCCACTTTGTGTTGAGAAAGGAGAGACTCTCGGCTTCTTCTTCGACGCTTGGATCTTCATCGAGGATTGCGGGAAGGAACGTGACTCATCATCACGCCCGCAAGTGCGTTCTTCGTGGATCGGACTTAAGATAGGAGGATCTCTACTTTGGGATCTCGCGATCACAACCACGCTTCAAGAGGTATTCCTTGTACTTTGTGATTTGATGAAACGATCCGAGAAGTGTTCTCGTGATCATGTGGTTTCATCTTTAAAGTTAAAATTTTTAATTTCCGCTGCATCTAGCATCTAGTACGACTAGTTGCTCCGATTGCATACGATGCGATCGACACGCTTCCGTGATGCGCTTGAGGATTCTCAATATCCTTCAAGTGGTATCAGAGCCAGGTTGAATAAGGTTTTGGATATGATCCATAGACCTTAGACGATTTGGTTCTTGAAAGGGTTGCGAAATTTTTACTGCATTTCAATTTTCGCACCTCTGTCTAATTGAATTTTTCTGCTCTGTTTAAAATGTTTAAACACGAAATTTTCAATTGGATTTTGTTCCCCATTAAACAAGGAAACCATAGGACTTGAGTTTACTAAATTTGGACTTCATTTGCTCAAGATATGGCTTTTTGAATATGACTATATTCACTGTTGCGGGAACTGCGGATTTGAACGTGATTAATGAGATAATTACGGTTTTAATCCGCCTTGAAATGCGTGAATTATCACTTGAGTTCTTTAATAAATCAAATAGACAATCTTTGGAAACTGAGTTTGCATTTTTTGGATTTAAATTGATCAAGATAAGTTAATTTTAGTGATTGGGGGTCACTGCTGGAAATTAACAATTTTGATCTTGACCCTAGTGATATGTCATTCAATTATCATGATGAAAATTAATTGTTAATTTTCTGGAATAATTAGTGATAAATATTTGTGAAATATTTAAAGAAATAATTATTTCATTGAATGACACTTGCCTAAATCAATGATAAGATATTAGATCTTGATCATTGGTTCATCAACAAACATTGCTTTCATGAAAACTATAGTTTATCCTACAATAGTTGTAGGACAACTTTAAATGAAAAACCCTTTTGCTTGAATAGGATTGGGGATTTGTCTAGCAAATCTCCTTATAATCAAAAATGTTTTGATTTATATTATATGGTATAATTTCGGTTGAAAAACCGATGAACATCTCAAAGTACATGATGGTCTATCTGGTATTATCCTTTCCCGAGGCGGATGTGGTGCCTAGTCGGAGAGCATTGGGGTAGCGGGTTGCAACGTATGTGGTCCGTCCCACTCTCGTCGGTACTGGCCATGACAGCGGGTAGGGACTGTATAATACTGGAGACAGACAATGTGTATTTTTCTAATTATTAAAATTCGAATAATACGTACTTTGAGTATATACCTATTATTCAAGTAAAAGACATGTTTGTTGATTGATGATTAGATTGATGATTAATTTAATGTGATTAAATTAATTATATCCAATAAACACTCTATTTTGAATAGATGTGTATTTCCCTTGGAAGAATTAATTATGTGAATATGATTCACAATAATTAATTACAATTTGAATATGAGGTGGAGGATCACATAAGTGACATCCATGGTCTCCCGTCAAGGCAAAGGATTCCGTCGCCAGTTGTTGTGTATAGGAGATGCCTGTCCGAAGTGACAGATCCTGTACATGATTTAATTGGATCGGGTTCTTTGCTTCTCGAAAGAGTAAGGCCGTATACGTAGTGACCCCAATATCGGGTCCTCATATTATTGGGGCGATATTGGATTGCGTATAGCGAGTATTAAGCCTGTTGACGGTTGGTTCAATTAATGACGGGTCAACATCATCTTAGGGGTGGTGGGCCCGGGTGTTAAAGATCGAATTGGGAAATGCAAGTTGGACTTGCAAGGCGGAATGTGTTCCCGCTTCTTTTTATCCGAGTTGTAGGTTCTCATATTATTGGGATGCAACGAAGATAGGAAAGGAGATCCCAGATCTTGCTAGAGATATAATGGTAAGAATATCTCTTACATTGAAGGTGATTAAGGGAATGAACTTTCAATGTTGACAAGGCAAGACAACTTTGATATAAAATTCCTAAATCAAAGTAAAACATGTATATATAATATATATATACTCTTATGCAAATTTCTTATTTCAGATAATCCATCATTAAACCCACTCAATGTTATACTCAATAATAACCAGTAAAATATCTTGGATTGGACTCATGATCCAGATATTGTACTTGCAATTGGACACATAATGTATGTGGTTGCAGTGTGCAAGTCCCCTCAACATAATGAGGAAGGGCAATTAAAAAACGCAATAAGACATCACCTTAGGGTTTGTATGTCTCTATGTTCTTGATCTTTCATCGAGTGTACTTTGGAAGTGACATGTCGATGGTGATCGTAATTGTCGAATAATCCTTAAAAAATAAAAGAAGATATTTTGGCATACATATGTGCTCTAGACATTTAATCATGAATGACATGGTTCTCTGCATTATGCAGAATGGTGGCTCGAAAGAGATGATGTATTCAAAATGTTAGAATACCTACCTGAACCTAAGTCTCTAAGAGTTAAGATGTATGAAGATATGATGAGTGTCATCATTCTATTATCTATACTCTAGTCATTCATGAAGCTTTATGATATTCATATTGTATGAATTTAATGAAGCATGTATAAATGTTGAAATGCTCTTACATTGAATTCCTTTTGAATTTAACATAAGAGATTCTTTGTCTTGAACAATGGTTGTTTATAGATGGAGAGAGCGCAGTGGAAGCATGGGTCGGACCCGAGTAAGAAGGAAAGTCAAAGAATTAACCTACTTCTATAACTTCCATATGGCATCCAAAGAGTTGGATGAATGCCAATACTGCAATATGTT
Organism: Ottelia alismoides; assembly: GCA_037367405.1. Lineage (NCBI taxonomy): Eukaryota > Viridiplantae > Streptophyta > Magnoliopsida > Alismatales > Hydrocharitaceae > Ottelia > Ottelia alismoides. The sequence goes on along the minus strand of JAZKJV010011765.1, from coordinate 1,153,102 downwards.
GATGTGTTGATAGTATGACTATCAAGTCTGTCTAAAATCCTTAGTGAAGGACTCAGATAGAGCATCAAAATAATCTACATATAATCATTGACTCTGACTTTATTATTTCATAAGATAAAGTCTGACAATTGTATCCCAATCTTCTAATGACATTTGCAATTGGTTGCATATATATTAGAAGATTAGAAATTTGATCTTAAGGTTTAGTAGTCATCTACATGGATATTACTGTAATTGTTGCAGCAATCTCTATTGGATAGATAGACTTCATATTCTCAGTGGGAGAGCCCTTAGTCTTAGAGAATGTCTCTATGACCTAGATATTAGAATACCATCATTGTTTGTTTCTAAATGTTGGAAATAAACTTGAATTCTGAGATAGAACTATCATAAAGAGTTATGATGGAAATATTTCAGATAGTAATCTAACATCTAGTGGACTCCATAAAATTAGAAAATTAATGAATGGTTCATTAAGATTTCTAATTCTGAAAATCAAACCTTATAAGATCAATAGGAGGATGAAGATCATTTGACAATGATCTGGCATCAAGTCTTGGACATATGTCTGTTGATTTGATCAATAGACTAGTAAGATATAAAACTTTAGAATGTCTAAAATTTCAAATCTTACATACTTGTGAATATTCAAAGTAGAATGTCCAATACACCCTTCTTTGGGAATGGTGTTAGATGTCGAGGTATTCAAGATCTCATACATATTGATGTATGTAGATCATCTATATCATAGTAAACATTATGGATATGTAATATCTATTGATGATTACGTATGATATGAGATTTCTTCTCTTCACCTGAGAAACCTTTGAAATGTTCAAAGATTTCACAATTTTGGTTTAGAACCAAAATTTGAAGAAAGATGAAATGAATTTGATCTAACTTAGGTAGCTTGTACCTATTAGATAAAATTCAAAGAATACCTTATGGAGATATGAATATCATTTCTATCTCACTCCTCCTGATGAACCTGAACTCAATAGAGTTATAGGGAGATACAATTGGATCATGTGTGACATGATTTGATCAATGATGAATTTTAGCATAATTATCCTCTTAGTTTCCTGGTATATATGTGTAGTAGAGACTACAATATATATCCTTAATAAGGTTCCATGGATGTAAGCTGGAATCTAGCACTTGAGAGTGCTACTTCATTAGGAAAATAAAGTATGGTATTGGATACCTACTTTATGACCTTGAGATTCTTAAAAGATCTCATCTCTGAGAATGTGATTCTTGGAGGATTGAGACTCTTGAGAATCAAGATGAAAATGAAGTAAAGGAACTCATTTAATCTTGAGAAGATAATGAGGCTCCTGAAATCGGAAACTAAAAGGACAATTAAAGATGAAACATTAATACCTCTTCAAATAAGTTTGAGGATGTATTCCATGTGTCAGCCAAGTCTGACAATGATCGGACTTCATGTGATGAAGCTCCTAAGAATCATGACATGGAATGATGGATATTAGCAATAAAGTCTAAAGTAGACTTCATATACAAATGTTGTATATGGACCCTCGAGGATCCACCTATAAGGGTAAGACCCATAAAGGTGTAAATGGATCTTCAAGAGAAAGGGAACCTGATGAGAAGGTAGAGACCTTCAAAGCTCGGTTCGTAGCCATGAGCTACACACCATAAGAGAAGACATTGCTTGCAATGAGACTTGCTCTTCGGAAACCATGCTTGAACTCATCAGAATATTGCTAAATTTAGCTACACAACTTGACTATTGCATCTTCGGGATGTAAGTCAAGATTGCATTCCTCTAAGAATACCTCTCTGGGGATATTCACATGAAGTAGCCCCAGGGCTTCATGATCAGGGAAAGTAAGGTATGAAAGCTAAAGAAATCCATCTGTGGACTCAAATAAGCTTCTTGTTGTTGAAACATAAGATTTGATGAAATTATAAATGTTATGATTTCAAATAGAATCTTGATGTACCATGTGAAGCTTAGTGGGAGTGCCATTGTGTTCATCATGCTAAATGTAGATAATATTCCTAATCATTTGGAATGATATAAGGATGGTAATAAGTGTTTTATAGACTGGCTATTCCATACCTTGAGATATGATCTCAAGAATACCTCTTAGATCTTAGTTCTGAAGTTGTTCAGAAGCAAAGAAAAGAAGGTATTGGGATTGTCACATTAGTAGTACACCTTGGATATGTTCAATTTTTGGAAATTCCAAGAAAGGCTTTCTTGCCTTAAGATTTGGTACTGACCTATCTAAAGGGATAGCACCTCAAAGAGTTGAGGAAGTGAATGCTAGAACTGCTTGCACCTGTGCATCAGTTACGAGAAGCTAAATGTATACTAAATGTGTATAAAAGCCAGATATCTGCCATGCAGTGGGAGTAGTAAACTGTTACTAATCCTATTATGGAGATAAAACACTTGATTGCAGTAATAACGATATCTTCAAAGATGACAAGGCTTTAGAGATGGTGATCTCTACGTCTTATCTTCAAGAGCTTAAGACTTTATAGATAAAGATCTAAAAGGTCTTAACTGTGGATACCTTGAGAGACAGTGATCTTTCGGAATAAGGGTATTCTGATAAGGATTATGGAAATACTGGTTATAATAATTATTGAGCAATAGTGTCAAGGACACTATAACTGCTTTGACTAGATTGAGTATTGGTTGCATTAGATGCAACATTCGCATTGGATGCGAGCACTGTTACCTAGGGATATGCAAGTGACGTAAAAGGACTTGGCATAGTCTTTTGGGAACAGAGTGACTGATCAGCTTACCTAGCTATTTTTCTAAATAGCATATGATTGTCACATGAGTGTGGATTAAATGATTAGCCCGTTAATGGCTCTTTGGGCTAGTGGGAGATTGTTGGACATGTGAGCCCACGGCGAGCCATTATGCAATAAATGTTATTGCGAATATCATTCCCTGATCTGAAATGAAGAATAAATAATTTGCATAATAGGTCCCTCTGTACAATTAGGGTTATGTACCATGGCTATCTTAATGATCATAAAGCTGTTGATTCAATTATTGAATCATAGAGGCTGGTGCTTGGATGAATATCTAAAGAGTTAGATTGAGGACTCATCAAGCACCGTCAAATGATTGTTAAGATGTGATCTCCAGCCTGAGTAGGAGATGGCAATCCTTTCTCACATAGGCTGATATCTGACCGACCTCTTGATGTAGGTCCTCTGCATAGGAATAGAGATTCGGAGGTGTCAGATTAGTTAGGTCAATGGGTTGACTTAACGAGATCGAGATAACCTAAGTCCTATGTTGAATGCTGTCACATCATAGGCACGCATCCTCTGATCGGAGACAGATGTATTGCTATATGTCTGAGTATGTACATTTGGCAGACCAATAGGTTGATGACCTAACCAAGGTCTATACACTGGCGAGCTGGTGTGCATATAAGGGCATATGAGTAATACGATCTCTCAAAGGGATCATACAGGTTCACTACTGAACCGGAAGACATGAGCTCACTCATGAGATATTGGGAAGAATCAAATTCCGTGCACGGTCGTCTCGCTTTGGAAGCTTGACTAAATTTGTAGGTTTGATATATACTTTAGGAAAGTATATGGTCAAGACCTAGGTATGATATATGCTTTTGGAAAGTATATGATCGATACCAACTCCCAATGATCAAATGAGAAACTTAATGATCAAACCCTGAAAGAAGACAGTGTAAAATAGATCTTGATCTTCGGGTTGACCATGGGTCTTCCAGTATGCAGGATGTACAGGTATTGGGAATACCTGAAGGGTGATGTGATCATAAACGATTGTATATCCATGACGCTTCCATTCCGAGGGAGTGATGAAACAGGTCTGGATTTTAGTGACTCCTTCCAGTAGAGAAGCAATCTGATCTTAGTCCAAGTGTTGGACATTGATCTGAATGAGATTCATATTTAATGAGAAGATTAGATTTGCGATCTTGATTTAATCAAGCATCTATGGGAGGTTCGTAAGATCTGGATTTGAGATAAAATCTCAACATCTAAGTCACTATACGTGGAATAATACAATCGCCCTGTCCTTATCTCCAAGTATCCGCGGAGAAAGCACATTATTCTTGAAGGGATTCAAGAATAATTCATTTGATGAAATATCCAAGCAAGGACTTGTTGATTAAATGAGATTTAATTATCAAGCTTAAATATGAATATGATTCATATTGTGAAAATGATTATCTAAGATAATTAAATGGGATTTAATTATCAAGGATTAAGAGAATGTGGATAACACTATCCATGATATATGTGTGTTATAAATATGATTTATAATATACATATATAAGAGAGAGAATTTATGTAAATAGCATTTGTTAATTAATAATGTGGATTGGATTCACATTTATTAATTAATTGGAAATGCAATTTACTAATTAGTTTGGGTTGTGAATATGATTCACATAATGATCAATGGCATGATTGAAATATTCACAAATTAATTTGGAATTAATTTGGTGGATATTATTGCAATAATAGTTATTGCAATTTATTAAGAAATAATAATATAAAATAAAAGGAGACAAAATAACCCCATTTTTAGGGAGGTTGGTTGACTCCATTTTTATTTATCACATTATCTCTTAATTAGTTAAAGTTAAATTAAATTATGTTGATAATGTTGCAACATTTTTTAATTTAAATTAATGTTGTTGGTTTTAACCAACAACAATCATAGCCATTGATTTAGCATGGACCAAGCATAGCCTTTGGATCCATGTGTCCCATGGATTGAGATCCATTGGATCCTAAACTAATATAAATAGAGGGCTAGGGTAGCCTTCCATAGTACATCATTAAGAGTTGTGCAAAGTTACAACTCTCTCTCTCTCTCTCTTTCTCATTCTCGCCCTCTCTCTTTCTCTTCTTCATCAAGTGGACGTCCACTTTGTGTTGAGAAAGGAGAGACTCTCAGCTTCTTCTTCGACGCTTGGATCTTCATCGAGGATTGCGGGAAGGAACGTGACTCATCATCACGCCCGCAAGTGCGTTCTTCGTGGATCGGACTTAAGATAGGAGGATCTCTACTTTGGGATCTCGCGATCACAACCACGCTTCAAGAGGTATTCCTTGTACTTTGTGATTTGATGAAACGATCCGAGAAGTGTTCTCGTGATCATGTGGTTTCATCTTTAAAGTTAAAATTTTTAATTTCCGCTGCATCTAGCATCTAGTACGACTAGTTGCTCCGATTGCATACGATGCGATCGACACGCTTCCGTGATGCGCTTGAGGATTCTCAATATCCTTCATAAAGTGCAGGTGCAAGTCAAGCCATCGTCTCTAAGAGTCATGCGTGTGTTGTTAAGTGCTCTACTTAGGCTCATCAAGATGACATATGCTCATAGCCTAGTGGACTCAAAGAATTAAGTCCTTATGGACCTGAAAAGCCTTAACCCTAAGTCCTATAAGGTTCCTCTTAAAGTTAAGTGGATTAAGATCTTATTCAAGCTCCATTTCTCAATTTAATTCCAGGCTTAGTTTAAATGTCAACTCTCATCCAGGAAAAACTACATACATATATGTACACAAGATGCTATTTACAAATATTTTACAATCATGCAAAATTTTTGAAAAATGTTTTGAAATCATGGATGAATGTTGCATGAGGTGCAAGTTTTGCAAAAAGATATTTACAAAAATTTACACAAAGTTTCTGCAAACTTTTGATTTTCAAAACATTTTGGAAAAATTTTGTACTATATACATAATTTTGATACAAAATATTTACACAAGCTTTACACAAAAGATTTTTGAAATCATTTTTACAAAAATACTTTGTACACTAGCTATGTATGTGCAAGATAAAAGAAGTTTATGTACATGAAAAATTTTTAATTTTTGTGATTTTTAGCCATTTTATTTATTAACACACTCACACAAAGTACGAGTTATGGCTAAAGTATATATGAAATATATACACACCCCCCTATACTTAGCTCGAACGATGTCCTCAGAGTGATCTAGAGCGATGAAGAAGACATAGCTCGTGCTTAGTAAAAGGGAAGTGAAAAGGAATGGCTAAGTACAGAAACGAATAAATGAATAGAATGAGAGGAACTCGGTGGTTTCCCCCTATACTTAGGATTAACTAATCCTAAATATAGCAAGTTGTACATGAAGGGAAATCCGAGTGAAGAAGATACAGAATCTGCCCCCCCTATACTTAGGGTAAAATATCCCTAAGTATAGGCAGCAAAACAGGAGCAGAACGAATGAAAAGAATACTCGCAGGTCCGACATCCCCCCTATACTTAGGGTAAAGTACACCCTAAGTATAGCATAATCATAAGATGAGAAAAAGGGATGTGGGACTAAAGAATAGAATGATATGACAACTGGATCTATACAGGCGGAGGAACAGTGAAAATCAGGCGTGAGATGCAAGAGATGTGAGTCAAGAGACCACATCTCACGCAAAATGAATAGGGGCAACAATAACGTCCCGCGGCTCATGATCTAGAAATGGCTTGAGCCGCTGGCCGTTCACTCGAAAGGTACTATCAGAAGACAACTCGGATATATCAATGCTACCATTGTCGTGTACCTTTCTGACCAAGTAGGGTCCCTTCCATTTGCTCTGTAGCTTCCCTGGAAATAATCGTAGCCTCGCATCAAACAGCCATACTCTCTGTCCAATCTCAAAATGCTTGTGGCTGATATGAGAATCATGCCACTCCTTGACTTTCTCCTTATAATGTAGGCTGCTTGAGAAAGCTGCATCTCTAAGCTCCTCCAGGGCAGCTAACTCTGCCCTTCTCTGGTCTCCCATACCATCTGGATCCATCAAAATGTCTGTGACTGCTCAAAGTGACTTGTGCCTCAGCTCAACAGGTAAATGGCACGGCTTGCCATATACGAGGCGAAAGGGAGATGTGCCCAATGGAGTCTTGAAAGACGTCCGATATGCCCACAAGACCGAGTCCAAAAGCTATGACCAATTCTTTCGGTCAGGGCGGACGACTTTCTGCAAAATATTCTTGATCTCCCTATTCGACACCTCAGCTAGACCATTCGTTTGTGGATGGTAAGGTGTGGCAACACGATGGTCTATACTGAACTCGCTAGCAAGGGCCTTTACCTGGTCGTTGATGAAATGAGACCCCCCATCAGAAATCAGAACTCGTGGAACCCGAACCGCGTGATGATATGCTTTCTCAAAAATCGGTAAACTGTCCTCGCATCAGCGGCTCGGGCGGGGATAGCCTCCACCCAACGACTAACATAATCAACGGCCAACAGAATGTACTCAAATCCCTGACTCTTAGGGAATGGACCCATGAAATCGATGCCCCATGCGTCAAAAACCTCACAGAAGTGAATGGGCTGCATCGGCATCATATCACGATGTCGCAAGTGCCCATCCTCTGACAGTCAGTACACCTCTTCACGAACTCATCAGAGTCCTTGAAGAGGGTAGGCCACCACAAGCCGGATTGGAGCACTTTCTGTGTCGTTCTCCTCCCAGAATGATGTCCTCCTGCCTCAAGCTTGTGGCAGTAAGTGAGGACGCTATGGTGTTCCTCCTGAGGAATACACCGACGCCAGACGCTATCCCCTCCTTCGTGGTAAAGGATGGGATCCTCCCAGTGGTAGGACTTGGCCCTCGCAAGGAAGGTCTCAAGCCTCTGCCTGGGCCAATCTTGTGGGACTTTCCCTGCAACGAGAAAGTTCACAATATCGGCATACCACGGGAGTGAGGCGATAGCAAGGATCGCCTCATCTGGGAAGGTATCTCGAATAGGATTAATCTGCTCAGACTCCTCAGGCTGCTCTAATCGGGAGAGATGATCCGCCACCACATTCTTGACTCCAGGCTTATCCTTGATCTCAATATCGAACTCCTGGAGTAGAAGGATCCATCTAGTCAGTCTGGCCTTGGCATCCTTCTTTGTCATGAGGTACCTAATGGCGGTGTGATTTGTAAACAAAGTCACTCTAGATCCAATGATATACGATCTGAACTTATCTAGGGCAAACACTACGGCTAGCATCTCCTTCTCTGTGACCGTATAATTCCGCTGGGCGGAATCCAATGTGCGGCTAGCGTAGTGTATGGCAAACGGAACTCCATCCCTCCGCTGTCCCAGCACTGCCCCCACGGCAAAATCGGAGGCATCCGTCATGATCTCGAATGGGAGAGACCAATCAGGCGGCTGGAGGACAGGAGCCTCAATAACATGCTGCTGGAGAGTCGCAAAGGACGAGAGACACTTGTCATCGACAAGGAACTCGGTGTCTTTCATCAAGAGGTCAGTCAACGGTCGGGCAATCTTGCTGAAATCCTGAATAAATCTCCTATAAAATCCAACGTGCCCCAGGAATGACCGTAGCTGCCTCAAATTGGACGGCGGTGTGAGTTTCCTAATGACATCAACCTTGGCCGGATCAACCTCCATGCCCCTGTTGGAGATGATGTGGCCAAGCACCGTCCCTTGAGTCACCATGAAGTGACTCTTCTCCCAAGAGAGAACCAAATGATACTCAATACATCGCTGGAGTACCCGGTCTAGGCAGTCAAGACAAGAATCGAATCCGTCGCCATAGACCGAGAAATCGTCCATGAAGACCTCCAAACATTCCCCTACCATGTCCGAAAAGATCGACAGCATGCACCTCTGAAAAGTCGCAGGGGCGTTGCATAGCCCAAATGGCATGCGTCGAAAAGCATATGTGCCAAAGGGACAGGTAAAGGTGGTCTTCTCCTGATCCTCAGGAGCGATGGCCACTTGGTTGTAGCCCGAGTACCCATCCAGGAAGCAATAATGGCTCTTCCCTGCCAGTCTCTCAATGATCTGGTCAATAAAAGGCAGGGGGAAATGGTCCTTCTTGGTGGCTTGGTTGAGTCTCCTGTAGTCAACACAAACCCTCCAAGAGGTGGGTACTCTTGTAGCGATCTCCTCTCCCGACTCACTGATCACAGTCGTGATGCCCGTCTTCTTGGGCACCACATGCAAGGGGCTGACCCACTTGGAGTCGGAAATGGGATAAATAAAATCTGCGCTCCACCATTTTGATATTTCTTTCATCACGACCTCTCTCAGGTTGGGGTTCAACCGTTGCTGGAACTCACGCGACGGCTTCGCCCCCTCCTCAAGATAGATATGGTGGGAGCACACTGCTGGACTAATCCCATGGAGATCCGCTACGCTCCATCCGATCGCCTTGCGGTTCTTTTCAAGAATCCCCATCAAACGGGATTCTTGCTCTCCAGTCAACTCGGCGGAGATGATGTCTGGGTACATCTCTGGATCGCCCGCAAGGAATCGATACTTCAGCGAAGTAGGGAGCGGCTTCAGCTCTGGAATGCTGGGTGCTGGCAAATCTGGCTGCGGAAGAAACTGAGTGAAAGCTGCTAAGTCTGCCAAATCTGCCTGGGAAAGTGAAAGCGTACTCTCGCAAACTGGGTCGGGAGAAGGCTGCTCAAATGTAATGTCTCTGCTCGGCTCTGCATCTACCTCCTCCTCATCTATAGGCACAGGTGAACTCAGGCCTGGCATCTGATCATAGCAATCGACCCAATCAGACTCTGAATCCGAGGGATCTGTATCAATCGCGGTGGCTTCAGTGCCACCGGAAAACAAGGTGGCCTCAGCACCACCATCACTAAACATCGTGTCGCGATCAAGGACCGGCTTTGCTGCCTCTATGGTATCCTGAACCAGGGCTGTGCTCTCCAGACTCTCCTCTGCTATCATCTCGGCATCAGCTGTATCTGAATATGAGAGGATGGTCTGTGCTGCAGGATCTGCCCAAGCTGCCTCATCGTCTGTGATCACAAAATCACAGTCCTGGTGGATGTCTGGCTCTGTGTCTGTCAGCTGCTCTGAATCTGTACTCGTATCTGAGCGGGTTCTCTCTCTAGCTCTGTAGTCCTCGACAGTCTCTATTTGTATACTCTCGCCCTCGACGCGAAAGTACACCTTCCCACTATCATGATCAGTCACCGCTTTGGCTGTGGCCAAAAACGAACGACCAAGGATGATGGGGGTATCGGTCACTGACTCAGGGATCTCCATGTCCAACACCACGAAGTCCACGGGGAATTTCAGACCCTGAATCGTGACGATAACATCTCGTAATAACCCCTTTGGCCTCTTGACAGATCGATCAGCGAACTGAAGGACTGTCCTGCTCTGTCGAAGAGTGCCCAACTCGAAGCGGTCGAGAAGGGCTGCCGGAAGAAGGTTGATCGACGATCCGCTATCTAGAAGAGTACGGTCGAACCTCTGCTCACTAATCTGGCATCTGACATACGGGGCCCCTGAATCTGGCCTCTTGGCTGGCAGGCGGTTCTGGATCGCAAAACACGTGGCTTTCGTCAGCACATGGATCTCTGAAATGTGGTTCCTCCTCCTCCTCCTGACTGTAGTCCTATCTCTCAAAGAACGCTGGAGAAGCGGGATGTGCTGCAAAGCCTCCTGGAGGGTCAGCTGGATGTGGAATCGATCGATCATTCTCTGGCTGAACTCCTCAAGCTCTCTTTTTTTTTATTTTCTTTTTCTTCCCCTTCCCCATCTGAAGGGCTCTAGGGAAGGGGATCACAGGGTCCTTCTCAGATGAAGGACTAGGAAAAGGCCTAGACGGTTCGATGACCGGATCCACACATACATCATGCACCACAGTGGGACCAGAAGAAACTAAACCTTTTCCTTTATTCACAACAGTGTTCCGAGGTACATGAACTGAAGGAAAGACAAGATCTCTATCACAACAAACACCGGTGGCCTCAGTACCACCTCTGGCTGGCTCTGCTGCTGCTGCTGCTGGTAGACGTCTCGCGGCATCAGTACCGCGTGCTGGCTCAGCTCTACTGGTGGCGTCAGTACCACCTCCTCGAACTGGTGAAGCGGCGGCCTCAGTACCGCCGGTGGGATCAGCATCCTTGGTGGCATCAGTGCCACCATCATCATCTGGAGCGGCCTCAGTACCGCTCTCCTCCTCCTCATGTGGCGCCTCTGAAGTATCCTCGTGGTGAAGCTCAGATGAGGCGTCGCCGCCTGCTGGGGTCCTACCGCTCCTAAGTGTGACAAAATCAGCATCAAATAGATCCGAAGATGTATCATCAAATGGGTCACTAGGAGTGGCTAACTCAGTATGTACTACCTGCTCAGATTTCCTCTTGAGATTGTTCGGGTTCGGCTCAATCTGGGCTGGAATGGCGGCCTTCCCTCTCACCAAGTCCCGCATCTCCTAGCGGAACTCGTCCATCTCCCGCCTGAATGTGGCCTGCTGGTCCGTGAGGAGGCGGGCGATGTCATCCAAAGCGGGGCTCTCGTGGGAGCCCGACGGATAGCCTCTCTGTGGGTGAGGCTGCTGGATCTGCTGCTGATGGTGCTGGTAAGAGGGATATGAGGACGGGTGCTGCTGCTGAATCGGGTGAGCCTGCTGCTCACGCCTCCACGACTGTCCCTGCTGCTGATAGGGACGAGGACCGAAGGATGATGGCTGGTGCTGCTGGTGTGCTGGGTGCTGCTGCTGCGACTGGTGATGATCTCTCTGCTGGGAGTACTGCCCTCCCTGTCCTGACGGCTGCTGCTGGGGCTGGGCACCACCACTCCCCCACCTGAATCCGGGATGGTCTCGTCGGATCCCAGGTTGGGGGCGGTCATACCAAATCCCGTTGACATCCATCAATGGCTCTGCATCGAAGGGGTCTTGCGGCAGTACTGCCAGAGGCTGATCCGGCTGGTAGACCACCATCTGCATGTCTGGAGATGGTGGGGACTGGTAGGTAGGCTGCGGCTGCTGGTACGGCTCCGCCTGTACAAGGTGAACCTGTCTAGGCTGCTGTGAGGAGCTGGAGCGCTGGGACGAGCTGCTGCTGCCGCCGGTATCGCCTCGCGACAGACGACGGGGCTGTGAAGTCGTCTGTGTCTCCTGGAGACACATGAGCTGGGTCTTCATGTCGCTTAGAACCTGTGCCATCTGTTCCATCTGAGTGATGCTCTGGCACTGCTTCTTCTCGATCAGCTCCATGCAGTCCAACTTCTCGCTGATGATACCCATGTCCGCAGCGGATGACTCTGCCTGTGCTGCTGCGACTGCGGACGAACTGGATGGACCTGCATCTACCCGTGCTATCCGCTGGTACTGCACGGGTCCTGGCTGCTGTGGTTGGGGTCTCTGAGTATACAACCTGGTCTGGGACATCACCATGTAGTTCTCGGACATCTCCTCGTAGATGGCCCAGACCTGATCGTGGTCCTTGGCAAAGTAGGACCCACCGCAAGAAGCGTTCACCAGACCCTGAAGCTCTGGCGTCAACCCGCTGAAAAAGCTCTGAACTAGGTTCGGCTTGGAGATGTCGTGGTGCAGGCATCTGTCTAGGAGCTCTCGGAACCTCTCCCATGCCTCGTGAAACTGCTCATTGGGGAACATTGAGAAGTTGCTGATCAGGGCCCTCGTTGCATTCGTCCGCCCGAGTGGATAGTACTTTTTCAAGTACTCGGTGCGGAGCTGCTCCCAGGTGTAGACAAACTTCCCTAGATGCTTCAGCCAGGTGGCTGCTCTATCTGCCAGTGAAAAAGGGAAGGCTATCATCCGGATCGTGTCCTGGTCCACGTGGCGATCGTGGACAGTGCTGCAGATCATCAAGAACTCCTGGAGGTGGAGGTGGGGCTCCTCAGTGGCTAGTCCGTGGAAACGGGGCAGTAACTGCAAGGTGTTCGGGGGGAACTTGAAGTCCCCCACGATCGCTGGCACTACCACCCAGTGATGTATCAGAGTAGATCCGGGGTTGTGTAACGCCCGCATCGGCTGTGGTGGTCCTCCTGCCACGGCGGCTGCCGCTGCGGCGGCAGCGGCTGCTGCTGCTGCTGCGGCTGCTGCAGCTGCGGCCTCTGCATCAGGCATCTCCTCAGGCTCGCTCTGCTGGTCTCGCTCTGCTCTGAGCCTCTCCAACTCTCGCCTCATCTCTATCATGAATGCCCCCTGATCGCGTAACTGCTGCTGAACTGTCTCGAGTGATGCGATCAGGGTGGAGTTGATCGCCCCCTGGTCAAATACAACATGCTGGTCTCCCTGTGGACCTCCGGGGTAATCGTCTGATCTGGCGACCATAGCGACGTCTGCAAAATCAAATGAGCCCAACTCAGGTGCTGTCAAATCTGCTAATCTCTCCTCGGGCTCATGTCTCTCAGTGCCGAAAGAAAGGGGGTCGAGGGGGAACAGGGCGGAATCGTACTCGGGCTCGGAGAGCTGGTCTCGGCTCTCGCGGGCCAACCTAGATGATCGGGTAGACGTGCCCGAAAGCGGTGCAGCCAGAGGCTGCCTAAGAGACCGTCTACCCATCATCTTGATCTGGCGAGTAAGGCGGATGAGATCTGGAGTCAACTATGATCACAAAACAAACCCCCGGTTCACCAACGCAACGCAAGCTGAAGACCGTGAAAGTTCGGTCAAATTATCTTGTCTATTTTATTTTGGTGAACACACAAAATATCAGAGCGCTTACGTGACCTGTTAGGATATCCGATGCTATCCCAACCGACTGGCCCGCACGGAAGAGTCGGTAATCAGTCGGGACTAGCACCGGGAGGCTCTACCTAGGGTGCGGGTCACTCTCTCGCGCATCCAAACCATGCAATGAGGGGGTTGCTCTCCCCAAGAAAAAATTTTTTAGGGTGAGCAGTTTTAAGATCAATAGTCTTAGCCAGTCTCAATTTTATGGTTTTTCTTTTTAATATTTTTCAAATCAAACAAAAGGCCTAACGAATTTTTCGGTTCTCCTGATTATTTAATCCGAAAACAGGGGGGAGAAGACGAAAAAGCCGATGCGCGAGAAATCAATGATGCATGCTGAGATAGAAATGCGTACCTTGTCTCCAGCACTCTACATGCAAGTGATCCGCGCAGAATTTAAAGACAGAAAGAAAACTACCTAAATGATGCAACGGGAAAAACCGAGTCCTAAACGAGCAATTTCTAGCGCAGAACCGTCTAACTCAGTCACTCGCCCTCGATCCAAAGAGTCCGGTCTAGACCCACCCCTCCTCTTCTCGACAGGTCGAGTTCAGGAGTAGCGCTTGACGGGGCAGGCTCGCGGCGCGTAGGCTCTCAGGAAAGCGACTAAGTTATTTTTATTATTTATTATTAGTAGGTCCAATTAACGTTCTATGGGAACAGATAAGCAGTTAGGTGTGTGGATCCTACTAATTACGGCACAATCACCAGAAATTCCTAAGTCTAGGGGCTCGAGCAAAAACCGCGTAAACACCGGAAAAGGCAGCTAAAAAGCTAAAACCGCTAAAAACCGCGAAAAATCTAAAGGGTCCCCCAAGCACACCGATGCTCGGCGAAACAGACCCGAGAGTCCAACTGTCTCTGACTGTACCTGTATTATTACAACATTAATCAAATGTACTGGAAATAAATCCTAATCTAAACTACGCTAATCTGCGGTTATTCCGCGACTCCCGCACTCCTGCTTGCTTTCCTGCACTCTCCTGCGGCTCTGTGAAGAAGAGAGCCGCCTCCGGTTCTCGCGGTTGCGTCGGCTTCCGAAGAAGCCGCCTCGATCCTCGGGCCCTCGCAAGAAAAGAAAAACAAGAGTGTCAAACCAGATTATTGTAAGAAAATGTCAGAAAAATAATATCTACACAATTCTATACAAAAAGCCGCGAAAATCAAAAGCCGCAGAAAAAGCTAAAAAATGACTACTAAGCCGTGCTCCCCGGCAACGGCGCCATTCTGATTAGCGAAAAACCGAGCAACTAAGGTAAAGGTACAAAAATGGTCGTTGCGACCTCGGTCGCTCAGATGCGCTAAATCAAGAAAAATCGAACCACTAATAGCAATAAAATCAATCGAAGCGAGGAAGTGGTCCTGCTATATGTTTAAACTGGTATAGCACCCAGGGTCGAACTCAAGGAGCACGGATTGGTCGAAGGCCTACGAAGTAGTCAAAAAAATCAGAGAAGAAAGGGAAAACATTTTTTAGTGGTTTTTAATTGTTTTTAAATTTTTTTGGACTTTTTTAATATGTGAAGGAAATAAGAAAAGCAAAAGCAAACACACTTCAACAAATTATTTAATGCATTAAGAAACAAGCAAAAATTCAGACAAAAATATTTTTATGTTTTTTTTATGTTTTTTAATGTTTTTGGTGAATTTTTGGAATTTTTCTGATGTGTATTTTATTTTCTAAAAATCAAACAGTAGCAAAAATGCAAATTACTGTCCAGCCAGGCCCAAAATCCCCAGATAAAATATCTAAGGACCTAAAAAGGACCTGGAGGTATTTTTCCTGTAAACTAGGTAAAACAAGGAAAATTTGAGTACCAAAATTATTGTTTTTGGATTTTTAATGCATTTATTGGAATTTTTATGGGTTTTTGAGGGTTTTTAAGTTTTTAAGGTTTTCCAGTGATGAAAAATAGCCAAAATTGGCTAGAAAATCAAAGAACACAAAATAAACAGTACCTAATTTTTATAGAATTTTTAGGGGGTTTTATATTTTTTTGTGATTTTTCAAGTTAAACAGTGCCAAAAATGGAGGTTTTTGAATTTTTAAAAATAGCAAACAAGATCAGAAATGTCCTCAAAAATCACAAAAATCCTACACCATGGCAGGAGCCATGTGTCAAATTTTCGTTGGATTTGGAGGTGATTTGATATTTTATTCAAAAATGACAAGAGGGCACTGTGCACAGGGACCAAAGTGCAAATACCCAAAGTTCTGGGGGTCCTGGTGCAATTAACCCAAGAAGTCACGCTCCAAGCGCGTGCCTGGGGCACTCAGGGACCTATATGTAATAAAACTAAGGTTCGGGGACTAATTGGTAACCCGTACCAAAAGTCCGGGGACCTCAGATGCAAATTACCCTAAAATAAGCGCACATGCGCAATTAGAACATTCACTGGGGCATAGATGCAAATACTCAAAAGTTTTCATTCATTTCTAAACATCCAGAACTACAGGGAATATCTTGCAAATAACCCAAACATACACGTGACGAAGCACGTGGCTCCACACAGACAGGGGTATAAGTGCAAATATCTAAAGTATGAGGTCCAATATGCAAAATACCCTAAAACTAAATAACTGACGAAAATAATTACAGGACTAAAACGAAATGAAAGATAAGGAAGGGGCTAAGGGTAAATTACCCTTTATTAAGTCGCCCGATGGATGCGCGCCACGTGTGTAGATGGACGGCTGGAAATGGTTGGCGCTCCAACGCTGAGGCTCTCGCAGCGATCGGACGGCTGAGGGTACGCCACGTGGAAGATCGAACGGGTGCGGTGCTCGGTGGCTACCCCTCGTGCACGGACGGTCCTGATCGCCTCTCCAAGATCTGACGGTGTCTGGCTCTCTTCAAGTGAACGGTATGGATACGAACTGGAGGTCGAGGACGATCGAACGGTCGGGGAAGATGCTGGAAGAACAGTCGGCCGGCGAGCTTCGCCGGCCTCGTGCAAACGCTGGTCTCCTCCCCTGCTGCCTCTGAAGATCGGAAAAGGTCCGCGATGATTCTCCGCAGCTGATGGTCGGCTCCGATGGCCCAGCCGAGCCCTGGAGGGCTCCGGCGAGGTCGGCGGAGGAGAAGCTCCTGTCTGAATGTCGGGAGGCCTCAGATAGCCTCCTCTGGTCCTGCAAAAAGGCTCAGGAGCTTCGCGGGTCGAGGGCAAAATGCCTCGACCCGGTTAGGCGTCGTGGAGGTGGTCTGTGCGTCGGTGCGGGCGAACCCCGACGAAGTGACGGCGAGGGGATTCGAATCCCAGCTCCTGTGCGAGCTGGGTTGAACGGAGGGGCGGAGAAGGTGCGCGGAGGGAAGGCGGAGATGGATGGGGATTCCGATGATCGAATGGATGCGCGAGGTGGTCGGAATCGACGAAGAACGGCGGCGGTGCGATTTGGGTCAAAATGAAAATTGGATGAAAGGGGGAAGCTAAGGGATTACCTGGGCGGCGAAGTAGACTGGGCTGGAGCTGGGGAAGCTCTCGGTCGTAGCCTCGAGGGTCGTCTGGGCCCGAGCCTCAGAGCTCACACCAATGGCGGAGCTACGGCGGAGCTATTCGTCGGATCAGTGGTCCGGCCACTCTCTCCTCGCTGCGACACGGCCAACCTGGAGCTGTCTCCTCGAGGGTAGCTGTGGAGGTCATGGGATGAAGAATGGAGAGCCAAAGATAGCAGAATCAGGTGGCGGAGCTCGGTATTTAAGTAGTTGTGGGTCCGGCTAGGGTTGGTCGGGTAGGGCTGTGAGAAGCGCGGATCCCAATGTGGATACCCGGCGAGGGTCTCGGATGTATGAAGAAGCGATAGGACCCGGGGTTTGCGGAGATGGCGAGCGGATCGAGCGCGGAAAAAGAGGAGAAAACGGGTCGGGCGCGAGATCCGCTGGAGAAGA
Source organism: Ottelia alismoides (assembly GCA_037367405.1). Lineage (NCBI taxonomy): Eukaryota > Viridiplantae > Streptophyta > Magnoliopsida > Alismatales > Hydrocharitaceae > Ottelia > Ottelia alismoides. The sequence goes on along the minus strand of JAZKJV010011765.1, from coordinate 1,135,715 downwards.
CGGTCCGCGGAGGGAGTTGACCGGAGGTCAACATCTCCGTGGGCCAATGAGGTGCTGCCACGTATTCTATTTTTGTTTATTTATTTTAGGCTAGATAACGGCGGAATTAGCAAAAATTTAAAACACAAAATATTTTTATTTTATTTTTTTCTAATTTTTGGTGATTTGTAATTAATTTTTAGAAATAAAAAAATGAGGTATTTACATTATGTAGCTATATATAGGTATATGTACATTATGTAGTTTTTTTTATTTTTGATTTTTAATTATTATTTTTGTACAATTTTATTCCTATTTTATATTTTATTTATTTATAGAATAAAATGAGGGATAAAAGGGTATTTTTATTTTGTTTTTATTATTTATATACATAGGTGAAATAAATAGTTATGTACAACTATATACATGGCATTTGTACAATATATTTTTGTAATTTTAATTTTGTTATTTTTATTTTATTTTTGTTTTGATTCTTTTTGTTTTATTTACTTACAATATATAGCATAGAATATTTACAAAAAGTTTAGAAAATGATTTTATTTATTTATTTACAAGGTTAAATAAATAAAGAAGCATGGTCTATGTACATGGTGAAAGGGTATTTTTGATCTTTTTAATTTTCAAATTTTTATTTTGTTTTTAATATTTTCTAAATATATACAAATATGTACAAGCATAATTTTTGGGTGGGGAAAATATAATTTTATTTATTTATATAGATATTTACACTAGAGCCCCTATCTCCCTCTACTTTGGCTTTTATGCGGTCAGGCCCATGCTGAGCCCTCCCTTAGGTTAGGTTGCTCAATATTTATTCTAAATATTTCCCTCTTTTTCTTTTTAATCTTTATTCTTTTATTTTTGCACAAAAACATGCTAATTATAGGTTTTTACACAATGCATGCTTTTGGTAATTATTGATATTTACATATATCTACATGTATTTGCAAAGGTTTTTGTAGCTAAAATATAAGAATAAAGAGTGATGAATGGGTATTCATCAGCATTCTAGACCACATCATTCTGTTTTCTCTCTCCTGCTCTTCTCTCTCCTAGTTGGATCATGTGGACTAGAATGCATGCCCTCATGCTCTCACATTTTTTGGCTCTCATAGGATCACTCATATAGATACATATATATATATACATATATATATGTATGTATGTATATGGGGCTGGGGAAGCTGCACCCGGGGGTGTAGCTAACTAGTTGCACCCGGTTATTTTTCATTGTTTTTTTGTGTTTTTGAAATGAAACCTAGGGGGATTTGAATTACTATATATCACCACGATATCATATCAATTTCAACTAAATTTGACATTTCTATCGTTTCCATCAAGGCTATCACATTTTAACGGTTTCAGAATTATTGAAATTTACTATATCTATATGGGCATGTTAGGAGTGTTTGTTTTGCATGAAATTTGAAACACATATTCCACACAATAAATTAAGTAAATCTCCCATAAGTTTCCTTCAAAAAATCAAAAATAAATGAGAAAAATAGCCGGGTGTAGGTAGTTGGCTGCACCCCCGGTGTAGCTTCCCTTTTCCATATATATATATATATATATATATATTATATATATATATATATATATATATATATATATATATATGGGGTTGATGGGGCTACCCCCTCGGGGCAGCCAACATGGCTGCCCCGTCCCATTTTTGGGCAAATTTTTTTACTTTTTTGAAAAATATCGTCATGTATAAGAATCGCTATATCCCTCCTATATGGCATTCGAATTTCGTCATAAACAGAGACTCGTACGACCTCCATCTAGACAGGGTCGATTTAAAAAATCCTGCGACCGTTAAAAAAATGATGTCTGCAAGGAGGCCGTAGGAGTCTCTGTTTCTGATGAAATTCGATGACATATAGGAGGATTATAGGGATGATATACATGATGATATTTTCCAAAAAAATAATAAAATTTGCGAAAAATGGGGTGGGGGCAGCCCCATTTTCCCCTATATATGAGAGAGGGAGAGGGAGCAAAAAATATGAGAACTTGCATTCTGGACCACATGATTCTGTTTTCTCTCTCCTGGTTGGGTCATGTGGTCTAGAATGCATGCTCTCACAGGTTTTGGCTCTCAAAGGATCACTCATATATATATGGGTAAAATGGGGCCGCCCCCAGGGAGTAGCCAACTTGGCTACTCTCACCCCTATTTTTCCCTCATTTTTTTATTTTTTTGGAAAATAAAAATTTGTATATTCATCAGTATATCCCTCTCACATTCTATTAAAATTTCGTCAGAAACAGAGACTCCTAAGCCCTCCATCCAGACGTCATTTTTTTAACGGTCGAAGGATTTTTTAAATCGACCATGTTTGGATGGAGGCCGTAGGAGTCTCTGTTTCTGACGAAATTTTAATAGAATGTGAGAGGGATATAATGATGAATATACAAATTTTTATTTTCCAAAAAAATAAAAAAATGAGGGAAAAATAGGGGTGGGAGTAGCCAAGTTGGCTACTCCCTGGGGGCAGCCCCATTTACCTCTCTCTCTCTCTCTCTCTCTCTCTCTCTCTATATATATATATATATATATATATATATATATATATATGAGGAAAGTGAGCCTACTTTGTGAAGTAGGTAACCTTACCTACTTTTCATCCAGTTTTTGCAAAAAAATTTATTTTTTTGAAAAATACCACCGTAGATTTTCATAATTATATCCCTCTAATATGTCATTCAAATTTCATCAGAAATGGAGACTCCTAAGGCCTTCATCCAGAACATGTAAAATACAGCAAATCTGTGACCGTGAAAAAATGATTGTCTGGATGGAGGCCGTAGGAGTCTTTGTTTCTGGCGAAATTTGAATGACATATTAGAGGGACAAAATTATGAAAACTTATGGTGGAATTTTTGAAAAAAATAAAAAATTGCAAAAAATGAAATGTGAAGTAGGTAAGTTACCTACTTCACAAAGTAGGCTCCCTTTCCTCTCTCTCTCTCTCTCTCTCTCTTTCTTTATATATATATATAGGGTTTCCTCCTTGGAGCAGCCAACATAGTTGCCCCCACACATTTTTCACATTTTTTATTTTTTTTGAAAAATATAATCATTTATATTCATCCTTACCCTCCTATATGCCATTCGAATATTACACATGTACCGGGATATAGGGATGAATATACATGGCGATATTTTAAAAATATATATAAAAATAAATTGATAAAAAATGAGACGAGGCAGACCCATGCATCCCATATGTATGTATGTATGTATGTACGTACGTACGTACGTATGTACGTATGTATGTATGTATGTATGTATGTATGTATGTATGTATGTATGTATGCATGCATGCATGCAGGTAGATATGTAGGTAGGTAGGTAGGTATGTAGGTAGGTAGGTAGGTATGTAGGTAGGTACGTATGTATGTATATAAAGGAGTGATTCTATGAGAGCCAAAATTTGTGTGAGCATGAGAGCATGCATTTTGGACCACATGATCATGTCTTCTCTCTCCTGGTTGAATCATGTGGTCCAGAATGCATGCTCTGATGCTCTCACATTTTTTTGCTCTCATAGGATCACTCCTCATGTATGTATTTATGTATGTATGTATGTATGTATGTATGTATGTGTGTATGTATGTATGTATACATACATACATACATACATACATACACATACATACATACATACATACATACATAGGAGGCCTTTCAAATGAGCTGGAGGCTTTTCTGAAATTGTAAAGGCCACTATGGATTTAGTAAAAACTCTATAATAATTTTGTAAAAGTATAAACTACACATTGTAAGAAAATGAATTTTGTAAAATATAGCATCCAAATTTAAATTAACATTTCCATCCAATATAATAATATTTTCATAATTTTATTTCACTATACATATTGTGTTAATATTTAATATTATATATATGATAAGAAATTGTAAAATATATTGGAAAGATGCCTAAATTGAGGGTGGCTCACCATATATATGGTGAGATCCTGCCTCATTTGAAGTTTCTCATATATATATATATATATATATATATATATATATATATATGAGAAAAGAGAACTTACCTACTCCGCTTTCTTCTTTTTCAAAATTTGTTATTTTTTTTTGAAAAATATTTCATGGATTTTCATAACTATATCCCTCTAATATGTCATTCAAATTTCATTCGAAACAGAGACTCCTACGACTTCCATCCAGACAGTCATTTTTTAACGGTCACATATTTGTTGTATTTTTCATGTTCTGGAAGGAGGCCGTAGGAGTTTCTATTTCTGACAAAATTTGAATGACATATTAGAAGAATATAATTATGAAAATCCATGGAAGCATTTTTCGAAAAAAATAAAAAAAATTGAAAACAAGAAAGTGGAGTGGGTAAGTTACCTACTCCATGGAGTAGGATCCCTTTCCTCTCTCTCTCTCTCTCTATATATATATATATATGGGAAAAATGTGTATGCCCCCTAGGGGAGCTAACTGAGCTCCCCCGCCCCTTTTTCACATTTCTTTTATTTTTTTTTGAAATCTAAAATCGTGTAAATTCATTTATTAAATCCTTATATTATGTCATTCAAATTTCATGTGAAACAGAGACTCCTACGACCTCCATCCAGACGGGGTCGATTTAAAAAATCCTGTTACCGTTAAAAAATGACTGTCTGGATGGAAGTCGTAGGAGTCTCTGTTTTACACGAAATTTGAGTAGCATAATATAGGGATATAGTGATGAATATTCATGAAAAAAATTTCAAAAAAAATAAAAAATGATGAAAATGGGGCGGGGGGAACTAAGTTAGCTCCCCCTAGGGGGCAGCTCCATTTATCCCTATATATATATGGGTAAAATGGGGATGCCCCCATGGGGGGAGCTAACTTGGCTCCCCCCGCCCCATTCGGCCCGATTTTTTAAATTTATTTGAAATTTTCTTCTGTTATTTTCATCAATATATCCCTATATTATGTCATTAAAATTTCGTACAAAACAGAGGCTCCTACGACCTTCATCCAGACGGGGTCATTTGTAGCAATTCTGTTACCGTTAAAAAATGACTGTCCGGATGGAGGACGTAGGAGTTTCTGTTTCACATGAAATTTTAATGACATAATATAGGTATATAGTTATGAAATTCCATGGAAGAAATTTTCAAAAAAAATAAAAAAATCAGACGAAATGGGGCGGGGGAGCCAAGTTAGCTCCTCCGAGGGGGCAGCCCCATTTAACCCTATATATATATATATAGAGAGAGAGAGAGAGTAAAGGGAAGTTGTTCTGTGTAACAACCAAGTTAATACACATAGCAATTTCCCTCCCCTTTTTATTTTATTTTTTCAAAAATTCCTCCATGTACTTTCATTTATATATCCCTCCTAAATGTCATTCGAATTTCATGAGAAACGGAGACTCCTATGCCCTCCATCTAGAACAAGTAATTTTTAACGGTCTGAAATTTGTTGTAATCAAAAAAAAATAAAAAGGTGGCTATTACACGGTACAGCTTCCCCAGCCTCATATGTATGTATGTGTGTATGTATGTATGTATGTATGTATGTATGTATGTATGTATGTATGTATGTATGTATGTATGTATGTATGTATGTATGTATGTATGTATGTATGTATGCATGTATGCATGTATGCATGTATGCATGTATGTATGTATGTATGTATGTATGTATGTAGGTATGTAGGTATGTATGTATGTATGTATGTATGTATGTATGTATGTATGTATGTATGTATATAGGGTCAAATGGGCATGTCCCCTGGGGGGAGCTAACTTGGCTCCCTCCGCCCCATTTCACTCGGGTTTTTGTTATTTTTTTTTGAAAATTTCTTCTTTGGAATTTCATCATTATATCCCTATATTATGTCATTAAAATTTCTTGTGAAACAGAGACTCCTACGGCCTCCATCCAGACAGTCATTTTCTAACGGTAACATAATTGCTAAAAACGACCCCATCTGGATGGAGTCCGTAGGAGTCTCTGTTTTGCACGAAATTTTAATGACATAATATAGGTATACATTGATGAAAATCCACAGAAGAAATTTTTTAAAAAAATAAAAAACCCGGGTGAAATGGGGCGGGAGGAGTTAAGTTAGCTTCCCCCATGGGGCAGCCCCATTTTACTCATGTGTGTGTGTGTGTGTTGTGTGTGTGTGTTGTGTGTGTGTGTGTGCGTGTGAGTAAAATGAGGCTGCTCTCTGAGAGGAGCCAACGGTCTTTTCCCACCCCCATTTTCCTCCTATTTTTTATCTTTTTTTGAAAAATAAAAATATGTATATTAATTATATATCCCTATAACATTCTATTAAAATTTCATCAAAAACAGATACTCATATGCCCTCCATCTAGAACAGGTCGATTACAGCAATTCTAAGACCATTAAAATTACTTGTTCTATATGAAGGGTATAGGAGTCTCTGTTCTGACAAAATTTTAGTAGAATGTTAGAGGGATATAGTGATGAGTATACATATTTTTATTTTCTCATTAAAAAATTGGGGAAAATGGGGGCGGGAGCAGCCCGTTGGCTCTCTCATGGAGTAGCCCCATTTTACTATATATATAGGGTAAAATGGGGCTGCCCCCAGGGAGTAGCCAACTTGGCTACTCCCACCCCTATTTTTCCCTCATTTTTTATTTTTTTGGAAAATAAAAATTTGTATATTCATCATTATATCCCTCCCACATTCTATTAAAATTTCGTCAGAAACAGATACTCCTAAGCCCTCCATCCAGACGTCATTTTTTAACGGTCGCAGGATTTTTTAAATCGACCATGTTTGGATGGAGGCCGTAGGAGTCTCTGTTTCTGATGAAATTTTAATAGAATGTGAGAGGGATATAATGATGAATATACAAATTTTTATTTTCCAAAAAAATAAAAAAATGAGGGAAAAATAGGGGTGGGAGTAGCCAAGTTGGCTACTCCCTGGGGGCAGCCCCATTTACCTCATATATATATATATATATATATAGAGAGAGAGAGAGAGAGAGAGTAAAATGTGGTTGCTCCCTTGAAGAAGGCAACAGGCTGCTCTCGTCCCCATTTTCCTCCATTTTTTTATTTTTTGGAAAATAAAAATATGCATATTCATCACTATATCCCTCTAACATTCCGTTAAATTTCATCATAAATAGAGACTCATACCCTTCATCCAGAACATGTCGATTAGAGCAATTCTAAGACCGTTCAAATTATCTGTTCTGGATGAAGGGTATAGAAGTCTCTGTTTCTGACGAAATTTTAGTGGAATATTAGAGGGATATAATGATGAATATGCATATTTGTATTTTTCAAAAATAATAATGGAGGGAAAGTGAGGGTGGGAGCAGCCCGTTGGCTCCTCCCAGGAAGCAGGCACATTTTACTCATATATATATATATATATATGAGAAACTTCAAATAGGAATCTTTGTAATGTATTATGCGATTTCTTTTTTATAAACTTAATAATAAATATTAACACAACATGTATAGTTAAATAAAATTATGAAAATATTATTACATTGGATGAAAATGTTAATTTAAATTTGGATGCTATATTTTACAAAATCATTTTTTTACAATATGCAGTTTATACTTCTACAAAATTGTAACGGAGTTTTTACTAAATTGAGAGTGACCTTTAGAATCTCAGAAAGGACTCATCTCATTTGAAAGGTCCCATGTGTGTGTGTGTGTGCGCGCACATATATACACATATATATGAGTGATCATGTCAGAGCAAAAAAAACTGTGAGAGTTATATAGCAATGATTATGGACCATTAGATTCTATCTTCTCTTTCTTGATCTTCTCTCTTATGATTGAATCTAGTGGTCCAGATTCACTGCTCTCATGCTCTCACAGATTTTGCATCTCACAGGATCACCCCTCTATGTATATTTACATGTATATGTATATGTATATGTATATCTCTCTCTCTCTGTGTGTGTGTGTGTGTGTTGTGTGTGTCTATATATGTATGTATGTGTGTATGTATGTATATGTGTATGTATATATACGTATCTATATATAGGGAGCCTGGATCCTACATCGAGGGTGTAGGTAACTACTTACACCCAACTTTTTTTTTAGTTTTTCTGAAAGAAATCTTAAAGGGATTTGCTTAATATATTGAGGGGAATATGTGTTTCAAGTTTCATGCAAAACAATCATTCCTAACACGTTCATCAAGAAGGGATCAATTTCAGCAATTCTTAGATCGTTAAAATTTGGTAGTCTTCATGGAGAAGATACAAGTTTAAAATCAAGTTGAATTTGGAATGACAACATGGTAATATATGGTGATCTAATTCACCAAAAGTTTCATTTCAAAAAAAATTGAAAAAAAGAGCTGGGTGTAGGTAGTTACCTAGACCCTTGGATGTAGGCTCCCTTTTCTCATATTTGTGTGTGTGTGTGTGTATGTGTGTATGTATGTATGTATGTATGTATGTATGTATGTATGTATGTATGTATGTATGTATGTATGTATGTATGTATGTATGTATGTATGTATGTATGTATGTATGTATGTATGTATGTATGTATGTATGTATGTATGTATGTATGTATGTATGTATGTATGTATGTATGTATGTATGTATGTGTGTGTGTGTGTGTGTATGTGTGTATGTGTGTATGTGTGTATGTGTGTATGTGTGTATGTGTGTATGTGTGTATGTGTGTATGTGTGTATGTGTGTATGTGTGTATGTGTGTATGTGTGTATGTGTGTATGTGTGTATGTGTGTATGTGTGTATGTGTGTATGTGTGTATGTGTGTATGTGTGTATGTGTGTATGTGTGTATGTATGTATGTATGTATGTGTATATGTATATGTATATGTATGCGTGTGACCTTTCTAATTATACATGTTCATTCCATTCTTAAGGAAGATCAAATAATTTGATCATTAGATCCACTTTCAACGGATGTGATAAAAACCACGTTATTACGCAAAATCAGATTTGCAATAACTGTCGGTTCCTAATTTATGAGAGGTCTAATAAGAAATTTTCGCAAGTAAGAAGATGATACAATGAGGTTAAGATTGTGGGATTTTGTGAAAAAAGAAGGTATGCATTCTACAAAAACAAGAATTTAAAATACAAAAATGAGACAAGATTCTGAGATGTTAGGAAGGAATTGTACAAATTTAAATATTTTCGTACTGATATGTTGCTATTTTTAAGGGAGGGCCTTAACTATTAGTTCCTAAATTATGAGAGGTCTAATGATGAAATTTTGAGCTAAGAGGATGATGCAATGAGGTCAAGATCAAGGGATTTGGTGTACAAAAGAAGGTATGTATTATACGAAAATAAGAATTTAAAATACAAGAATAAGACATAGTTTCAAGATTTTAATAAGGAATTGTACAAATCCAAATGTTTGCATACCCATCCGTTGTTGTTTTTAAAGGAGGGTTTTTAAATGTTTGCATATCCGAGGCTGCAGTGTAATCCACCGAGATTCGCCGCCTTCCAAGCTTAGTCCCTCATGTTCCATGCACGTGAGGGGATTGGTAATTTGTAGAAGAACCCCCGACAGTTGCTAGAATTACAATAATATCCTCAAGCGCATGTCTCACATTTGTGCTTGTTAATTTTGCATAAATGTCTGATCTAGTTTTATTATCTACAGAAAGGTCCATCTACGCAAAAGGGAAAATTATAAAGGGTTGATGAATACCCATTCATCACTCTTTATTCTTTTATTTTAGCTACAAAACCTATGCAAAACACATGTATATTCATGTAAATAGCAATAATTGTCAAATAGCATGCATTGTGTAAATAGGCATATTTAGCATGTTTTTGTACATAAATAAAAGAATAAATAAATAAAAGAAAAAGAGGAAGATATTTAGAATAAATATTGAGCGGCCTAATCCCAAGGGAGGGCTCAGCATGGGTCTGACCGCAAAGATCCCAAGTAGAGAGAGATAGGGAAGCTCATGTGTTTGTACATATACATGTAAATAAATAAAAATTATTTTCCTCTTAATAAAAATAAACATGTGTACTATTTATTTGTATATATTTGTAAATATAAAATCAAAATAAAAGAGAAATAAAAAGAATAAAACTCATTCATCATTGTAAATAGACCTTGTGTATAAAAACCACAACTCTATTTATTTCTCCTTATAAATAAATAATAAAAATCCCATAAAAATAGGTACATATTCCATATTCCATAATGTAAATAAATAAAATAAAAGGAATTAAAAAGAAATTAAAAAGAAATAAAATAAAAACCCAAACCCACCTTGTATATATACCATGTATATATGTATATAAAACTATTTATTTAACCCTTGTAAATAATTAATAAAAATTAAATAAAAATATCCTTTTATTCCACATTTTATATTATAAATAAATAAAATATTAAATGGAAATAATTGTGTAAAAATAAACAATTAAAAAATTAAAAATAAAAAATCCATCTTGTTTATACCTATATATAATAATACTATATTGTAAATACATTATTTTTATTTCAAAAAATTAAATAAAAATCACTAAAAAATTTAAAAATAAAGAAACATTTTTCATGTTTTAAGTTCTTCGAAAATAAGTCAATTAGTATTTTTAAATGAATTATCAAAAAATTAATAATCGGCAGCCTCTGATTGGTCCACGGGGGATGTTGACCCCCGGTAAACTCCCCCCCCCCTGGACCTTTTCCCCGCGGATCCCGCATCCGACCCGGCATTCCCTGATTTTTCCCGACGTGATCTGACCTCTAAACACCGAAACTCCGGGCTCCATTTGATCCTGGCTAATCCGAGACTCTCGTCGAGGATCTACATAGGGATCCGTGCTCCGATTCTCTCGCCCGATCCTCGTCTAGCCGGACCCCTAGCCGTATAAAGTTCGACCTCCGTCGCACTTTTCACACCATCCTTGGCTGTGCCTCTTCGTCCTAGGACCTCCACCTTGCTCCCCTGAGTGACAGCTTCGTGAGAGAGGTGTCGAAGAGAGGAAAGGAGACCTCCAACTATCGATCTGATGACTCTTGCTGTCGTGCGCCGCCACGAGGTGCGCTGAGCCTCGGAACCCGACGTTTCCTCGAGGCAAGGGCCCCCAGAGCTAGCTGAGCTCATCCCCAGTCGATTGCACCTGCCAGGTAGACCCAATACCCCTTGGTTTCCTTTAATTTCATCTTGTACGCCCAATTCGCTCTGTCGCCGTCTCCGACTAATTCCACCCACTCCGATCACCATTCCGTTCATCCGACCCGACCATCACACTCACGAGACCCCTCTTCACGTTCTTCGCCCATTCGCTCATCTTGATTCGATCCGGAATCAAAAACTCGACCTCCCCAGGAAGCTTCCTAGGCTGTTTTGCAGGTGAAGGTGACCCATCTGAAGGTTGCGACATTCGAGCCCAGGAGCTTTGCTCCTCCAACGTCGTTGTGCCACTCCGGTGGTCTCCGGTCTCATCGGAGGTGCCCTTCAGCTACGGCGCACCTTGGCGAACACGTTCCATCTTCCAGCAGCTCCAGAGGAGGTCCTCAGCGCACACAGGAGGCCGACGAAGTTCGCCGGCGTCGAGTTCTTGGAGGACCCTCCTCCTCCGTGCGATCGTGCCCACTCGCCCAGTTTTGATCTCGAGCGTTCACTTGTGAGGAGCCAGCCACCATCAGATCTGTCGGGGATTGATCGTGACCATTCACTCCAACGAAGGGTTAGCCACGCATTCCAGCCCTCCGATCATCCACGTGGCACCCCCTCGTCCGTTGGATTCAAGCGCCGGTCTTCGAAGAGACGTCCGCTGCACCTCCACTGTCTGATCAGCCATGTGGCGCTTCTTCAGCCATCGGCTTTTGATAAGGGGTAAATTTCTTGTAAGCCCCTCTGTTTATTGCATTTGATAGTTTAGTCTTGTAAATATTTAGCATAGTTGTTTTTATTTTGGATATTTTGCATTGAGGACCTTGTGCTTATTTTATTTGCATTTATACCCCTGTCTACGTGGAACACGTGCATCGTCACGTGACTTTCTGGGATATTTGCATGTAAGGGCTTGGGGATTATATGTGTTATGAAATGGAACTTAGTTTGTGATATTTGCATTTATACCCCTGTGCGTGGTTTTATTTGGATATGTGTTGAATATCTGGGCTTTTTACACTTTCCACGCTACACTTTCCGCACGTGTTATTATCCAGCCCTCAGAAATATGTTTCTTTGCATTTAGGTCCCTGTGTATTGTGAGCCTCTTTTTTATTTAAATAAAATATTAAACTTAACCCAAATTGTGTGAAATTTGGATACGTGGCTCCTGCCACTGTGTAAAAATTTCCCAAATTTTTGGGTACATTTTTTAGGCTCCTTATTATTTTTAAAAATTCAAATATTGTTGTTTTAGTGTCTGTCCAGATTAGAAAATCATAAAAAAATATAAAAACTCTTTTAAAAATTATAAAAAAATAGGTTTTGTTAATTTTGCTGTGTTTGATTTTCCGTGCAATTTTGGCTATTTTTGGACATATAAAAACCCTAAAAATTGAAAAACCCTTAAACACTTATAAAAATTCTAAGAAATTGTAGAAAACTCCAAAAATAATAAACTATTTTCCTGAATTTTCTTTATTGTCTCTATTTTTCATAAAAAAATACCTCTAGGCTATTATAGGACCATTTGATATTTTTCATGGCCCTTCCAAGCCTGGCTGGACAGTAGCTCACTGTTTCTGCCTTGTTTGATTTTTAGAAAATTCTATAAAAATCTAAAAAATTCATCAAAAACAGTAAAAAACCTATAAACATAAAAAAATTTGTTTGAATTTTTGGAGCTTTTTGTAGTGTTGAAATAATTTGTTCATTGTGCTTGTATTTACCTTTTTCTCATTTTCCTTTATTATTAAAAATCCAAAAAATATAAAAATAATTAAAAACCATCAAAAATACTTGTTTTTGCTTTGTTTCATTTTTGACTACTTCGTAGGCCGCAAGGCCAACTCCTGCTCCTCGAGACCGACCCTGAGTGCTATACCAGGTTAATCACATAACAAGACCGCTATTTTGCTTTTCATTGATTTTTGTCTTTTCGATTGGTGGTCTGATTTTATTTCTTGATTGAGCTCTGAGCCCCGAGTGACTGAGGTCACAACGACCTTAGTGATATCTTTACCTTAGTCTATCGGGCGGCTCGTCAGAATGGCGCCGTTGCCGGGGAGCACGGCTTAGTAGTCATTTTTTGATTTTTTTTTCGTGGTTTTCTTTTTCGCGGCTTTCTGTAGATATTTTTGTATATAATTTCTATCTGACTCATTTATACATTTATCTGGTCTGATCACATCTTTTTGTTTACTTGCGAGGGCCCGAGGACCAAGGCAGCTCCTCTCGAGGAGCCGACGCAACTGTGGGAATCGGAGGCGGCTCCCTTCTGGACGGGGCCGCAGGAGAGCGCAAGGAGATAGCAGGAGTGCGGGATTAGTTTTAGTTAGCTTATTTTTATTTTCTGCACTTATTTGAACTGTTGTAATATTACAGGGACTGGACAGAGACACTTAGACTCTCGGGGTCTGTTTCACCGAGCACCGGTGTGCTCGGGGAACCCCATCGATTTTTCGCGGTTTTACGCGGTTTTTCGACCGTTTATTTACTACTTGTCTGATTTACGCAGTTTTCAGTCGTAGCTTAGGATTTTGCCTGATTGTGACGTAATTAATTAGGATCCAAACACCTTAATATCTGCATGTACCTATAGTTCGAATAATTGGATCTAATTAATTAATTCACAAGAAAAAGCTGCTTATTAGAGCTCTAGTCCACGTGCCTTGAGGAGTCACATACAGCACGTGCAGGATCCCTTGTGGCGGACACTGAGTGGCTCCCAAGATAGGACTCCGGACCTAGGCTCGAGTACCCGGCTACCGTTCTTTCATGTAGAAATTGCTCTGCTAGGGACGGTTTTCCGTGTGCATCATATAGGTAGTTTATATTCTGTCATTTATTTTATGCGTGGATCACCCTGCATGTAGACTGCTGGAGTTAGGTACGCATCTCTTACTCTGCATGCATCATTGATTTTCGCGCATCGGCTTTTTCGTCTTCTCCCCCTGTTTTGGACTTAAAATAATCAGGAGAACCGAAAAATTCGTTAGGCGTTGTTTGATATTGAAAAATACTTAAAAAATCAAAACTATAAAATTGGGACTGTTAATCCAACTTGACTCTAAAAGACCCTCCACTTAAAAATTTGTCTTGGGGAGAGCAACCCCCTCATTGTCTGGTTTGCATGCGCGAGAGAGTGACCCGCACACTAGGCTAGAGCCATATCCGAGCCTCGATCAGAGTACCGACCTTTTATACGGGACAGCCTTTTCAGAGGATTGGACTCCCAACAGGTCACGTAACCGCTCTGCTATCTTGACTTGATCACCTAATAAAAATTGACAAGATAATTGACCGAACTCTTACGGTCTTCAGCTCGCGTGAGTAGGTGAATCCGGGGTTTTTGTTTGCTCATCATAGTTGTTTCCAGATCCCATCCGCCCGACTCGCCAGATCATGATGATGGGTAGGAGGTCCCTTAGGCAGCCTCTGGCTGCACCGCTCTTCAGCACTCCAGCCCACTCGTCTAGGTCGGTTCACGAGAGTCGAGACCCGCTCTCCAAACCCGAGTTCGACTCCGCCTTGTTCCCCCTTGACCACCCTTCTTCCACTCTTGAGACACGAGTACCAGATGCGAGACAACAGACTGATGATTTATCGGCACCTGAGTTTGGGTCTTTTTCTTTTGCAGAGACCATGGCCGGCAGCAGTGATGACCGCACCGGAGGCCCCTGAGGAGAGCAGACATTTATCATGGACCAAGGTACGATCAACAACACCCTGATCGCCTCCCTTGAGACAATACAACAGCAGTTGAGGGATCATGGTACATTTATGATTGAGATGCGGAGAGAGATGGAGCAGATGAGAGTCGACCGCGAGGAGCACGGGCCCAGAGATGGACCGAGGATACCCGGTGATGCGGCAGCAGCCGCAGCAACAGCAGCAGAGCTTCCGAGACCGATGCAGGAGTTGCACAACCCCGGATCAACTTTGACGCATCGTTGGGCTGTACTACCAGCCATCGTGGGGGACTTCAAGTTCCCCCCGAACACTCTTCATCTTCTACCCCGATTCCATAGGCTCGCCACTGAGGAGCCCCATCTTCATCTCCAGGAGTTCGAGATGATCTGCAGCACCGTCCACGACCGTCAGGTGGACGAGGATACCATCAAGATGATTGCTTTTCCTTTCTCCCTGGCAGACAGAGCAGCCAACTGGCTGAAGCACTTAGCGAGGTTTGTGTACACCTTGGAGCAGCTCCGCACCGAGTACTTGAACAAGTACTATCCACTCGGGAGGACGAACACAGCGAGGGACCTGATCAGCAACTTCTCCATGCTCCCCAACGAGCAGTTTCACAAGGCATGGGAGAGGTTTAGAGAGCTTACCGACAGATGCCCGTACCATGATATCTCGAAGCCGAACCTTGTTCAGAGTTTCTTTTGCGGGTTGACACCAGAGCTGCAGGGCCTGGTGAACGCTTCTTGTGGCGGGTTCTACTTCGCCAAGGATCATGATCAGGTCTGGGCCATCTACGAGGAGATGGCCGAGAACTATACAGTGATGTCCCAGACCAGACTCTACACTCTGGGATGCCCCTAGCCACAGTCTATGCAGTACCAGAGGATAGCACGGGTCGACGCCGGTCCTTCCAATTTGTCAACGGTAGCCGCACAGGCCGAGTCCACAGCCATCGACATGGGCATTATCAGCGAGAAGCTGGACCAGATGGAGATTATAGAGAAGAAGCAGTGCCAGAGCATATCACAGATGGATCAGATGGCACAGACGCTGAGAGACTTGAAGACACAGATCATGTGTCTCCAGGAGGCACAGACGGCTTCTCAGCCCTGTCTTCAGTCACGAGGAGATCCGAGTGGCAGTGGCAGCTCGTCCCAACGCTCCAGCTCCAGCCAGCCTAGACAGGTCCACCTTGTACAGGCGGAGCCGTACCAGCAGCCGCAGCCTTACTACCAGTCACCACCGTCCCCAGACACTCAGATGGTGGTCTACCATCCGGATCAACCTCTAGTAGTACTCCCGCCACCCTCTTACGAGCCCGAGCCGTTTATGGATGTCAACGGGATCTGGTACGACCGACCCCAGCCAGGTATCTGACGAGACCATCCCAGATTCCGTTGGTCGGCCAGAGGTGCTAACTCCCAGCAGCAGCCTTCAGGTCAGGGTGGCCAGTACGGCCATCAGCGAGATCACCAACAGCAACAGCCCCCAATGTACCAGCAGCAGAAGCAACAGTCATCTTAGTATGGTCCTCGTCCCTATCAGCAGGGACATTCTGGGAGGCATGATCAGCCTCAGCAGCAGCATCAGCAGTACCCCTCTCACCAGCCACAGCAGTACCTGTACCATCAGCAGCAACCTCACTACCAGCGAGGCCACCCGTCAGGTTCTCACGGGTCATCCTATGAGAACCCCGCCTTGGACGATATAGCCCGCCTTTTGACTGATCAGCAGGCTACATTCAGACGGGAGATGGATGAGTTCCACCAGGAGGTACGAGAGATCGTGAGAGGGAAGGCCGCCATCCCTGCCCAGATTGAGCCGAACCCGAACAACCTGAAGAAGAAATCTGAGCAGGTAGATTTCACAGAGTATGCCACTCCTAGTGATACATTTGGTGATATGTCTGCATATCTGTTTGATACTGATTTTGTTACACTTAGGAGCGGTAGGATGCCAGCAGGCGGCGCCTCGTCTGAGCGACGTTCCCACGCTACTTCAGGAGCGCCAGGCGAGGAGGAGCGCGGTACTGAGGCCACAAGAGATGATGACGGTGGTGCTGACGCCACCATGGATGTTGATCCACACGACAGTACTGAGGTCGTCACTTCACCAGACGGAGGAGGTGGTACTAACGCCATCATAGTTGCCGAGCCAGAGCGCGGTACTGAGGCCGCGAGTCGACATGCCGAGGGTGGTGTTGAGGCCACCATTTCTACTTCTGCTAGTCCTGTTGTTTTTCCATCTATACTTGTATCTCAGGACACTTCTAGCAATAAAGGAAAGGGTTTATTTTATTTTGATCCACATGTGGTGCATGATGATGTATGTGTGGATTCTGCCGTGCTTGAGCAGCCGAGACCCTCTCCTAGTCCTTCATCTGAGAAGGACCCGGTAGTCCCCTTCCCTAGAGCACTCCATCTGGGTAAGGGGCAGAAAAAAGAAAATCAGAAAAAGAACCATCAGGTAGAGTTTAGCCAGCAGATGATCGATAGATTCCACATCCAGTTGACTCTCCAGGAGGCCTTGGAGCACATCCCTCTACTCCAGAGATCACTCAGAGACAAGACCACAGTTAGGAGGAAGAGGAGGAACCACCAGTCAGAGATCCATGTGCTTACCCGGGCCACGTGTTTCGCGATCCAGAACCGTCTGTCGGCCAAGAGGCCAGATTCCGGAGCCCTGTATGTCAGATGCCATATCCATGAGCAGAGGTTCGACCACACTCTATTAGACAGCGGTTCTTCGATCAACCTACTTCCGGCAGCCCTTCTTGACCGCTTCGAGTTGGGCACTCTACGACAGAGCAGGACAGTCCTTCAGTTTGCTGATCGATCTGTCAAGAGGCCGAAGGGATTGCTGAAGGATGTTGTCGTCGCAATTCAGGGCCTGCAATTCCCCATGGACTTTGTTGTGTTGGACATGGAGATCCCTGAGTCTGTGACCGATACCCCCATCATTCTAGGTCGCCCGTTCTTGACCACAGCCAAGGCAGTGACCGACCATGATAGCGGGAAGGTATACTTTCTCGTTAAGGGCGAGAGTGTACAAATAGAGACGGTCGAGGACATCAGAGTCAGAGATTCAACATGCTCAGAGCCGACCACAGATTCAGAGCAGATGACAGATGCAGGGCGAGACATCCACTAGGACTGCGATTTTGTGATCACAGACGATGAGGCAGTTTGGGTAGATCCAGTCACACAGGACATCCTCTCACCTTCAAAGTTCGCTGATGCAGAGACACCGGCAGAGGAGTGCTTGGAGAGCACATTCCTGGTCCAAGATACAGTTCAGGCAGCAGAGCCGGTTCTTGACTGCAAGACCGATTTTTGTGAGTATGATACAGATCCTGCGGAGTCAGATGTTGATTGGGCAGAGTTTGATGATCTTATTCCATGTCTGACTTCCACTGAGCCTGCATCTAGGGAGGAGGTGGATGCCATTCAGAGCAGAGACAGTCCAGCAGAGCAGCCTTCTCCAGATCCATTTTGTGAGCGAGAGTTCTCTTTCTCCCGTGCAAATTTGTCCGCATACACTCGGATTCTTCAGAAGCCAGATTTGCCAGCACTGACTTGTCTAGAGTTGAAGCCACTACCAGTGTCGGTGAAGTATAGGTTCCTTGCGGGTGAGCATGAGATGTACCCAGTCAGTATCTCCGCTGATTTGACTGGATAGCAAGAATCCCGTCTGATGGGGGTTCTTGAAAAGAACCGCAAGGCGATAGGATGGAGCGTAGCATATCTCCAAGGGATTAGTCCGGCTCTGTGCTCTCACCACATCTATCTCGAGGATGAGGTAAAGCCGTCGCGTGAGTTCCAGCGGCGGCTGAACCTGAATCTGAGAGAGGTTGTCATGAAGGAGATCTCAAAGTGGTGGAGCGCCGATTTTATCTAATCCATCTCCGACTCCAAGTGGGTCAATCCGTTTCATGTGGTGCCCAAGAAGACGGGCATCACTACTGTTGTCACGGAGTCCGGAGAGGAGATCGCTACCCGGGTACCCACTTCTTGGAGGTTCTGCGTAGATTACAGACGACTCAACTAGGCCACCAAGAAGGATCATTTCCCCCTGCTTGATCAGATCATTGAGAGACTGGCAGGGAAGAGCCATTACTGCTTTCTGGATGGGTACTCCGGCTACAATCAGGTGGCCATCGCGCCGGAGGACCAAGACAAGACCACCTTCACCTGTCCCTTTGGGACATATGCCTTCAGACGCATGCCATTCGATCTATGCAACGCCCCTGCGACATTTCAGAGATGCATGCTGTCTATCTTTTCAGACATGGTGGGGGAGTGCTTGGAGGTCTTCATGGATGACTTCTCGGTCTACGGCGACGGATTCGACTCCTATCTTGACTGCCTAGACCAAGTTCTTCAGCGATGCATAGAGGTTCACCTAGTGTTGTCTTGGGAGAAGAGTCACTTCATGGTGACTCAAGGGACGGTGCTTGGTCACATCATCTCCAACAGGGGCATGAAGGTTGATCCGGCCAAGGTGGATGTCATTAGAAATCTCGATCCACCGTCCAACTTGCGGCAGTTACGGTCTTTTCTGGGGCACGTCGGTTTCTACCGATGCTTCATTCATGATTTCAGCAGGATTGCCTAACCATTGACTGATATATTGATGAAAGACACCGAGTTCCTTGTAGATGATAAGTGGCTATTGTCGTTTGAGACTCTCAAGAGCTGTGTCATAGAGGCTCCTGTTCTCCAGCCACCCGATTGGTCTCTCCCATTCGAGATCATGACAGACGCCTCCGATTTTACCGTAGGGGCCGTGTTGGGACAGAGGAGGGATGGAGTCCCATTTGCTATTCACTACGCTAGCCGTACATTGGATGCCGCGTAGCGGAACTACACTGTCACTGAGAAGGAGATGCTAGCCGTAGTTTTTGCCCTAGATAAGCTCAGATCTTACATCATTGGATCTAGAGTGACCATTTACACTGATAATACCGCCATCAGGTACCTCATGGCAAGGAAGGATGCCAAAGCTAGATTGACCATATGGATCCTTCTACTCCAGGAGTTTGACATAGAGATTAAGGATAAGCCTGGAGTCAAGAATGTGGTGGCAAATCATCTCTCCTGATTGGAGTATCTTGAGGATTCTGAGCAAATTGACCCTATTTGTGAGACCTTCCCAGATGAGGCGATCCTTGCTATCGCCTCACTCCCATGGTATGCTGATATTGTGAACTATCTTGTCGCCAAGAAAGTTCCACAAGATTGTCCCAGGCAGAAACTTGAGACCTTCCTCGTGAAGGCCAAGTTTTACCATTGGGAGGATCCCATCCTTTACCATGAGGGAGGGGATAGTATCTGGCGTAGGTGCATTCCTCAGGAGGAGCACCACAGCGTCCTTACTTACTGCCACAAGCTTGAGGCAGGAGGACATCACTCAGGGAGGAGAACAATACAGAAAGTGCTCCAATCCGGCCTATGGTGGCCGACTCTCTTCAAGGACTCTGATGAGTTCGTGAAGAGATGTACTGATTGTCAGAGGATGGGCACTTCTGGACAGCGTGATATAATGTCGATGCAGCCCATACACTTCTGTGAGGTTTTTAACGCATGGGGCATCGATTTCATGGGTCCATTCCCTAAGAGTCAGGGATTTGAGTACATTCTATTGGCTGTGGATTATGTGAGTCATTGGGTTGAGGCCATCCCCGCCCGAATCGCAGATGCTAGGACTGTTTGAAGATTTTTGAGGAAGAATATCATTTCACGGTTCGGGGTACCTAGAGTGTTGATATCTGACGGGGGGTCTCATTTCGTCAACGACAAGGTAAAGGCCCTTGCTAGCAAGTTCAGCATAGACCATCGAATTGCCTCTCCATGCCATCCTCAGACGAATGGTCTTGCTGAAGTGTCGAACAGGGAGATCAAGACTATATTGCAGAAAGTCGTCCGCCCTGACCGAAAGGATTGGTCACAGCTTTTGGACTCGATCTTGTGGGCATATCGGACGTCTTTCAAGACTCCTTTGGGTACATATCCCTTTCGCCTCTTTTATGGCAAGCCGTGCCATTTACCTGTTGAGCTGAGACATAGGTCACTTTGGGCAGTTACAGATATACTTTTGGATCCAAAGAGTGTAGGAGATCAGAGGAGGGCAGAGTTAGCAGCCCTGGAGGAACTTCGTGATACCACCTTCTCAAACAGCCTGCATTATAAGGAGAGAGTGAAGGAGTGGCATGATTCTCATGTCAGCCACAAGCAGTTTGAGCCAGGACAGAGAGTATGGTTGTTTGATGCTAGGCTTCGTCTATTTCCAGGGAAGCTACAGAGCAAATGGAAGGGACCTTATCTGGTTAGAAAGGTGCATGACAATGGGAGTATTGATATATCTGAGTTGTCTTCTGATGCTACCTTTCGAGTGAACGGCCAGCAGCTCAAGCCATATCTAGATCATGAGCCGCGAGTCGTTGATGTTGCCCCTATTCACTTTGCGTGAGATGTGGTCTCTTGACTCACATCTATTACATCTCACGCCTGATTATCATTGTTCTTCCGACTTATATAGATCCAGTTGTCCATATCACTCTATTCTTTAGTCCCACATCCCTTCTCTCATCTTATGATTATGCTATACTTAGGGTGTTCTTTACCCTAAGTATATGGGGGATGTCGGACTCTCGGGTATTCTCTTGATTCTTTCTACCCATGTTTTGTTGCCTATACTTAGGGATATTTCACCCTAAGTATGGGGGGGTAGAACATGGACATCCTTCACTCGGATTTCCCTTCATGTACAGCTTGCTATACTTAGGATTACTTGATCCTAAGTATAGGGGGAAACACCGAGTTCCCTTCATTTTATTCTTTGATTCGTCTTTGTATATAGCCTTTCTTTTCACTTCCCTATACTAAGCACAAGTTATGTCTTCTTCATCGCTCTTGACTCTGAGGACATCGTTCGAGCTAAGTATAGGGGGGTGTGTGTATATTTCATATATACTTTAGCCATAACTCGTACTTTGTGTGAGTGTGTTAATAAATAAAAATGGCTAAAAACCCAAAAATCCATAAAAATTAAAAAAAATCCTTGTAAACAACATTCTTTTATTGCACATACATTGCTATTGTACAAATTATTTTTGTAAAAATGTTTGTAAAAACTTTTTGTGTAAATATTGTGTAAATATTTTCTTATCAAAATTATGTATATAGTACAAAATTTTTCCAAAATGTTTTGAAAATCAAAAGTTTGCAAAAACCTTGTGTAAATTTGTGTACATAGTTTGCAAAACTTGCATTCATGCATACATTCATGGTTTCAAAACATTTCTCAAAAATTTTGCACATGTGTAAATATTTGTAAAATTGCATCTTTGTAAATACTTGTATAGTTTTTCTTGGATCATAGTTGACATTTAAACTAAGCCTGGAATTAAATTGACAAATGGAGCTTGGTTAAGACCTTAATCCACCTAATAATAAGAGGAACCTTATAGGGCTTAGGATTGAGACTTAACTGATCCATTGGGACTTAATTCTTTGAGTCCACTAGGCTATGAGCATATGTCATCTTGATGAGCCTAAGTAGAGTACTTAACAACACACGCATGACTCTCAGAGACAATGGCTTTACTTGCACCAGCACCTTACACATAGCTCTCCATAGATGAGGTGGTGAGGAGGCAGTTTCCTTTGGCTTGGGGTAGCATATGAGGGTAGTACTTCTAGGCGGAACCTCTCTTCTTCTTCTAGTGAAGGAAGTGCATCTCAACTTGGTCTGGTGGTTATGAAGTTTAAAGACAGAAGCTGTGGGTTGCAATACAGCTTCAAAAGAGGGATAGTTTACAGGCTCAAGAGGAAAAACTCCTTGTATATATGTTGCACCATGTAGATATGTTGTACATATGCACATGAAAAAAAATGTGCAAAAAGAAAAGAACTCCAAAAAAGTGGTGGGTCGGATTAAAAATTTAATAATTCCACCGGAGTGTATATAGTCAAATAAAGCAAAATCTTATGGTATACATGTTCCATCTCATGAAGCTTGCAGCGGGAGACTCAGCTACACTGGTTAGAGCTCCCAAGGATACATGGCTACACTGGCCATGGTCCATTCTCTTCTTCCACCTCTTCTTGAGCCGGTTGCACTTGAACTTAGAAGGGAATACCCGCTTCTCGAGGAAAGAGTTGCTAGACCGAGGCATTAGAGTTACCAGATTGAGGGAGGTTGTTTCTTTGTTACTTCTGAGGTGGGGAGCTACATATCACATACACCGTACAAGGAAAGATTCATGGTCATTAGAGTTTGTGTATGTAGACTTGTTCTGATCTGGTTTATTGAGGAGTCTTGCCCATAGATTGGTGGAACTTAGAGGCTGTTAAGTTTTAAGCTTAAGTCCAAATAAGGTTCCGACAAATTAATAATCCAAAGGTCTGACTGAGCTCCATATTTCAATTACGAAGGAAAGTTTAATAATCAACCTTGATTTCTCCTCTTTTTCTTTTTCTTTTTCTTTTTCACTTCTTTTTCAAATAAGTGTTTGCTAAGGGACTAGCAAAGTTAAGTATAGGAGGGTGATGAATACCCATTCATCACTCTTTATTCTTTTATTTTAGCTACAAAACCTATGCAAAACACATGTATATTCATGTAAATAGCAATAATTGTCAAATAGCATGCATTGTGTAAATAGGCATATTTAGCATGTTTTTTGTACATAAAAAAAGTATAAAGAAATAAAATAAAAATAGGAAGATGTTTAGAATAAATATTGAGCGACCTAATCCCAAGGGAGGGCTCAGCATGGGCCTGACCGCAAAAGATCCCAAGTAGAGAGAGATAGGGAAGCTCATGTGTTTGTACATATACATGTATATAAATAAATTATTTTACTCTTAATAAAAATAAACATGTGTGACTATTTATTTGTATATATTTGTAAATATAAAATCAAAATAAAAGAGAAATAAAAAGAAATAAAACTCATTCATCATTGTACATAGACCTTGTGTATAAAAACCACATATCTATTTATTTCTCCTTATAAATAAATAATAAAAATCCCATAAAAATATGTACATATTCCATAATCCATAATGTAAATAAATAAAATAAAAATCATAAAAATAAAAAAAATAAAAGGAAATAAAATCAAAACCCAAACCCACCTTGTATATATACCATGTATATATGTATATAAAACTATTTATTTAACCCTTGTAAATAATTAATAAAAATTAAATAAAAATACCCTTTTATTCCACATTTTATCTTATAAATAAATAAAATATTAAATGGGAATAATTGTAGAAAAATAAACAATTAAAAAATTAAAAAACAAAAATCCATCTTGTATATACCTATATATATAATAATACTATATTGTAAATACATTTTTCTATTTCAAAAAATTAAATAAAAATCACTAAAAAATAATTTAAAAATAAAGAAACATTTTTCATGTTTTAAATTTTTCGAAAATAAGTCAATTAGTATTTTTAAATGAATTATCAAATAATTAATAATCGGCTGCCTCTGATTGGTCCACGGGGGATGTTGACCCCCGGTCAACTCCCCCCCTGGACCTTTTCCCCGCAGATCCCACGTCCGACCCGACATTCCCTGATTTTTCTTGACGTGATACGGCCTCCAAACATCGAAACCCCGGGCTCCATTTGATACTGGCTGATCCGAGACTCTCGCCCGGGGATCTACATAGGGATCCGTGCTCCGATTCTCTCACCCGATCCTCGTCTAGCCGGACCCCTAGCCGTATAAAGTCCGACCTCCGCCTCACTTTTCACACCATCCTTGGCTGTGCCTCTTCGTCCCAGGACCTCCACCTTGCTCCTCTGAGTGACAGCTTCGTGAGAGAGGTGTCGAAGAGAGGAGAGGAGACCACCAGCTATCGATCCGGCGACACCTGTCGTCGTGCGTCGCCGCGAGGTGCGCTGAGCCTCGAAATCCGACGTTTCCTCAAGGCAAGGACCCCCAGAGCTCGCCGAGCTCATCCACAGTCGATTGCACCCTCCAGGTAGACCCGATTCCCCTTGGTTTCCTTTAATTTCATCTTACGCCTAATTCGCTCTGTCGCCCGTCTCTGACCAATTCCACCCACTCCGATCACTGTTCCATTTATCCGACCCGACCACCACACTCACGAGACCCCTCTTCACGTTCTTTGCCCATTCGCTCATCTTGATTCAACCCGTAATCAAGAACTCGACCTCCCTCACCGTCGCCTCGCCAGAGGTCCTCACCGTGACCCATCCAGCCACCCACGCCACCCCTAACCGGGTCGAGGCAGTTTACCCTCGACCCAGGAAGCTTCCTAGGTTGTTTTGCAAGTGAAGGTGACCCATCTGAGGGTTGCGACATTCAAGCCCAGGAGCTTTACTCCTTTGACGTCGTCGGGCCACTCTGGTGGTCTCCGATCTCATCGGAGGTGCCCTTCAGCTGCGGTGCACCTTGGCGAACACGTTCCATCTTCCAGCAGCTCCAGAGGAGGTCCTCAGCGCGGACAGGAGGCCGGCGAAGTTCACCGACGTCGAGTTCTTGGAGGACCCTCCTCCGCCGTCCGATCGTGCCCACTCGCCCAGTTTTCATCTCGAGCGTTCACTTGCGAGGAGCTAGCCACCGTCAGATCTATCGGGGATTGATCGTGACCGTTCACTCCAACGAAGGGTTAGCCACGCATTCCAGCCCTCCGATCATCCACGTGGCACCCCCTCGTTCATTGGATTCAAGCGCCGGTCTTCGAAGAGACGCCCGTTGCACCTCCACTGTCCGATCAGCCACGTGGCGTTTCTTCGATTGTCGGCTTTTGATAAGGGGTAAATTTCTTGTAGGACCCTCTGTTTATTGCATTTGATAGTTTAGTCTTGTAAATATTTAGCATAGTTGTTTTTATTTTGGATATTTTGCATTGAGGATCTTGTGCTTATTTTATTTGCATTTATACCCCTATCTACGTGGAACACGCGCATCGTCACGTGACTTTCTGGGATATTTGCATGTAAGGGCTTGGGGTTTATATGTGTTATGAAATGGAACTTAGTTTGTGATATTTGCATTTATACCCGGTGCGTGGTTTTATTTGGACATGTGCTGAATATCTGGGCTTTTTACACTTTCCACCCTACACTTTTCGCACGTGTTATTATCCAGCCCTCAGAAATATGTTTCTTTGCATTTAGGTCCTTGTGCACTGTAAGTCTCTTTTTGATTTAAATAAAATATCAAACTTAACCCAAATTGTGTGAAATTTGGATATGGCTCCTGCCACTGTGTAAAAATTTCCCTAATTTTTGGGTACATTTTTTAGGCTCTTTATTATTTTTAAAAATTCAAATATTGTTGTTTTTATGTCTGTCCAGATTAGAAAATCATAAACAAATATAAAAACTCTTTTAAAAATTCTAAAAAAATTAGGTTTTGTTAATGTTGATGTGTTTAATTTTCTTTGCAATTTTGGCTATTTTTGAACATATAAAAACCATAAAAATTGAAAAACCCTTAAAAACTTATAAAAATTCTAAAAAATTGTAGAAAACTCCAAAACTAATAAACTCTTTTCCTTAATTTTCTTTATTGTTTCTATTTTTCATAACAAATACCTCGAGGCTATTATAGGACCATTTGATATTTTTCATGGCCCTTCTAAGCCTGGCTGGATAGTAGCTCACTGTTTCTGCCTTGTTTGATTTTTTGAAAATTCCATAAAAATTATAAAAATCTCAAAAATTCAACAAAAATAGTAAAAAACCTAAACAACATAAAAATATTTTTGTTTGAATTTTTGGAGCTTTTTGGAGTGTTTAAATAATTTGTTGATTGTGCTTGTATTTACCTTTTTCTCATTTTCCTTCATTATTAAAAATCCAAAAAAATATAAAAATAATTAAAAACCACCAAAATACTAGTTTTTGCTTTGTTTCATTTTTAACTAATTCGTAGGCCGCAAGGCCAACTCGTGCTCCTCGAGACCGACCCTGGGTGCTATACCATGTTAATCACATAGCAAGACCACTATTTTGCTTTTCATTGATTTTTGTCTTTCGATTGGTGGTCTGATTTTGTTTCTTGATTGAGCTCTAAGCCCCGAGTGACTGAGTTCGCAATGACCTTAGTGATATCTTTACCTTAGTCTATCGGGCGGCTCGTCAAGGGTCCCCACTGATTTTCATTATTTGCAAATGAGTCCATCCAGGGGCCTATTTGCAATATTTATCTTTCATTTCCTTTCATTTTTATTACATCTATGCCCCTGTATTGTTTTTTACATATCTTGAGCATCTTAATTCCAAATCACATGATTTTAGTGTCATTTTATTGCTAATTAATCCTCTATCTAATGCATTATTAATTCCATAATTTAACACTCAAGTAAAAAGTCTATATTCTTACATGCCTTGTTTCTCATGCTCTTTCGTTTAAATGCCATGGGTTATCTTTAGTTCTCTATTTGACTCTGAAATCAATATATATTTCTTGCTCAATAACTTTATTAATTGGCAGCATATTTGTATATCATTTATTTGTTAGCATATCATTCATCTTGCATCTCATCTAATTGCATTGAAAAATCAAATAAAAATTACATGCATCATTCCTTGCATTATTTTATTAGCAATTTATTTTGCATCAGCATGAATACCTGAGATTAGAAAGTAATTACTCATTAATGAAATAATTAAATTCTTGATAAATTGATGAAGAGTTTTGTGTCCCTGTGTTCGACCTTGGTATACTTACCAAGTTAAAATAACTTACACATATTCGAAGGTGTGGTTTTTATATGATCAAAATCTGCCTCCTATGCTACAACAATTCTCTATTATTAAAGAGGCAGATTTTGCGTTCATCAAATGGCACCACTGCCTGGGACATTGCTCACCTTTTTTTATTTTGTTGAATTATTTTTTGTGAATATTTTCAAAATTTTAGGTCTTTTCATCATTTTATTTTTTTCATCATATCACGATTATTTTTCTTGATATTTTTTCTGACTAATTCTTTTGTGACAGGGCCCATGGAGATTGAGGACGCTTGAGATCCATGGAGGTGTGGAGTTGGAAGCTCCTACTCCAAGGAGATGCAAAAGAAAAGAAGAAGGATTCAAGAACACCATTCATCATATTCCATGCATCATGTTGTAAAAAAAGGTATCTTCTACATTTCTAGCAGTCCTCATTTGAGAGCTCGCATTTGTTTTAAAAAAAGAAAAATAAATAAAGAAGATGAAAAGAAAAGAAAAAAATGGATCACTACATGATCCCCCCCCCCACACACACACGCACACACATCCACATCTGGATATTCACTCACTCCTTTCACCATCTTTGTATATCTATCACAATGTATATGCATCCCTCCTCCCAGATCTTCATCTGTAAAAACTCACTACCCTCAACCCCTCCCATCTCCTTTATATTCGTCTGTATAAAATCAACCTCTAACCCTAACAGCCACGAGCCCCCATCCAAAATTCCAAATCCATTACCTAGGCTATTTTAAGCCTAAGTATAGTGGGGACCAGACTAAATCCATGCTCCCTCTATTTGTCTTCTTATGCTTAGGTTATTTTTGACCTAAGTATAGGAGGGTTGTCCTCCTTAGTTCCATTATATCACCATGTATTTAACCAGAGCAATGTCTTCATATCACTTGTACTATGAGAACATAGCAAAAGTTAAGTATAGTGGGTATACTGTATAGTACTATATACATACTTTAGCCATAGTTCGTGTTTTAAAATTTTTGAAAAATTTTTGGGCTTGGTTTAAGTTGACTAGTGAATCGATTTCTTATAAAAAAAATCTTTTTAAGAAAATTGAGGGATTAAATTTTATTTATAAAAATTAGCCTTTTTCAAAAACTCCTTAAAAATTCAAAAAAATTAAAAATTTTCTTTTATAGAGGCTTTAACTACTAGGCTTAAAAATTAGTAGCTACACTTTGGTGAGGGAACTTCTGTCTACCTTATCATAATGGGTGGTTTAGAGGACACTATCTATGGCTCCGTCCTCAAGTTACACAGGTCCGTCTAACGGTCCGTACGTGTACCCATACTAGCTAGAAGTAGATACAACTATTCATATGATCTTGGGATAGTCACTGTCTCTCTATAGAACAAAAAAATGAATGGAAATTTAAAGTCCATAAACATTTGCAAAAGATAAAAATCACTAAAGTTCACTTACCGATGAGTTGGTGTGTTCCTTACACATTCACTATCATTCAAGTCTTAAAGATTTTGAGGACAATGAATTTCTGAGGTCTTGAGAGTCTGAGTTAACCAACCTTAATCATTTGGGTTTTGAAACTTAATAATCCAAAATTCCCGTGTTTGAAAGATTTAGCGTTATATTGCACTCTTCATTTGTAAGGAATATGATCATCACATCACTTTCAATATTGCATAATTAATGATATGAGTTTAGATATCACTTAAGGAACTAAGACCAGTGATTTGAGTCTAGACCATATTTATTGATACTCAAGATGGGATGAAGTTAATGAAGGCTTCAAGAAACCTGAGTGTCTGCAAAAATCTAGCCAATATGTGAAAAAATTCATATGATATTGTTTGATATTGACCTATGTGCTAGGGTGTAATGAAACTAAATGGTTATTGATCAATGTACGCCAACTCTTGGTAAAAGCAGTGGAGCTAGCCAAACAAATGAAATGAAAATTCGAGAGAAGTTCTCTCATATCAAGAAAAAGCTATGTCATTTCAAAGTCAAATTCAAATGAGCTTCCACCAATGGCGAGCATTCTCAACCAATTCAAAGTGTCCACTTGGACCAAATGCTATTAGAACCAAGGAGTCGGGCGAGCACCAAAAAAGGGCTCTGCATCATATAGTGATACAAGTTTGGGTGTTGAAGATATCTTAGATACTCAAAAGAGACACACCCATGTGTACTCTCAGAAAAACAAGTGCAGACGATTCCGAATTCTCTTTACGAACACATTGATCAACAAATAAAAATATACAAGTGTTGATTAATAAGGCACTCGAGAGGCCTCTTATTCCAATGTGAGGGAGAGAGAAATATACATAATCCTATGCCCTTGATGAATACCCATTCATCACTCTTTATTCTTATATTTTAGCTACAAAAACCTTTGCAAATACATGTAGATATATGTAAATATCAATAATTACCAAAAGCATGCATTGTGTAAAAACCTATAATTAGCATGTTTTTGTGCAAAAATAAAAGAATAAAGATCAAAAAGAAAAAGAGGGAAATATTTAGAATAAATATTGAGCAACCTAACCCAAGGGAGGGCTCAGCATGGGCCTGACCGCATAAAAGCCACAGTAGAGAGAGATAGGAGCTCATGTGTATAGATTTTTTGTAACTAAATAAAATTATATTTTCCTCACCCAAAAATATGCTTGTACATATGTTGTATATATTTAGAAACTATTAAAAACAAAATAAAAATTTAAAAATCAAAAATGCAAAAATATCCCTCCACCATGTGCATAGACCATCATCCTTTATTTATTTAACCCTATAAATAAATGTATTTATTTTCAAAACTTTTTGTGAATATTCGATGGTATATTTTGTAAA
Organism: Ottelia alismoides; assembly: GCA_037367405.1. NCBI lineage: Eukaryota > Viridiplantae > Streptophyta > Magnoliopsida > Alismatales > Hydrocharitaceae > Ottelia > Ottelia alismoides. Next base: position 1,105,342 of record JAZKJV010011765.1, on the reverse strand, counting down.
TAAAATAAATAAAAAGAAACACAACAAAAATCAAATAAAAATAACAAAAATTAAAATTACAAAAACATATTGTACATATGCCATGTACATAGTTGTATATATCTATTTATTTCACCTATGTGTATAAATAATAAAAATAAAATAAAAATATCCTTTTATTCCTCATTTTATTCTATAAAAAAATAAAATATAAAATAGGAATAAAATTGTATAAAAATAATAATTAAAAATCAAAAACCCTATATTGTACATATACCTATGTATAGCTATATATTGTAAATACCTTATTTATATTTCTAAAAATTAATTAAAAATCACCAAAAAATAGAAAAAAAATAAAATAAAAATATTTCATGTTGAAAGTTTTTGCAAAATCGGCCATTTGCTGCCTTATTTTTGAACTTCAAATCTTGTCCACGTGGTAGCGTCCCATTGGTCCACGGGGGATGTTGACCCCCGGTCAACTCCCTCCGCGGACCGCCTTCTCCTGCGGATCTCGCGCCCGACCCGGTTTTGCCTCTTTTTCCGCGCTTGATCCGCTCGCCTTCTCCGCAAACCCCAGGTCCTATCGATTCCTCGTACATCCGACATGACCGCCGGGGTATTCGCATTGGGATCCGCGCTTCTTGCAGCCCTACCCGACCAGCCCTAGTCGGGTCGGCACTCACGTATATAGCCGAGCTCCGCCTCTCATTTTCGCCATCTTTGGTTCCCCACTCTCAGTCCCGTGACCTCCATAGCAATCCCTGAGGTGACAGCTCGCGATTGCCCTTGTCGCAGTGAGGAGGAGGTGGCCGGACCACTGATCCGGCGACTTTGCACCGCCGTGCTCTGCCCCGTGCAGGAGCTCGAGCCTCAGGCCTTGACAACCTTCGAGGCGACGACCAGAAGCTACCTTAGCTCCAGCACAGTCTTCCACACCGCCCAGGTAACCTTCTAGCCTTCTTGTTTAGCTTAATTTTGAGTTACCCCCAAATCATAGTTCCGCTGAGTTCTGTCGATTCCGATCATATCGTATATCTTCTCGATCATCGGAACCTACGCTCACCATCGCCATTCCTCCGTGCACATTCTCCGCCCCTTCGTTCAACCCAGCTCGCACAGGAGCTGGGGTTCGAGCTCCACCGTCCTCCGCTCGCCGGAGCTCGCTCGCCCCGACCCACAGCGCACCTTCACCCCACCTAACCGGGTCGAGGCACTTTGCCCTCGACCCGCGAAGCTCTTGAGCTGTTTTGCAGGTCAAGAGGAGGCCATCTGAGGCCCCCTCACATCCAGGCCAGGAGCTTCCCTCCGCCGTCCTCGCCGGAGCCTCTCCAGGGCTCGGTTGGGCCATCGGAGGCCACCACCAGCTGCGGGACGTCATCGCCGACCTTCTCCGATCTTCAGAGGTAGCTGAGGAGGCCCACAGCACGCGCACGAGGCCGGAGAACCTCGCCGGCCACCTGTTCTTCGAGGGTCCTCCACCACCGTCCGATCGCCATCCGCTCCAGGTTCCATCGTGGCCGTCCATTCATCGAGGAGCAGACACCGTTGATCACCTCGAGGGTCGATCCGGACCGTTAGCGAAGAGGAGAGAGGCACCAGCACCTGACCCGTCAGATCTTCCACGTGGCCCCCTCTGAGGCGTCGATCAGGCCCACGTGCGGAAGAGGAGAAGTGCCCGCTGTCCGAGACCGTTGGATCAGCCACGCGTCCATCATCCAGCCGTCGACGTAATAAAGGGGTAATTTACCTTAGGCCCCCTCGTAGTTTCTGTTTTACGTGTCAGTCCTGTAAATATTTTGAGTACTTTATTTACGTTGGGTTATTTGCACATTGGACCTTATCCTTTAGTTTATTTGCATTTATGCCCCTGTTTGTGTGAGCCACGTGCATCGTCACGTGTATATTTGGTGTATTTGCAACATTAGCCTTGTAGTTCTGGATGTTCTTTAATGAATGAAAGCTTTTTGATAATTGCATTTATGCCCCTGTGAGCGTTTTATTTCCGCATGTGCGTCTTTTAGTGGGTTATTTGCATAACAACCCCTGGACTTTTTGGTACGAGTTACCAAAAGGTCCTCGGACTTGTTTCTCTTACATATAGGTCCCTGAGTGCCCCAAGCACGCGCCTCGTGCGTGATTTCTTGGGTATTTTGCACCAGGACCCCCAGAACTTTGGGTATTTGCACTCAAGTCCCTGTGCACAGTGCCCCCTTTTGGATTTTGAATAAAATATCAAATCACCTCCAAATTCGATGAAAATTTGACACATGGCTCCTGCCATGTTGTAGAATTTTTGAGAATTTTAGAGGACATTTTTGAGTTTATTTGTTATTTTTAAAAATTCAAAAACCATTATTTTAGCTACTGTCTAGATTTAAAAATCACAAAAAAATATAAAAACACCCCCAAAAATTCCATAAAAATTAGATACTGTTTCTGTTGTGTTTCTTGATTTTCTAGCCAATTTTGGCTATTTTTCATTGCTTAAAACCCTAAAAATTCAAAAACACCTAAAAACTCATAAAAATCATATTAAATAATCTGAAAACCCAAAAACAATAATTTTGGTGCTCAAATTTTCCTTGTTTTCTCTAGTATAGAGGAAAATTACCTCCAGGCCCTATTGAGATCCTTAGATATTTTATCTTTGGATTTTGGACCTGGCTGGACAGTACCTTGTCTTTTTAGCACTGTTTGATTTTTAGAAAATAAAATACACTTCAGAAAATTATCAAAAATTCACCAAAAACACCTAAAAACCCAAAAAACATAAAAACATTTTTTCTTGAATTTTTGCTTGATTTTTGATGCTTTAAATAAATTGACAAAGTGTGTTTGTTTCTGTTTTCTTTCATTTTCTCATTATATTAAAAATCCAAAAAAAATATAAAAATCATTAAAAATATTTTATCTTTATTTTAGTTCATTTCGACTACTTCGTAGGCCTCTGGCCAACCCGTGCTCCTTGTGTTCGACCATGGGTGCTATACCAGGTTAATCTCCTAGCAGGACCGCTTTTGTGCTTGATTGATTTTGTATTTTGTGAGTGGTTCATTTTTTCTTGATATACCTATCCTCTGAGATCCGGGTTGCAACGACCCTTGTCTTATTACCTTCATCTGGGTCTTCGAGATTTTTGGGTTATCAGAATGGCGCCGTTGCCGGGGAGCACGGCTTAGTAGTCGTTTTTAGCTTTTTCCGCGGTTTTTGATTTTCGCGGCTTTTTGTATAGAATTTTTGTATATATTTTTCTCATATTTCTGCCAATAATTTTTGGACTGACCACTTTTCTCTCTGTTTCTTGCGAGGGCCCGAGGAGCGAGGGCGGCATTCTTAGGAGCGCCGGCGCACCCGAGCGAAGCGGAGGCGGCTCGTTTCTTCATCGAGCCGCAGGAGAGAGCGAGAGAGAGAGAGAGCTGAGTGGGTGAGGATAGCTTAGGACTTTATTTCATTTATTATTATTGTAATAATACAGGGACTTGAACTCTTAGACTGCTTGGACACTTCTACCGTAGCGGGTCTGTTTCGCCGAGCACCGGTGTGCTCGGGGGACCCTTTAGGACCTTAGCGGTTTTTCGCGGTTTTCGCGGCTTTCTTCTACTTTTTTACTGCCTTTCCGGTGTTTACGCGATTTTTGATTGAGCCCTTAGCCGTAGGAATTTCTGGTGCTTGTGACGTAATTAGTAGGATCCACACACCTAACTGCTTATCTGTTCCTATAGATCGTTAATTGGACCTACTAATAATAAATAATAAAAATAACTTAGTCACTTTCCTGAGAGCCTACGCGCCGCGAGCCTGCCCCGTCAAGCGCTACTCCTAAACTCGACCTGTCGAGAAGAGGAGGGGTGGGTCTAGACCGGACTCTTTGGATCGAGGGCGAGTGATTGAGTTAGACGGTTCTGCGCTAGGAATTGCTCATCTAGGACTCGGTTTTTCCTGCTTGCATCATTTAGGTAGTTTATTTCCTGTCTTTAAATTCTGCGCGGATCATATTGCATGTAGAGTGCTGGAGTCAGGTACGCCTTCCTTACTTTGCATGCATCATTGATTTCATCGCGCATCGGCTTTTTCGTCTTCTCCCCCCTGTTTTCGGACTTAATAATCAGGAGAACCGAAAAATTCGTTAGGCCTTTTGTTTGCTTTGAAAAATATTAAAAAGAAAAACAATAAAATCGGGACTGCTAATCATACTTGATCTTAAAAAAACCGCTCACCCTAAAAACTTTGTCTTGGGGAGAGCAACCCCCTCATTGTATTGTTTGGATGCGCGAGAGAGTGACCCGTACCCTAGGTAGAGCCTCCCGGTGCTAGACCCGACTGATTACCGACTCTTCCGTGCGGGACAGTCGGTTGGGATAGCATCGGATATCCTAACAGGTCACGTAAGCGCTCTGATATTTTGTGTGTTCACCAAAATAAAATAGACAAGATAATTTGACCGAACTTTCACGGTCTTCAGCTTGCGTTGCGTTGGTGAACCGGGGGTTTGTTTTTTATCATAGTTGATTCCAGATCTCATCCGCACTACTCGCCAGATCAAGATGATGGGTAGACGGTCTCTTAGGCAGCCTCTGGCCCGCGAGAGCCGAGACCAGCTCTCCGAGCCCGAGTACGATTCCGCCCTGTTCCCCCTCGATCCCCTTTCTTTCGGCACTGAGAGACATGAGCCCGAGGAGAGATTATCAGATTTGTCAGCACCTGAGTTGGGCTCATTTGATTTTGCAGACGTCGCTATGGCAGCCAGATCAGACGATCACTCCAGAGGTCCACAGGGAGACCAGCACGTTGTACTTGACCAGGGAGCGATCAACTCCACCCTGATCGCATCGCTCGAGACAGTTCAGCAGCAGTTACGCGATCAGGGGGCATTCATGATAGAGATGAGGCGAGAGTTGGAGAGGCTCAGGGCAGAGCGAGGCCAGCAGAGCGAGCCTGAGGAGATACTGAGCGAGCCTGAGGAGATGCCGGATGCAGAGGCCGCAGCCGCAGCAGCAGCAGCCGCCGCAGCGGCAGCCGCAGCAGCCGCCGCGGCAGGAGGACCACCACGACCGATGCGGGAGTTGCACAACCCCGGATCAACTCTGATGCATCACTGGGTGGTAGTGCCAGCTATCGTGGGGGACTTCAAGTTCCCCCCGAACACCTTGCAGTTACTGCCCCGTTTCCACGGACTTGCTACTGAGGAGCCCCATCTCCACCTCCAGGAGTTTCTGATGATCTGCAGCACTGTCCACGATCGCCACGTGGACCAGGATACGGTCCGGATGATAGCCTTCTCGTTTTCACTGGTAGATAGAGCAGCCACCTGGCTGAAGCATCTAGGGAAGTTTGTCTACACCTGGGAGCAGCTCCGCACCGAGTACTTGAAAAAGTACTATCCACTCGGGCGGACGAATGCAGCGAGGGCCCTGATCAGCAACTTCTCCATGTTCCCCAACGAGCAGTTCCACGAGGCTTGGGAGAGGTTTCGAGAGCTCCTAGACAGATGCCCGCACCACGACATATCCAAGCCGAACTTAGTTCAGAGTTTTTTTAGCGGGTTGACGCCAGAGCTTCAGAGTCTGGTGAACGCTTCTTGCGGCGGGTCCTACTTTGCCAAGGACCACGATCAGGTCTGGGCCATCTACGAGGAGATGTCCGAGAATTACATGGTGATGTCTCAGACCAGATTGTATACTCAGAGACCCCAGCCTCAGCAGCCAGGACCCGTGCAGTACCAGCGGATAGCACGGGTAGATGCAGGTCCATCCAGTTCGTCCGCAGTCGCAGCAGCACAGGCAGAGTCATCCGCTGCGGACATGGGTATCATCAGCGAGAAGTTGGACCGCATGGAGCTGATAGAGAAGAAGCAGTGCCAGAGCATCACGCAGATGGAACAGATGGCACAGGTTCTGAGCGACATGAAGACCCAGCTCATGTGTCTTCAGGAGACACAGACGGCTTCACAGCCCCGTCTTCTGTCGCGAGGCGATACCGGCGGCAGCAGCAGCTCGTCCCAGCGCTCCAGCTCCTCACAGCAGCCTAGACAGGTTCACCTTGTACAGGCAGAGCCGTACCAGCAGCCGCAGCCTACCTACCAGTCCCCACCATCTCCAGACATGCAGATGGTGGTCTACCAGCCGGATCAGCCTCTGGCCGTACTGCCGCCAGACCCCTTCGATGCAAAGCCGTTGATGGATGTCAACGGGATTTGGTATGACCGCCCCCAGCCTGGGATCCGACGAGACCATCCCGGATTCAGGTGGGGGAGTGGTGGTGCCCAGCCCCAGCAGCAGCCGTCAGGTCAGGGAGGGCAGTACTCCCAGCAGAGAGACCAGCACCAGCCGCAGCCGCAGCACCCAGCACACCAGCAGCACCAGCCATCATCCTACGGTCCTCGTCCCTATCAGCAGCAGGGACAGTCTTGGAGACGTGAGCAGCAGGCTCACCAGGGATACCAGCAGCAGCCTCCATCCTACCCCTCTCACCAGCAGCCTCACCCCCAGAGAGGCTACCCGTCGGGCTCCCACGAGAGCCCCGCTTTGGATGACATCGCCCGCCTCCTCACGGACCAGCAGGCCACATTCAGACGGGAGATGGACGAGTTCCGCCAGGAGATGCGGGACCTGGTGAGAGGGAAGGCCGCCATACCAGCCCAGATCGAGCCGAATCCGAACAACCTTAAGAGGAAATCTGAGCAGGTAGTACATACTGAGTTAGCCACTCCTAGTGACCCTTTTGATGATACATCTTCGGATCTATTTGATGCTGATTTTGTCGCACTTAGGAGCGGTAGGACCCTAGCAGGCGGCGGCGCCTCATCTGAGCTTCACCACGAGGACAATCCAGAGGCGCCACATGAGGAGGAGGAGAGCGGTACTGAGGCCGCTCCAGATGATGACGGTGGTACTGATGCCACCAAGGATGCTGATCCCACCGGCGGTACTGAGGCCGCCGCTTCACCAGTTCGAGGAGGTGGTACTGATGCCACTCATTCAGCCGTGCCAGCCAGCGGTACTGATGCCGCACAACATCTACCAGCAGCAGCAGCAGAGCCAGCCCGTGGTGGTACTGAGGCCACCGGTGTGTGTACAGAGAGAGATGTTGTTTTTCCTCGCACTCATGTATCTCGGAACTCTGCTATGAATAAAGGAAAAGGTTTACTTTCTTCTGGTCCCACTGTGGTGCATGATGTATGTGTGGATCCGGTCCTTGAACCGCTTAGACCTTTTCCTAGTCCTTCATCTGAGAAGGACCCGGTGATCCCCTTCCCTAGCGCTCTTCAGATGGGGAAGGGGAAGAAAAAAGAAAATCCAAAAAAGAGAGAGCTTGAGGAGTTCAGCCAGAGCATGATTGATCGATTCCACATCCAGCTGACCCTCCAGGAGGCTTTGCAGCACATCCCCCTTCTCCAGCGATCTTTGAGAGACAGGACTACAGTCAGGTGGAGAAGGAGGAACCACACTTCGGAGATACATGTGCTGACGAAAGCCACGTGCTTCGTGATCCAGAACTGACTGCCAGCCAAGAGGCCAGATTCAGGGGCCCCGTATGTCAGATGCCAGATTAGTGAGCAGAGGTTCGACCGTACTCTTCTAGATAGCGGATCGTCGATCAACCTTCTTCTGGCAGCCCTTCTCGACCGCTTCGAGTTGGGCACACTTCGACAGAGCAGGATAGTCCTTCAGTTCGCTGATCGATCTGTCAAGAGGCCGAAGGGGTTATTACGAGACGTTATCGTCACGATTCAGGGCCTGAAATTCCCTGTGGACTTCGTAGTGTTGGACATGGAGATCCCTGAGTCAGTGACCGATACCCCCATCATCCTTGGTCGTCCGTTCTTGGCCACAGCCAAGGCGGTGACTGATCATGATAGTGGGAAGGTGTACTTTCGCGTCGAGGGCGAGAGTATACAAATAGAGACGGTCGAGGACTACAGAGCCAGACTCAGAGCCCGCTCCGATGCGAGTACCGATTCAGAGCAGCTGACAGACGCAGAGCCAGACATCCACCAGGACTGTGATTTTGTGATCACAGATGATGAGGCAGCTTGGGCAGATCTTGAGACACAGACCACCCTCTCACTTTCAGATACAGTTGATGCAGAGACGATAGCAGAGGAGAGTCTGGAGAGCACAGACCTGGTTCAGGATACCATGGAGGCAGCAGAGCCGGTCCTTGATCGCGACACGATGTTCAGTGATGGTGGTGCTGAGGCCACCTTGTTTTCCGGTGGTACTGATGCCACCGCGATTGATGCAGATCCCTCGGATTCAGAGTCTGATTGGGCTGATTGTTATGATCAGATGCCAGACCTGAGTTCACCTGAGCCTATAGATGAGGAGGAGGTAGATGCAGAGCCGAGCAGAGACAGTGCAGTTGAGCCGCCTTCTCCCGATCCAGTTTGCGAGAGTACGCTTTCACTTTCCCAGGCAGATTTGGCCGACCTTGCAGCTTTCACTCAGTTTCTTCCGCAGCCAGATTTGCCGGCACCTAGCATTCCAGAGCTGAAGCCGCTCCCTACTTCGCTGAAGTATCGATTCCTTGCGGGCGAGCCAGAGATGTACCCAGTCATCATCTCCGCCGAGTTGACTGGAGAGCAGGAATCCCGTCTGATGGGGGTTCTTGAAAAGAACCGCAAGGCGATCGGATGGAGCGTAGCGGATCTCCATGGGATTAGTCCAGCAGTGTGCTCCCACCATATCTATCTTGAGGAGGGGGCGAAGCCGTCGCGTGAGTTCCAGCGGCGACTGAACCCCAACCTGAGAGAGGTCGTGATGAAGGAAATATCCAAATGGTGGAGCGCAGATTTTATTTATCCCATTTCCGACTCCAAGCGGGTCAGCCCCTTGCATGTGGTGCCCAAGAAGACGGGCATCACGACTGTGATCAGTGAGTCGGGAGAGGAGATCGCTACACGAGTACCCACCTCTTGGAGGGTTTGCGTTGACTACAGGAGACTCAACCAAGCCACCAAGAAGGACCATTTCCCCCTGCCTTTTATTGACCAGATCATTGAGAGACTGGCAGGGAAGAGCCATTATTGTTTCCTGGATGGGTACTCAGGCTACAACCAAGTGGCCATCGCTCCTGAGGATCAGGAGAAGACCACCTTTACCTGTCCCTTCGGCGCATATGCTTTTCGACGCATGCCATTTGGGCTATGCAATGTCCCTGCGACTTTTCAGAGGTGCATGCTGTCGATCTTTTCGGATATGGTAGGGGAGTGTTTGGACGTCTTCATGGACGATTTCTCGGTCTACGGCGACGGATTCGATTCTTGTCTTGACTGCCTAGACCGGGTACTCCAGCGATGTATCGAGTTTCATTTGGTTCTGTCATGGGAGAAGAGTCACTTCATGGTGACTCAAGGGACGGTGCTTGGCCACATCATCTCCAGCAGGGGCATCGAGGTCGATCCGGCCAAGGTTGATGTCATTAGGAAACTCACACCGCCATCCAACTTGAGGCAGCTACGGTCATTCCTGGGGCACGTTGGATTTTATAGGAGATTTATTCAGGATTTCAGCAAGATTGCCCGACCGTTGACTGACCTCTTGACGAAAGACACCGAGTTCCTTGTCGATGACAAGTGTCTCTCGTCCTTTGCGACTCTCCAGCAGCATGTTATTGAGGTTCCTGTTCTCCGGCCGCCTGATTGGTCTCTCCCATTCGAGATCATGACGGACGCCTCTGATTTTGCCGTGGGGGCAGTGCTGGGACAGAGGAGGGAGGGAGTTCCGTTTGCCATACACTATGCTAGCCGCACATTGGATTCCGCCCAGCGGAATTATACGGTCACAGAGAAGGAGATGCTAGCCGTAGTGTTTGCCCTAGATAAGTTCAGATCGTATATCATTGGATCTAGAGTGACTTTGTTTACAGATCACACCGCCATCAGGTACCTCATGGCAAAGAAGGATGCCAAGGCTAGACTGACTAGATGGATCCTTCTACTCCAGGAATTCGACATTGAGATTAAGGATAAGCCTGGAGTCAAGAATGTGGTGGCGGATCATCTTTCCCGACTAGAGCAGCCTGAGGATTCTGAGCAGATTGATCCCATTCGAGATACCTTCCCAGATGAGGCGATCCTTGCTATCGCCTCACTCCCGTGGTATGCCGATATTGTGAACTTTCTCGTTGCAGGGAAAGTCCCACAAGATTGGCCCAGGCAGAGGCTTGAGACCTTCCTTGCGAGGGCCAAGTCCTACCACTGGGAGGATCCCATCCTTTACCACGAAGGAGGGGATAGCGTCTGGCGTCGGTGTATTCCTCAGGAGGAACACCATAGTGTCCTCACTTACTGCCACAAGCTTGAGGCAGGGGGACATCATTCTGGGAGGAGAACGGCACAGAAAGTGCTCCAATCCGGCTTGTGGTGGCCTACCCTCTTCAAGGACTCTGATGAGTTCGTGAAGAGGTGTACTGACTGTCAGAGGATGGGCACTTGTGGACAGCGTGATATGATGCCGATGCAGCCCATTCACTTCTGTGAGGTCTTTGACGCATGGGGCATCGATTTTATGGGTCCATTCCCTAAGAGTCAGGGATTTGAGTACATTCTGTTGGCCGTTGATTATGTGAGTCGTTGGGTGGAGGCAATCCCCGCCCGAGCCGCTGATGCGAGGACTGTTTGCAGATTTTTGAGGAAACATATCATCACGCGGTTCGGGGTTCCACGAGTTCTAATTTCTGATGGGGGGTCTCATTTCATCAACGACCAGGTGAAGGCCCTTGCTAGCGAGTTCAGCATAGATCATCGTGTTGCTACACCTTACTATCCACAGACGAATGGTCTAGCTGAGGTGTCGAATAGGGAGATCAAGAATATTCTGCAGAAAGTCGTCCGCCCTGACCGAAAGAATTGGTTACATCTTTTGGACTCGGTCTTGTGGGCATATCGGACGTCTTTCAAGACTCCATTGGGCACATCTCCCTTTCGCCTCGTATATGGCAAGCCGTGCCATTTACCTGTTGAGCTGAGGCACAAGTCACTTTGGGCAGTTACAGATATTCTTATGGATCCAGATGGTATGGGAGACCAGAGGAGGGCAGAGTTAGCTGCCCTGGAGGAGCTTAGAGATGCAGCTTTCTCAAGCAGCCTACATTATAAGGAGAAAGTCAAGGAGTGGCATGATTCTCATATCAGCCACAAGCATTTTGAGATTGGACAGAGAGTATGGCTGTTTGATGCGAGGCTACGATTATTTCCAGGGAAGCTACAGAGCAAATGGAAGGGACCTTTTCTCGTCAGAAAGGTGCACGACAATGGTAGTATTGATATATCCGAGTTGTCTTCTGAGAGCACCTTTCGAGTGAACGGCCAGCGGCTCAAGCCATTTCTAGATCATGAGCCGTGGGACGTTATTGTTGCCCCTATTCATTTTGCGTGAGAGGTAGTCTCTGGACTCACATCTTTTGCATCTCACGCCTGATTTTCACTGTTCCTCCGCCTGTATAGATCCAGTTATCCATATCATTCTATTCTTTAGTCCCACATCCCTTTTCTCATCCTATGATTATGCTATACTTAGGGTGTACTTTACCCTAAGTATAGGGGGGATGTCGGACCTGCGAGTATTCTTTTCATTCGGTTTGCTCCTGTTTTGCTGCCTATACATAGGGATATTTTACCCTAAGTATAGGGGGGGCAGACTCTGTATCTTCTTCACTCGGATTTCCCTTCATGTATAGCTTGCTATACTTAGGATTAGTTAATCCTAAGTATAGGGGGAAACCACCGAGCTCCTCTCATTCTATTCATTTATTCGTTCCTGTACTTAGCCATTCCTTTTCTCTTCCCTTTTACTAAGCACGAGTTATGTCTTCTTCATCGCTCTTGATCACTCTGAGGACATCGTTCGAGCTAAGTATAGGGGGGGTGTGTATATATTTCATATATACTTTAGCCATAACTCGTACTTTGTGTGAGTGTGTTAATAAATAAAATGGCTAAAAATCACAAAAATTAAAAATTTTTCATGTACATAAACTTCTTTTATCTTGCACATACATAGCTAGTGTACAAAGTATTTTTGTAAAAATGATTTCAAAAAATCTTTTGTGTAAAGCTTGTGTAAATATTTTTGTATCAAAATTATGTATATAGTAAAAAAAATTTTCAAAATGTTTTGAAAATCAAGAGTTTGCAAAAATCTTGTGTAAATTGTTGTAAATATCTTTTTACAAAACTTGCACTTCATGCATCATCATCCATTCATGATTTCAAAACATTTTTCAAAAATTTTGCATGATTGTAAAATATTTGTAAATAGCACCTTGTGTACATATATGTATATAATTTTTCCTGGATAAGAGTTGACATTTAAACTAAGCCTGGAATTAAATTGAGAAATGGAGCTTGAATAAGATCTTAATCCACCTAACTTTAAGAGGAACCTTATAGGATTTAGGGTTAAGGCTTTTCAGGTCTATAAGGACTTAATTCTTTGAGTCCACTAGGCTATGAGCATATGTCATCTTGATGAGCTTAAGTAGAACACTTAACAACACACGCAGGACTCTTAGAGACAATGGCTTGACTTGCACCTGCACTTTACACATGGCTCTCCACGGATGAGGTGGTGAGGAGGCAGTTTCCTTTGGCTTGGGGTAGCATATGAGGGTAGTACTTCTAGGCGGAACCTCTCTTCTTCTTCTAGTGAAGGAAGTGCACCTCAACTTGGTCTAGTGGTGATGAAGGCTAAAGACAGAAGCTGTGGGTTGCAATAAAGCTTCAAAAGAGGGATAGTCTACTGGCTCAAGAGGAAATTTCTTGTATATATGCTGCACCATGTAGATATGCTGTACAGAAGTCTTTGAAAAAAAATGCAAAAATGCAAAAAGAACTCCAAAAAAGTGGTGGGTCGGATTGAAAATTTAATAACCCCACCGGAGTGTACATAGTCAAATAAAGCTAAGCTTATGGTATCCATGTTACATCTCATGAAGCTTGCAGCGGGAGACTTAGCTACACTGGCTAAGCTTCCAAAACTCTATACTTCTACCCCCTCTTCTTGAGCTGGTTGCACTTGAACTTAGAAGGGAATACCCCGCTTCTCGAGGAAAGAGTTGCTAGACCGAGGCATTAGAGTTACCAGGTTGAGGGAGGCGGTTTCTTTGTTACTTCTGAGGTGGGGAGCCACATATCACTTACACTGCATGGAAAGACTCATGGTCATTAGAGTTTGTGTATGTGGACTTGTTCTGATCTGGTTTATTGAGGAGTCTTGTCCATAGATTGGTGGAACTTAGAGGCTGTTGAGTTTTAAGCTTAAGTCCAAATAAGGTTCCGACACATTAATAATCCAAAGATCTAATCGAGCTCCATATTTCAATTTAATGAAGGAAAGTTTAATAATTCAACCTTGATCCATGTACATCCTCTTTTTCTTTTTCTTTTTCTTTCTTTTTCACTTCTTTTTCAAATAAGTGTTTGCTAAGGGACTAGCAAAGTTAAGTATAGGGGGGTGATGAATACCCATTCATCACTCTTTATTCTTATATTTTAGCTACAAAAACCTTTGCAAATACATGTAGATATATGTAAATATCAATAATTACCAAAAGCATGCATTGTGTAAAAACCTATAATTAGCATGTTTTTGTGCAAAAATAAAAGAATAAAGATCAAAAAGAAAAAGAGGGAAATATTTAGAATAAATATTGAGCAACCTAACCCAAGGGAGGGCTCAGCATGGGCCTGACCGCATAAAAGCCACAGTAGAGAGAGATAGGAGCTCATGTGTATAGATTTTTTGTAACTAAATAAAATTATATTTTCCTCACCCAAAAATATGCTTGTACATATGTTGTATATATTTAGAAACTATTAAAAACAAAATAAAAATTTAAAAATCAAAAATGCAAAAATATCCCTCCACCATGTGCATAGACCATCATCCTTTATTTATTTAACCCTATAAATAAATGTATTTATTTTCAAAACTTTTTGTGAATATTCGATGGTATATTTTGTAAATAAAATAAATAAAAAGAAATACAACAAAAATCAAATAAAAATAACAAAAATTAAAATTACAAAAACATATTGTACATATGCCATGTACATAGTTGTATATATCTATTTATTTCACCTATGTGTATAAATAATAAAAATAAAATAAAAATATCCTTTTATTCCTCATTTTATTCTATAAATAAATAAAATATAAAAAAGGAATAAAATTGTATAAAAATAATAATTAAAAATCAAAAACCCTATATTGTACATATACCTATGTATAGCTATATATTGTAAATACCTTATTTATATTTCTAAAAATTAATTAAAAATCACCAAAAAATAGAAAAAAATAAAATAAAAATATTTCATGTTGAAAGTTTTTGCAAAATCGGCCATTTGCTGCCTTATTTTTGAACTTCAAATCTTGTCCACGTGGCAGCGTCCCATTGGTCCACGGGGGATGTTGACCCCCGGTCAACTCCCTCCGCGGACCGCCTTCTCCTGCGGATCTCGCGCCCGACCTGGTTTCGCCTCTTTTTCCACGCTTGATCCGCTCGCCTTCTCCGCAAACCCCGGGTCCTATCGATTCCTCGTACATCCGACATGACCGCCGGGGTATTCGCATTGGGATCCGCGCTTCTTGCAGCCCTACCCGACCAGCCCTAGTCGGGTCGGCACTCACGTATATAGCCGAGCTCCGCCTCTCATTTTCGCCATCTTTGGTTCCCCACTCTCAGTCCCGTGACCTCCATAGCAATCCCTGAGGTGACAGCTCGCGATTGCCCTTGTCGCAGTGAGGAGGAGGTGGCCGGACCACTGATCCGGTGACTTTGCGCCGCCGTGCTCCGCCCCGTGCAGGAGCTCGAGCCTTAGGCCTTGACAACCTTCGAGGCGACGACCAGAAGCTACCTTAGCTCCAGCACAGTCTTCCACACCGCCCAGGTAACCTTCTAGCCTTCTTGTTTAGCTTAATTTTGAGTTACCCCCAAATCATAGTTCCGCCGAGTTCCGTCGATTCCAATCATATCGTATATCTTCTCGATCATCGGAACCTACGCTTACCATCGCCATTCCTCCGCGCACATTCTCCGCCCCTTCGTTCAACCCAGCTCGCACAGGAGCTGGGGTTCGAGCTCCACCGTCCTCCGCTCGCCGGAGCTCGCTCGCCCCGACCCACAGCGCACCTTCACCCCACCTAACCGGGTCGAGGCACTTTGCCCTCGACCCGCGAAGCTCTTGAGCTGTTTTGCAGGTCAAGAGGAGGCCATCTGAGGCCCCCTCACATCCAGGCCAGGAGCTTCCCTCCGCCGTCCTCGCCGGAGCCTCTCCAGGGCTCGGTTGGGCCATCGGAAGCCACCACCAGCTGCGGGACGTCATCGCCGACCTTCTCCGATCTTCAGAGGCAGCTGAGGAGGCCCACAGCACGCGCACGAGGCCGGAGAACCTCGCCGACCACCTGTTCTTCGAGGGTCCTCCACCACCGTCCGATCGCCCTCCGCTCCAGGTTCCATCGTGGCCGTCCATTCATCGAGGAGCATACACCGTTGATCACCTCGAGGGTCGATCCGGACCGTTAGCGAAGAGGAGAGAGGCACCAGCACCTGACCCGTCAGATCTTCCACGTGGCCCCCTCTGAGGCGTCGATCAGGCCCACGTGCGGAAGAGGAGAAGCGCCCACTGTCCGAGACCGTTGGATCAGCCACGCGTCCATCATCCAGCCGTCGACGTAATAAAGGGGTAATTTACCTTAGGCCCCCTCGTAGTTTCTGTTTTACGTGTCAGTCCTGTAAATATTTTGAGTACTTTATTTACGTTGGGTTATTTGCACATTGGACCTTATCCTTTAGTTTATTTGCATTTATGCCCCTGTTTGTGTGAGCCACGTGCATCGTCACGTGTATATTTGGTGTATTTGCAACATTAGCCCTGTAGTTCTGGATGTTCTTTAATGAATGAAAGCTTTTTTATCATTGCATTTATGCCCCTGTGAGCGTTTTATTTCCGCATGTGCGTCTTTTAGTGGGTTATTTGCATAACAACCCCTGGACTTTTTGGTACGAGTTACCAAAAGGTCCTCGGACTTGTTTCTCTTACATATAGGTCCCTGAGTGCCCCAAGCACGCGCCTCGCGCGTGATTTCTTGGGTATTTTGCACCAGGACCCCCAGAACTTTGGGTATTTGCACTTAAGTCCCTGTGCACAGTGCCCCCTTTTGGATTTTGAATAAAATATCAAATCACCTCCAAATTCGATGAAAATTTGACACATGGCTCCTGCCATGTTGTAGAATTTTTGAGAATTTTAGAGGACATTTTTGAGTTTATTTGTTATTTTTAAAAATTCAAAAACCATCATTTTAGCTACTGTCTAGATTTAAAAATCACAAAAAAATATAAAAACACCCCCAAAAATTCCATAAAAATTAGATATTGTTTCTGTTGCGTTTCTTGATTTTCTAGCCAATTCTGGCTATTTTTCATTGCTTAAAAACCCTAAAAATTCAAAAACACCTAAAAACTCATAAAACTCATATTAAATAATCTGAAAACCCAAAAACAATAATTTTGGTGCTCAAATTTTCCTTGTTTTCTCTAGTATACAGGAAAATTACCTCCAGGCCCTATTGAGATCCTTAGATATTTTATCTTTGGATTTTGGACCTGGCTGGACGGTACCTTGTCTTTTTAGCACTGTTTGATTTTTAGAAAATAAAATACACTTCAGAAAATTATCAAAAATTCACCAAAAACACCTAAAACCCAAAAAACATAAAAACATTTTTTCTTGAATTTTTGCTTGATTTTTGATGCTTTAAATAAATTGATAAAGTGTGTTTGTTTCTGTTTTCTTTCATTTTCTCATTATATTAAAAATCCAAAAAAATATAAAAATCATTAAAAATCTTTAAAAATATTTTATCTTTATTTTAGTTCATTTCGACTACTTCGTAGGCCTCTGGCCAACCCGTGCTCCTTGTGTTCGACCCTGGGTGCTATACCAGGTTAATCTCCTAGCAGGACCGCTTTTGTGCTTGATTGATTTTGTATTTTGTGAGTGGTTCATTTTTTCTTGATATACCTATCCTCTGAGATCCGGGTTGCAACGACCCTTGTCTTATTACCTTCATCTGGGTCTTCGAGATTTTTGGGTTATCAGAATGGCGCCGTTCAAGTCTGACAAACTAATGAGATGGTTGATTGAAGCACGAACCGACTTATTCCCTATTATTGAGGATTAGGTCTAGAGGATAATCTCCTAGATTGGAACTTTGGGTGATGTCTTGACTCGACTCTCATAATTGATGTACACTAAAAGTCATATCCTTATATTTTATGTACAAATAGAGAATCTGATAATTAGAGAAGTTGGATTCCTTTTGACTAGAGAATGGTTGAGCCCAGAATTTTAGGATCAATTAAATTAAAGGTCTTCGACTATTTGAACCTTGAATTTTCACATGTATTGTCAGGAATTAATCTGACTCCTTCATTCTTTAGATGCTCAAGGACGAGCATAGTTTAAGTATAAGGATATGATGAATCCTCCCCATATCATCATTATTCGCTACCTTTATCCTCGATTAATAAGAATTTCCTAACAAATATTTATTAATTTTACATGTTTGGCAACTAAAACCAACGCCTTTAATGAACTTATACTCTATATATTTGTTGGACTTAACTATTGTCTTTTATTACTAACCTTGTTCTTTATTTTTATAATTTATAAAAATCCCATAAATATTGTATTAAATATTTTCTATATTTATCTTGACCTTTAAAAGAAAAAAATTCAAAAAAAACTCAAAGCCACAAAAGTAGTATTTTTACCTATTAAATATGTTCCCAAAAATTTGCTTCTATACAAATGACCTTATTTGGCTTTTTGTCAACATGAAACTTGTAGATCTTATCGAGATCTACAACTTTTATGTTTTGACTTTTTTCCAATTCTGCCTCCTTTTAATTCTTTTTTATTTTTCTTTATTTTTTGATTTATTGAATTTTAGGGTGCAGTCATGTGGCGCCCTCTGGGCCACCCACGTAGTCGCACCTCTCTTCACCACCCGACCCCCTTCCGGTCATTGGATCTACTTCTACCCACCTCCATCACAGTCGTCCCTCTTCCCTTCACTTCTAGCCGATAGATCCCACCCCTAGATCCAATCTAAGCCACATCTTCCCTCTCTGTTTTAGACCACATGATTGCCCTCCTATCCAACACCTCTCCTTGCTCCACGTCACCACTTCATTCTTCACCGTCAGATGGACCTCCATATTGCATCCCAAGGACATATCTACCACGATCTCAAACCTTGATCACCGCTCCTTATTCAATCTTCACCCTTCAACTGCGCCTTAATCCTGGACATTGGATCGGGAGATTTAACGGATAGGGCTTTGTCCCCTACCTCCAATTGTCCCTATCCCCAGCCGTTACATATTGCGACACCACCGCCCCCTTCCCATTTTAGCTCCACCACCACCACATCTCTCCACTCCCTAACAGTACACACGTGTAGCCTGCATGCTCTTCTCCCTCACGTAACCCCCAACATCCCCCTCCTTCACACTAAACCTTCAATTTGACCATTGCAAAACCTTCATACCTCACATGTAACGCCCACCTCTTCCGCCTATTTAACCAAAGCATCGGCTCTCATACCCATTGTCCACCAATTCCGAGCAAGAGTCTTATCCCCCTTAGCCTCCATGTGACAAATGGAGGTCAAAGGAGGGTTGTCATGGCCTCTCCCTGCTCCAATGTCGACCCACAGTGATCCACCATGTTGCGGTGCCTCTGGCTCTACCAAGCTCCGTACATAGGTTGCGTACATTGAGTAAAGACCAGGGCTTCACTTGAAGCCCAATACATGCCATATCCTCCAGCTACTCACCTTCGATAAGGTATCTTCCTTATACTCATTTTCTCCGAATTAATTCCGGCCACTCACGCTTCCTCTCTGACCCCGATCATCTTCGAAGCTTGTCCGTGCATTGCTCGCCTTCGTGACTTCCTCGATTCCCCTCTCCCCTCCTCCAGAACCTCCATCACCCCGCTCCATATCCCCTATGGACTACAAGAGAAGAGCTCGCAGGGTCCGCATCTTCTCCGCCTCCTGGACTCTCACTTCATTTACCATGAACATACGCCACCACCTCAGCTATTGTTAACGCTTGCAGGCACACATCTCGTAAATAGATGGAGCCCTGCATCCAGCTCTGACCCGTAGCATCCTCTCCAGTGAAGTGACGTCGACTTCCATCATCAACTAACATGGGAGCTTCCTCTCCCTTCGGCCATCACAACCAGATGATCATGAAGTTCTACCGAGATTTGACGACCACGGAGGTGCACGGAGGGACTCTGGCGATCTCGTCAGAGTCTCGTTTACACCGTCGCTCCCCCAGTGGAGAAGAATCACATGCGCCATTGGATGGAACCTCTCAGCGGCCATCCAACGACCCTGGTGGATCCATGTTGCCCACTGTAGACCTACATATGTGGACTACCAAGCCACCCTCCTCGAAGCACCCGAGGCTGCCACATCATCCATCGAGCCTCACCGCCATCCGAGCCTAGTCCCTTGCATTCTATGCATGCGAGGGGATGGGTAATTTGCATAAGAACCCCTAACTGTTTCTAGAATTACAACGAGGTCCTCAAGCTTGTGCCTCGCGTACATGCTTGATAATTTTGCACAAATGTCTAGTTGGGTTTTATTATCTACAGAAAGTTCCCTTTGTGAAAAAGGGAAAACTATAAAAGGTCCCTATCGATTTTCATTATTTGCAATTGGGTTCTTCCAGGAGCCTATTGAAATATTTATCTTTCATGTCCTTGCATTTTTTACATCTATGCCCTTGCATTTATTTTCATGTATCTTGAGCATTTGAATTCCAAATCACGTGATTTCAATCCATTTTGTTGCTAATTTTGTCCTCTATCTCATGGAATTATTAATTTCATGATTTGACACTCAAGTAAAAAGGCTATATTCTTACATGCTCGGTGTCTCTTGCTCCTTCACTTAAAAGCCCTAGATTATCTTTAATGCTCGATTTGACTCTGAAATCAATTTATATTTCTTACGGAATATTTTGATTAATTCGCGGCATATTTGTATATCATTTATCTGTCATCATATCATTCATACTGCATCTCATCTAATTGCATTGAAAAATCAAATAAAATTGCATGCGTCATTCATTGCATTGTTCTATCAGCATTCTATTTTGCATCTGCATGAAGAAATAAGATTGAAAGTAATCAGTGATTAACGATACAATAAAAGTCTTGATAAATCAATGAAGAGTCTAATGTCCTTGTGTTCGACCTTGGTAGAATTACCAAGTTAAAATAACTTCCACATATTCGAAGGTGTGGTTTTTGCATGATCAAATTTTGCCTCCTATGATACAACAATTCTCTATTATTAAAGAGGCAGATTTTGTGTTCATCAATGATATATGCTTTTGGAAAACATATAATCGATACCAACTCCCAATAATCGAATGAGACATTTGATGATAAAATCCAAAAGATGATAATGTAAATTGATCTATGTCTTTGGGTTTATTCTAAATCTTTCTACATATAGGATATACATGTATTAGGAATACCTAAGGGTGATGTGATCGTTAACTATTGTATAACTATGACACTTCCATTCCGAGGGAGTGATGAAACATGTCTGGATTTTAGTGACTCCTCTTATTAGAGAAGTGATATGATCTTAGTCCAACTGTTGGACATTGATTTGAATGTGATTCAGATGCAATGAGAAGATTAGATCTGCAGTCTTGATTTAATCAAGCATCTAGGAGAGGTCCTTGAGATATGGAGTTGAGATGTGATCTCAATATCCAAGTCACTGTACATGGAACGTACAATTACCATGTCCTTATCTCCAAGTATCCCTAGAGAAAGCGCATTGTTCTTGAAAGAGTTCAAGAATAATTCCATTGTTGAATTATGTATATGAGTATTGAGATATTGATAATTAAATGTGATTTAATTATCATGAATAATGGTAATACGATTCATATTATTTGGATACATGAGAATGATGATCTAAGATAATTAATTGTGATTTAATTATCAAGTATATGAATAATATAGATAGTACTATCCATAATATTCATTTATAACTACTATCCATATTATTCATATATGTTATAAATGCAATTGATAATATATTAGAGAGAGCTTATTGTAAATGATATCTCAAATTAATTATTGATGTGAATTGGATTCATATTGGAAATTAATTGGAAATATAATTTATATTTTATTTTGAATTGTTATGATTCACAATTATTTAATGGCATGATTGCAATATTCATAATTTTTTTGGAAATATTTTGAAATTGTGTTTGTGAATTAAATTACAATAAAAGTTGTTGTAAATATGTAAGAAGGATTGGAGGAGCCAACACCATCCCTTTAATGTATGGCGGACGACCACCCTTTGGCTTGGTCACAAGGTTGGTCGTCCCCCCCTCTCCTTTTTAAGGATGGTGGGTGGCTTCCCTCCTAATCCTTCTATGATAATTAATTTATTTCAAATTATGTTGTTTATTCAATTTATTTAATTTAATCTAAATTAATTGTTATTGTATTTTTATAACAAAATCATGGCCATTGAATAAAAATACAAGTCAATCTCAACCATTGATTTTATGTTCCACATAGATTGGAATTTATGGACTCCCAAAATACTATAAAAGAAGAGACAACCTAGCTCTTCAAGTACATACAACAGTTGAGTAATCTCTCTCTTATTCTCATACTACATGCCCCATCTCTCTCTTATAATGGCAGTCCACCATTGCCCTGGAGAGAATCACCATCGTCATCACGTCATCGTGTCATCGCTTTGACCTCTTGTGGATCTCAGTCTCCTTCGATGCACCTACCTTGTGAAGAATACATCGGATTTCATGTGACGAGATCAGGAGATTCAACGCTTCGATCAAATACCCAGATTGCAAGGAGTACGTGTCTCATCATCGCACTCGCAGGTGTCTCCTCCATTGCATTGGACTTGAGACAAGTGGTCTCTTGATTTAGAGATTTGATTGCAATAATGCTTTAAGAGGTAATCCAACATCTTACTTGTGATTAGATTAAATGATCTGAGAAGTATTCCTAGATCATGTGATTACATCATTTAAAATTTTGAAAATCCGTTGCACCGAGCAACTAATGTGACTAGTCACTCTGATTGCATACAATGCGATTATTACGCTTCAATGATGCACTTAAGGATCTTTCCATGTCCTTCAGAAATTACAACAACCAAAAAGTTGAAGCCTTTCAAGTCATAAACTGGTCAATGCATGTGTACATAATAAAGTTACAAAAGGTTTAACTAAAATGCATTTCATTTCATTTCAAGGTAATTTGAACTGATAATTTGAATAAGTGACTATAAGGACAAAAGAATAAATACCAATAGGAAAATTTGATGGCATATTTAATTTCTCTTGGTGGTGTTCATTTGGGGAATAACTCTAAGAATAAAAATGTTGTTCCCCTTTCATCTCCTTCCTCATATGACCATTCGTCCATGCATATCTCTTTCAACCCTTATTCCACCTTATTTCATCATTCTTCCAATTTACCTAAATTTATTCTACTTTGTTCAACCTTGTTTATATCATTCCCACTGAACTGGAATAGTGCTTTTACCAGCTTATTTCTAATCTGTATTCATGCTTATTCTCAAACTGAATGCATCCTTAGGGGTTACTCGTTTGCAACATAGCACGAGCAATGGGAAGTATAAGGGTGGGTCCCCCTTCTTATCCCTCATGATATACTTATTATTTGTGTTATGGCACCCTTCTCATATATGGAGGGATAGCTTATCTCTCAGCCTAACTCATTTTCCACCACCATGTAACCACCTTCGCTAACTTACAAACATTATCTGTCCTTATTCCTCCTAACTTGCAAACCTTATCCACTTTTATTCCTTTTGTATAATCAAATTGAGAATAGAAAATAACTACCTCATATCCATCCTTATTCACTCTTACGCATCCTCATCCTTTCTCCAGACGAACAAAGAAAGTGCAGTATTCCTTCTTATCCGTTTAAACTTATTCACACTTATTCCTCATGTTCAGTAGGATAATTAGCCATGGAATAAATGATTAATTCTCCTCCTGACATAGTTTCTAGTGGTATGACTATTCCTCATTATTCCATCTTATTTCACACTTATTAGTATCTTTATTCCACCTTACATACCCTTATTTCACCTTATTCTCCATATTCCTATCCTCCAGCCCAATGAAGAATAGATAATTATTCTCCTTATTATCCATCTTTATTCCGGTTTATCCCCGAACCGAACACCGAATGACATCGAAACCCTAAAAAATCAGACAATTCACGAAAGGTAGATGATGGAAAAGAAAGAAAAAAGACTTCATCTATATATCTAGTTTTATAGAGATTCTACCCCAAGATGAATGATGATTATGATCCACTTGTTTAAGCCAAAAATTGAGCGGTCTTATGTTCCACACAAGGCGAGAACACAATCATCGAGTCGACGACACGAAGTACGAATTAAAACAACAATTAATCCATAACAGATGATCAAACAATGAAAAGCATATACGGAATTAAAATTTATTATAACTCTACAACAAAGATGTGTATAGGTGCAAGTATGGGTAGAGTGTCGAATACATGGAACAAGCATGTTGATCAGGGTAATGAATGCTCAAAAATGAATGTGATATGTTTGCCTATATACGTGCTATTTTTGTGGGTTTTTTATTTTATAATTTTTATTTGATTTTTTATTTCTATATTTTTATTTTATTTTTCTATTTTTATATTTTCTGTTTCATATTTTATATTTTTATATTTTATTTTTTAATATATATAAAGCTATATGTAAGATATATATATACAATATAGGTAAGAGAGGGCTAAAAAGTAGGTAAAATAACCAAAATACATGATATAATATATTTTTGGGTTTTATATATTTTTTAATGTTTTTATGATTTTTCCAGAATTTATTCTAATCTTTATATAATTTTTAAAGTCAAAACCCAAAAAAGGGTACAATTAATGCCTTAAATTAAAATGGATATTAAAAATACTAAATAGTATCAAACATTCTCCAAATTAATTTTAAAAAGAAGATAATAATATATAGAAAAATATGAAATATAAATACAATTTTTAGAATCTTAAAGAATTTTTTATATTTTTATAAAGGTTTTAGGTGTTTTTTAATTTGTTTGTTTTTATTTTATATTTTTTAGTGATTTTTTCTCTGGAGTGGCAAAATACTTCAATAAATATATAAAATATTTTTTTGGAATTTTTTAAAATGGTTTTATAATTTTTATGGATTTGCTTTTTCAAACAATGAGAAAAGAATTTTTTATTTTTTTATAAATAACGAAAAAACTCAAAATGCAAAATAAAAATAATTGCATGAAAGTGCAATGCTCCAAGAAACTATGTCTATTTATGGGGATTTTTTCGAGTTATATAAACACATGAAATAAATAGATACAACAAAGACAAAAATGTAATACTAGCATGGGTGTTAATGTAAATAGATGGAAGATCAAGGGCATGTATGCAATTTTTACCAAAAATATATAACTACATAAAAATGTTCCAGGACTAAAGCTAAATAACAAAATCCATGAGGGTCCGACAACAAAAATGCCACCTCACGTGAAGTGTCACGTGAGGTGATGTGGCCTGGATTGAAATGTAATTAAGCAGAGTTTGGGATCCTTTCTGCAAATATTACAAAACTATTTAAATGGAAAAGTAAAGATTATAGACTACTTATTAAATATAAAAAGTGGTGTGGTGAGATTGCAAAATATCCACGGCGCGACTCAATCAGACGACGGGAGGCCGCTCACGTGGATACGTGTCGTCACCAAAGGCTGCGATACCCTTTCGCATTGTACGACTGATAAACGCAGAATTGAGAGCAGTCGTATTGACTCACAAGGCGAGTCAACAGTCGGTGTCTTGACCACCACAAAATTCTATATTTAATCAACAATTAACCCACACTACAAATCAACAATTAGAAATAAATGTGGAGTTAAAATTTATTTTTAACTCTGCACAAAATGTATAGCAAGCAAGTATGCAGAGAGTTCGAACACAGGGAGCAAACAGCGTAGAGCAATCAAATGTGTGTGTGTGTGTGTGTATGTGAGTGATGTCTACACTATGCAAGCAAACAATTATTGTGGGTTTTTAAATTTTTAATTTTTTTTATTTTTTATTTAATTTTATTTTTGTATTTTGATTTTTAATTTTCTGATTTTTATAATTTTATAATTTATATTTTTTTTAATATTGGAATATAAATATAATGTGATAAAAGAGAAGATAAAATATTAATGAAAATATGCAAAAATAGCCAAAAATTAAGAAATAAAATCTTTTTGATATATTTATAATTTTTTACTGTTTTTGTGATTTTTGGGTATTTTGCAAATTGTTTTTGGTATTTTTAAACACTAAAATAAAATAAAACAGTGAACAAACTACTGGCTGGGGGTAAAATTGAAATTAAAAATATCAGATAGCCACAAAATTTTCCCAAACTATTTTTTAAATAAAGATAATAAGAACAGGAGGCCACAGAACCTGAGTTTGTATTTTTTTGAGTTTTCTATGATTTTATATATTTTTTTGAAGTTTTTGTGTATTTTTGAATTTTGAAGGTTTTTACTTTGCAGTTTTTAGTGATTTTTGGATTGACACTAAAAGAGGACAAAACACACAAAATATAATTTTTGTGGAATTTTTCAAAACATTTTTATAATTTTTATGTATTTCCTAATGCAAACAGAGAAATAAATGCATGTTTTTTATTTTTAATAAATGTGAGATGCGATAAAAATGCAATGCAAAAATATGGCGTGCAAATGCAAGTTACCAGGAGCTTAAGTTTAAATTTTGAGATTTTTTGGAATTAAAATGATGCCCTAATTAAATCAAGCAAGCACACAAAAATATCACAGCCTAGAAGGGGTATAAGTGCAAATATCCAAAAGTTCAGGGTCATACATGCAATTTTTCACAAAATATTGAACTGGATATTCAATTTCCAGGACCAAACATAAATTCCAAAAGCCGCAGGGGTATCAAAGCAATTTTCCCACCAGGACGCGTGACTTGTACGCGCCTGGCGAGGACTTAAATGTAAATTCCACAGACCCCGAGGGTTTACACGCAATTATCCCAAAAGTTTAATGCTTAAACTAAATGTTCGGGTATTAAAATGAAATATCAAATATCCTGAGGGGTTCCCTGCAAAAAGCCCCGCACCTCACGTGTACAAGGCACGTGAGGTGACGTGGCGCGGACTGGAACGTAATAATGCCAAGCACTGGAGGCAAAAATGCAAATGTCGCAAAAATATACAACGTCCTCTAAAAGATTCGAGACTTAATACCAAAATACAAAAGTTGGCAGGGTGTCAGGAAAAATTACCAACGCCGGGGCGAGATCGGACGGCCCGAGGCCATCCACTTGACGCGTGGCGCGTTGTGGTCACGCGATGCCCCTTCGCAACGGACGCCTGCGATTAGATCGCACGAGGAGATCACACGGTCTAGGCTTCTGGGGATCGGACGGTCGCTGCTGTGTCTGGAGGAGGTCCCTTGATCGGACGGCGGCAGGCGACGTTCGAAGAACTGGGAAGAAGGCTCGACTCCGCGAGCTTCCTTCGATGATGACGCCCTTCACCGGCGTGAAACGAAGCTCGGAGGGGGTCCAGATGCTCCTTGCAGGTTTCCTCTTGCTGCCTGGAGTTCCAAAAAGGGGTGGCGACCACCCGAGCGCTCCGGAGGAGGAGGCGGAGCTAGGGCTCCCAAAATGCCTCCGGCGAGCTCGCAAAACCGCTCCAGGTACTCGATCTGCTCCTGATACCTGCGAGAAACGTGTGATTTGATCGGGGGCAAATTGCCCCGATCACGTGGCACAATGGAATGGGGGTTTGCTACGGCGGATGGTGCGGAGAACGAAGGTGGCCGGAGTTGCTCCGGCCAACTATCGACTGAGCAAATCGATAGGCAAACAAGGTGGATTACGATGGCGTGATGAAGCTCTAACGCAGGGGAATAAAACGTGAATAAAAACTAAGGGGATAGCGGCCTCAAGCTCAGGGAGAGCGAGGAAGAAGGTACCTCAACGGGATGGGCCACCGGAGGTCGAAGGAACACGCCCAAGTCTTGCTGATCCACCGCCTTGACGAGGGCTTTGCGGAGCTGTCACCTCCAGGGAGTTCTAACGGGGTCAAGGGGGTGGAAACTTGGATGAAGTGCGGTTCAAAAATCAAATGGAAGTATGGGGTGTGGTTTTGAATGGTTGACGGGAAGATCCAAAGAACGAGGTCTGGTGGGAGCTGCAGCGATCCGCGACCCAAGGTGACGCTTGGGCGTGATTCCTTGATGAATGAGCTGCGAAAGTCGTGAAGTGTATCGCATTTTGGTGAAAGGATTAACCTCGAAAAAAGGTTGAAGATGGGTCAAACATAGCTTCTGACACGGGCTGCAGGTGCAGGTCAGATAGTTGACCTGGGTCAACTATCCGAGACCCATGGTTGGTCCACGTGGACCAACCAGGAAAAACCTAAAAAAAGCTTTCGAAAATCAATTTAAAATAGTAAATGTTAGTATTTTATTTAGGTTATTAAATAAAAAGTGTTTAGAATTTTATAAACTATTTTATAGTGATTTCTAATTAATTTTATGAGATGTATTTTTATAAGTTTACATTTATACCCTTTATAGGTATATTACCTATATATTTGATTATTTGATTTTTATTTGGTATTTTTGATTTTATTTATTTGTGTCTATAATTTTATAAAATTATAAAATACTTTTATATACACAAATACATTTTTGTTTTATTTTTCTGATACATTTTGTATATTTAATAAAATAAAAGTAAGTGATGAATAGGTATATACATAGGTCCAATACCTAGGTATTGTATATGCGATCATTTTTATTTTGAATTCTCTTTGGATTCTTATTCTGATTTTAATATACATATGAATTATAAATAATATTTATGAAATTATAAAAATATAAAAATAATGAACAAATAATAATATTCATTTTAATCTGTACAATTGTACAATGTGGGTCCAAAACTCAACTTTCAAACCGTAGCTCTGCCAAATGCGAAACCACCGCCATTAAATAGCTTATTTTATTCTATATACAATTAAAGGTGAGTTTGCTGCATTTGGAGTTTTCATTTGTGAGATACGGGTCTGGGAAGTTGGCATTCTGGAATTTTATTCAGACCATAACTTTTTATCTGTATAATATTTTTCAGTGAAATCAATTTTGTATTTTTCTATAGAATATTATCTACAACTTTCATGTACAAAGTTTCTTTATTTGATGTATAGAAAGTGGAACCAAAAATAGGTCCCAAGAATAATATAGGTATTTGACCCTTATCTCCCCCTACTTTATTCTTGGTCGACCTATTCATCAAGATGCCTAGGTCTCGGGGGTTTGGATCATAAAATATTTACAATATTTTATTCTTTTTCTTTTCTTTTATTTGTTCTGTAATTTTGGCTTTAATTACACTATTTTATACACTATTTACATGCACATGCATGAATGCTAAAATACTCTATTTAAGGCTATTTACAAGCATTTGCTAGGGTTTTTGGTGCCAAAATGATAGAATAAAGATGATGAAATGTGGATTCATCGTCCCCCTATACTTTACCTTTGCTAGTCCCTAGCAAACACTTATGCAATAAGTGCAAAAAGAAAGAGAAAGAAAAGAAAAAGAAGAACTTGGATTTTATTTGATTATCAAACTTGTCTTCACAAAATCAAAGTTTGGAGCTTAAGTCGGACCTTTGGAATTTTAGTACGGGCGGAACCTTACTGAGAACCGAGTTTGAAATCCAACAGTCCTTGAGAATCCCAAAACTCTGTCCTAGTCTAGCCAGGTTAGAAGTACTTAAACTCATACGCAAACTCTTACGACTATGAATCTGACTCGTACAGTGTAAGTGATGGTGGCTCTCCCCAACTAGAATGACAAAGAAACTGACTTCTCCAATATGACAACCCAATGATTCCCCAATCCAACAACTCATCCCTCAAGGAGCAGGGTATTCCCTTCTAAGTTCAAGTGGCAACCGGCTCAAGAGGAGGGGGTGAAGAGAAGAATGGATGATAGCCAGTGTAGCTACCAATCCTAGGATGCAAGACCAGTGTAGTCAAGTCATCCAGTTGCAGGCTCACATGATTTGACTTTGAAGCTCAAGCTTGCTTATTTGACTTTACACTGTCCACTTTTTTGGAGTTTTTGCTTTTGCATTTTTTTATTTTTTTTTGAATACTATATACAGCAGCATTTACATAGGGAGTTTTTCCTCTTGAGCCAGTAGACTATCCCTCTTTTGAAGCTTTATTGCAACCCACGATCTCCTATCCTCGAAACTCATCATTACTGGATGGGTTGGGGCGCACTTCCCTCCCTAGAGGAGGACAAATGTTTCCACTTGTGTGCGTCTCATACCGGCAAATCCAACCTCCTCACCACTCCAACTGAGTTGAGCCAAGTGAAAGGTGCAGGTGTCCAAGTTAGGTCATTATCAACAAGAGTCGTGCGTGTGCTCCGAAATACTCTATTTAGGCAATCAAGAATCCATTGAACCAAGTTCCGTGATCCTCCAAGAATTAAGTCAACTAGGCCTGAAGTACCTCAAACCCAATTCCTATAAGGTTCCTGTTATTAGGTAGATTTTAAGGTCCAATCAAGCTCCAATCTCAGGATTTTACTTAGACTCGTTTAACTCTCGAACTCAATCCGAAAAATGCGAATGCTATGCAATGCTATGCGAAATGCAGGAAATATTTTTGTGATGCAATTTTCAAAGATTTTGAACTTTTTATGGATTTTTGAAAAGATGATGCATGCATTTTTGTATTTTTCAACAGATTTTTCAACTGTTTTTTGGATTTTAGTTTTCAAATGTTTTTGGGATTTTTGAAAACAAAAAGTTTTTGGCTAAAAGTTAGGTGAAACTATGTACACGGGAGTGCTTCTTACATCTACAAGAAGTGGATTTTAAGAATTTACAAGGGTAAGTGATAAATTTTAGACATATAGATAAGATGGATTTTGGTGTGATGTATGTATTCCTCAAACTTATTTGACACGAGGTTTTTCAAACAATTTTTGAAAACTATAGTTCAAAATAATTTTTACAAACATTTTACACACATGTACACATATTTGAAAATCATTTTGCAAAGGCTTTCAAAATAGTATATATAGATTTTTCAAAATATTTTTGCAACCATTTTTCAAACCATTTTCAAATCATTTTTCAAACATTTTATTTCACACAAAGAAAATAAATTTTACAAACCACACATTTTTTACACAGGTTGAAAACATGTAACAAAACATTTTCAAAATAGTTTTCAATAGATGTTCACAAAGATTTTCAAACTATTTTTCAAACATTTTGCAAAAAAAACATTTTCACCTGATTTATTAATCAGTAAATACAAAAATAATTTGAGGAACAGAACACCTTTTTATTAAAGATTTTTAATGAATTTTAAAGAATTATTATCCATATTATTAGGAAAATAAGAAAGTACGAGTTATGGCTAAAGTATATACGCGGTATATACGACCCCCCTATACTTAGCTTGAGCTATGTCCTCATAGATCGGAGAGAAAAGAGAAGACATAACTCGTACTAAGTATAGACAAGTCTAAGGAATGAATGAATTAACCAATAAAAAGTTGATCGTCCCCCATATACTTAGGATCAAATAATCCTAAGTATAGCAGACTGTACACAACACAGGGAGGGTCAAGGGTGGGAATGAACAGATCGTACTCAGATTGTCTCCCCCTATACTTAGGGTAAAATATCCCTAAGTATAGACAAGAAGGGGAGACAATGGAGAGGATCGGAGTAAATAGAAGAAACTCGGGGTGCAAACCCCCCTATACTTAGGACAAAGTACGTCCTAAGTACAGACACTGACAACAAGGGGCGGCACCTTTTTGATAAATGAAGAAGATAGAAAAGGAAAAGAAGAAAAGAAGAAAATAAATCAACAGATGAAAGAGTGATATGGACAGATGATCTGTACAGCAGAAGATAGAAGTGATCACCATGTATGAGATGCAGATGATGTGAGTCAAGGAACACATCTCATATCAGAAGAATGGGGGCAACGTCAATGGTCGGCGGATCATGATCTAGATATAGTTTTAGGCGTTTACCATTGACACGGAAGGTAGAAGAAGATGACGGTTCGGATATGTCGATGTTGCCATTCTCGTGTACCTTCCTTACCACATAAGGACCTTTCCACTTGCTCTGTAATTTCCCTGGAAATAATTTTAGCCTAGAATCAAACAACCATACTCTCTGATCTGGCTCAAACTGTTTATCGCTGATGTGGGAATCGTGCCATGTTTTCACTTTCTCTTTGTATTGTAGGCTGTTGGAAAAGGCTGTATCTCTCAGTTCTTCCAGGGATGCCAATTCTGCTCTTCTCTGTTCTCCTATGCTCTCAGGATCTAACAGTAACTCAGTGACTGTCCAAAAAGATTTGTGCTTGATTTCCACTGGCAGATGGCACGGCTTGCCATAGACGAGACGAATGGGAGATGTCCCCAATGGATTCTTGAAAGAAGTCCGATAGGCCCACAAGACCGAGTCCAAAAGTTGTGACCAATCCTTTCGGTCAGGGCGGACAACTTTCTGCAAGATTGTTTTTATCTCTCGGTTCGATACTTCGGCAAGACCATTAGTCTGAGGGTGATACGGTGTGGCAACCCGATGGTCAATGTCGAACTCGTCTGCAAGGGCCCTAACCTTGTCATTGATGAAATGAGACCCCCCATCTGAAATCAAGACTCTAGGTACCCCGAACCATGAAATGATATTTTTCCTCAAGAATTTGCACACGGTTTTAGCGTCTGCGGCTCGGGCGGGGATGGCCTCAACCCATCGACTGACATAATCCACAGCAAGAATAATATGCTCGAATCCCTGACTCTTAGGAAATGGGCCCATGAAATCAATCCCCCATGCATCAAAAACCTCACAAAAGTGAATGGGTTGCATGGGCATCATGTCTCTCTATCCGCAAGTTCCCAGTTTCTGACAGTCAGTACATCTCTTCACGAACTCATCAGAATCCTTGAAGAGAGTAGGCCACCAGAGGCCGGATTGAAGCACCTTTTGTGTTGTCCTTTTTCCAGAATGATGTCCTCCTGCCTCAAGCTTGTGGCAGTATGTGAGGACGCTATTATGCTCTTCTTGAGGAATGCACCTCCTCCAGATGTTGTCCCCTCCTTCATGATAAAGGACGGGATCCTCCCAATGATAAAACTTAGCCTTCGCCAGTAAGGTCTCGAGTTTCTGCCTGGGCCAACCTTGTGGAACCGTCTTGGCGACAAGATAGTTCACAATGTCGGCATACCATGGGAGCGAGGCGATAGCCCAGATCGCCTCATCTGGAAATGTCTCAGTAATAGGTGTGTTGGGCTCAGATTCCTCAAGATTCTCCAATCTGGAGAGATGATCCGCCACCACATTCTTGACTCCAGGCTTATCCTTAATCTCAATATCAAATTCCTGGAGTAGAAGGATCCATCTGGTAAGACGTGCTTTGGCATCCTTCTTAGCCATTAAGTACCGGATGGCGGTGTGATCAGTGTAGATAGTCACTCTAAATCCGAGATTGTAAGATCGATACTTATCCAGAGCAAAGACTACGGCCAGCATCTCTTTCTCAGTCACAGTAGTTCCGCTGAGCGGCATCCAAAGTCCGGCTGGCGTAGTGAATGGCAAAAGGTAATCCATCCCTCCTCTGTCCAAGCACAGCCCCAACGGCAAAATCTGAAGCATCCGTCATGATCTCGAATGGGAGAGACCAATCGGGTGGCTAAAGGACAGGAGCTGAAACAACCATATTTTTGAGAGTCTCAAAAGACGCCAGACACTTATCATTGACAATAAACTCGGTGTCTTTTGTCAACAAGTCAGTAAGCGGTCGGGCAATACGACTGAAGTCCTTAATGAACCGTCGGTAAAAACCGACATGCCCCAGAAAAGACCGCAACTAACGCAAGTTGGACGGTGGATTAAGTTTTCTGATGATATCCACCTTGGTCGGATCGACCTCCATGCCCTTGTTGGAGACGATATGACCGAGGACCGCCCCTTGAGTCACCATAAAGTGGCTCTTCTCCCAAGATAAAACAAGATTGACCTCTATGCAGCACTGAAGCACACGGTCTAGGCAGTCAAGACAAGCATCAAACCCGTCGCCATAAACCGAGAAGTCATCCATGAAGACCTCTAAACAGTCACCCACCATGTCCGAGAAGATGGACAACATGCACCTTTGGAATGTTGCCGGAGCGTTACATAGACCAAAGGGCATCCATCTGAAAGCATAAGTTTCGAACGGACAGGTGAATGTCGTTTTCTCCTGGTCTTCGGGCGCAATGGCCACTTGATTATATCCAGAGTACCCGTCAAGAAAGCAGTAATGACTCTTCCCGGCTAGCCTCTCGATAATCTGATCAATAAAGGGTAGCGGGAAGTGATCCTTCTTGGTGGCCTCATTCAATCGTCTGTAGTCCACACAGACCCTCCAAGAAGTGGGCACTCTGGTAGCGATCTCCTCTCCAGACTCATTGACAACTGTAGTGATACCCGTCTTCTTGGGTACCACATGTAGCGGACTGACCCATTTAGAGTCTGAGATGGGGTAGATAAAATCGGTGCTCCACCACTTTGAAATTTCTTTCATGACTACATCTCGAAGATTCGGGTTCAGCCGTCACTGGAACTCACGCGATGGCCTAGCGTTATCCTCAAGATAGATGTGGTGGGAGCACAGAGCCGGACTAATCCCCTAGAGATCAGCTATACTCCAACCTATCGCCTTGCGGTTTCTTTCAAGAACATCCATCAGACGAGATTCTTGTTCTCCAGTCAAACCTGCTGAAATAATGACTGGGTGCATATCCGGTTCACCCGCAAGGAATCTGTACTTCAACGACTGCGGCAGAGGTTTCAGTTCTGGACAACTGGGAGGTGGCAGATCTGGCTTCTGATATGTATGTGTGAAGGCGACCAGATCTGCATGGGAGAACTCTCGCTCTGCATGAATTTCTGACGAAGGGCGACCTGCTGACTCATCAATAAACTGCACTAGCTTGCACTCTGTCATGGCCGTTAGCTCAGAAGGAATTAGACATGGCAAATAGTCATCAAAATCATCCCAGTCTATGTCTGAATCCGAGGGATCAGAAGAAGATGAGCAAGAATGAAAATCATCGGCACCACTCGTCCCGACACTGTCAGCCTCAGGTGTATCCTCATCCAGGGTTGTGCTCTCCCGGCTCTCAACTACCATGAGCTTGAGATATAGTGAGTCTGTAGGCAAGGCGAGGGTCGGTGCTACAGGATCTATCCAGTTGGATTCATCATCTGTCATCACAAAATCGCACTCCTGGTGGATGTCTACCTCTTCCCCTGTCATATGTGCTGCTTCGCTTGACTGCTCCGAGCATTCTAACTCTCTGTCTCTGGTTTCCTAGATCGTCTCTCTTTGTATGGTTTCGCCCTCTACGCGAAAACATACCTTCCCACTATCATGATCGGTCACTGCCTTGGATGTGGCCAAGAATGGACGTCCGAGAATGATGGGGACATCAGTTACCGACTCAAGGATCTCCATGTCCAACACAACGAAGTCCACAGGAAATTTCAGGCCCTGAATGGTAACGAACACGTCTTTCAACAACCCTTTCGGCCTCTTAGTCGACCTATCAGCAAACTGAAGGACTGTCCTGCTCCTAAGAAGAGGACCAAACTCGAATCGGTCGAGTAAGGCTGCCGGAAGAAGGTTGATTGAGGAGCCGCTGTCTAATAGAGTATGATCAAATTGCTGCTCCTGAATCTCGCATCTGACATAGGGAGCTCCTGCATCTGGTCGCTTGGCTGGCAGCTTGTTCTGAATGGTGCAGCAAGTGAAATGAGTGAGCACATGGATCTGATCTCTGTGGTTCCTCCTCTTCCTGCGGATGGTAGTTTTCTCCTTCAAGTTCTTTTTGAAGAGGGGGATGTGCTCAAGTGCTTCTTGTAGAGTCAGCTGAATGTGGAATCTGTCTATCATCTGATTGCTAAACTCTACCTGTTGATCCTTTTTTTTATTTTCTCTTTTATTCCCCTTCGCCCGGCGAAGTGCCTCAGGGAAGGGGATGGTGGGGGCCTCCTCAGATGGAGGGCTAGGAATAGGTCCCTGTGCTTGTGAAGGAGGAGAATCCATACAATCATCATCATGCAACACATATGGATCCGCAATGTGAACAGAAACCTTTCCTTTATTCATATTTTTGTTTTTTTTTGTTACCACAGTCCATAGATACAAAAGGTGGTAACATCACAGAGGGAGGTTCAACAAAAGTAGATTTGGTGGCTTCAGTACCACCACTAGCACCTGTGTTCGCGACGTCAGCACCGTGCTCTGGTTCAGCATCCAAAATGGTGGCATCAGCACCACCGTCTGCATCTGGTATTACGACGGCCTCAGTACCGTCGTCTTGGACTCCATCATGGGTGGTATCAACACCACCGTCTTCAATATCATCATTAGCGGCATCAGCACCGCTACTCTACTCCTCTGGAGTTCTTGGTTCAGCATGTGATTGTCGCTCAGAAGAGGCGCCGCCTGCGGGCATCCTACCGCTCCTAGTAGTCACAAAATCAGCATCATAGACAGATAAGACATATCACTCAAATAGTCACTAGGAGAGGTGTCCTCTGTAAACTCTACCTGCTCAGACTTCCTTTTCAGATTGTTCGGGTTAGGTTCAATCTGAGCGGGTATGGCGGCCTTCCCTTTGATAATCTCCCTCATCTCCTGCCAGAATGCATCCATTTCTTGCCTAAAGGATGCTCGCTGTTCAGAGAGCAAGCGGGCAAGATCATCGAGAGCTGGGTTCTCAAAAGCGGGACACTGAGAACCGGATGGTTGTCCCTGCTGGAAATGGGGCTGCTGCTGTGGTTGATACTGGGGTGATGGGGGTAAGGCTGATGAGGCTGCTAACGATGCCTCCACTGTTGTCCCTGATAGGCAGGACGAGGACCACTCTGATACTGTTGTGGCTGGGCATACTGGGGCTGTTGGTGTTGCTGTTGCTGTTGGCTGCTCTGTTGTCCTTGAGCGGGATTCTGCTGCTGGGATGAGGAGCCACTGGGATGAGGAGCCACCGTTGCCCCAACGGAATCCTGGATGATCACGACAGATCCCAGGCTGAGGATACCGGTCGTACCAAATCCCATTGACTTCCATCAATGGTTCCTGCTCGAAGGAGGGTGGAGGAAGAACTGCCAGAGGCTGCTCCGGCTGGTAGACCACCATCTGAGTGTCTGGAGATGGTGGCTGCGCTGGGTAATACTGTAGCAGTGGGACCGGCTCTGCTTGGATATGGTTCACTTGGCGATACGAGGTAGAGGGTTGGCTGGAACTGCTACTGTTGGGGTCAGCCCGTGATCTGGGAGGCTGATGGGAAGAAGTTTGTGCCTCCTGGATGCAAAGAATCTGCGTCTTCAGATCACTCATTGTCTTGGCAATTTGGTCCATCTGGGCCATGCCTTGCGTCTGTTTCTTCTCCAGGATCTCGAGACGGTCCAGTTTCTTACTAATAATGCCCATGTCGGCGACGGCTGATTCGGCTTGGGCTGCGGCTACCGACGACGTGTTAGGACCGGCGTCGATGCGGGCGATCCTCTGGAATGATCCCGCTCCTTGCAGGGGCTTCTGCTGCGTGTAGACACGGGCTTGGGCCATCACTGTTGAATTCTCTACCATGCCCTCGTAGATGGTCTAGACGTCGTCTTCACCCTTTGAAAAGTAAGACCCACCGCAAGAGGCGTTGACAAGCCCCTGCAGCTCCGGTGTCAGCCCACAGAAGAAACTTTGCACTAGGTTGGGCTTGGATATGTCGTGATGTGGACACCGGTCGATGATCTCTCGAAAGCGATCCCAAGCTTCATGGAATTGTTCATTTGGGATCATGACAAAGTTGCTTATCATAGCTCTGGCTGCGTTAGTCTGGCCGAGAGGGTAGTATCTCTTCAGATACGCGGTCCGGAGGTCTGCCCATGTATCGACGAATCACCCAAGGTGTTTGAGCCAATATGCGGCTCTGTCAACCAATGAGAACGGGAAAGCGATCATCTTGATCGTGTCCTCAGTCAGCAGCCTATCATGTATGGTACTGCAGATCATTTCGAACTCTTGGAGGTGGAGGTGCGGCTCTTCGGTCGGCAACCCATGGAATTTGGGTAGAAGCTGAATGGTGTGGGGCCGAAGCTCGAAATCTCCATGGATAGGCGGGAGTCTGATCCACCGATGTGTAAGGGACATTGCTGGGTTATGCAATTCTCGCATGATGGTCTGCGGCGGTCTCTCAGCGTCGGGATCACCTCCTCCTGCATCAGGTCCTCCTCCTCCTCCACCGCCACCGCCCCCAGGTCGGTTTTCTCGCATCTGAGCTATCTCTCTCATCAGATCACCCATGAAGGTACCCTGGTCACGAATCTGCCTCTGCATAGTCTCCAGGGATGCAAGAAGTGAATTGTTGATAGCTGCCTGGTCAATGAAGAATGGCGGGTGATCATGGTCATCTGGATGCTCGCCTCTGTCAGCCATCTCGGGATTCTCTGAAAAAGCAAAAGAGGCCATATCAGGTGCTGTCGAATGCCCAGAACTCTGTGATGCACTAAATTCTAACACTCTTGGACTGATGGAAGGAGAATGAGAAGGATGGTCGAGGGGGAACAGGGTGGAGGTAAACTCAGGCTCAGAGAGCGGACTCTCCGAGGTTGTCCTAGATGAATGAGGAGGAGTGCTAGATAGCGGTGCCGACAGAGTCAGCCTAAGAGATCTCCGTCCCATCATCTTGATTATTAGGAAGAGCAGAGTGGATGCAGAAGAAGAAGGAAGAAACGAGAAGCAAAATTACGCACAATTGTGCTGTGTTTTTGATCTTGACCTAAATAAACTAGCAATCAAACACAAAACAGGGGTGAATTCACCAACTCAACACATGAAGCCGTGAAGGTTCGGCTTTTATCTTGTCGGTTTTAGCTTGAATTCAGGAATTAATCTTTTCACGAGTCCTTAGAGCGCTACGCCTAAAGGAGAGAGAGTACTGCCAGAAGAGTATCCCGTACTTGTCCTCCTCCTGTGTAACCTGTAGCTTGCGCTTTTTGAGGTCCTTGTAACCCTTCCTGGATACCTACTCAGCCAAAGAATAAGAGAGGAAGCCAATAGGCGAAACCGATACTTCGGAACTCGCTCGCAACGGAATCACCCGTGAGCGTGCAAGAACCTACTCGGACGCGAGACGATGAGACAGACACCCCCGTGAAGGCGTGGCCTAGGCTCGATACTTCGGACAAGGTCGATGCTCTACACAATAGAGAGTCACCAATGTTGACCAAGCCCTACTCATCCACGTACGATAGAAGCGCCAATACTTCGGAAATCCAGGCGATACACAAGACAGCCACAAGCTGGGATTTTGGCTCTAGTCCTTACGAAGCGCTCACCTCACTTGGAAGGAGACCTTCCCATGCAACCTGAAAACAAGTGAGGGTGTTACTCTCCCCAATCAATGAATCCAATTACCAATTTTATTTTTGGTCTAGGTTTTCTTAGCAGTCCCTTTTTTAATTTTTTTGGTGTTATCACTTCTTTTGAGTAGATTCAAACAAGCGCCTAACGATTTTTTGTATTTTCTTGATCCTACTTTGTCCAAAAACAGAGGGAGAATAGAGTCGGAAAAGCCGTGCAAGTCGACACAAAGCCGGAAATCTCACCTTTGTGCCTAAATGATGGATGCAAAGTAAGAAGACTTACAGCGAATCCCAGCTCTCTCCATGCGGGATGCAAAGTAGAAATTTTATAAACCTATTCTACATGCCGATATGCAATGCGGAAATCGTCCTAAGATAGGCAATTGCTAGCGTTAAGAACCACAAGTTAGTCACCAATCCTCGATCCTAAGAGTCCAGTCTAGACCCCCCCCCTCTTCTCGACACATCGAGTTCAGGAGTAGCGCTTGATGGGGAGGGCTCGCGGCGCGGCGGATCTAAGATGATGAGCTAACTGTTTAATTAAACTAAGTCCAAATCTGAGCTATAGGTAAATGCAAAGGTTATTAGTGTGTTTGGACCTAATTTAGTCG
Source organism: Ottelia alismoides (assembly GCA_037367405.1). NCBI lineage: Eukaryota > Viridiplantae > Streptophyta > Magnoliopsida > Alismatales > Hydrocharitaceae > Ottelia > Ottelia alismoides. The sequence goes on along the minus strand of JAZKJV010011765.1, from coordinate 1,066,104 downwards.
ATCAAGCATGCCTAGAACTAAGGGCTCAATCCACAAAAGAAAGTGAAAATGAAATCAAAACCGGCAAATGACAGCGGTGGAAAACTCGTCAAAATACGCGGTGAGCCCCCGGGTGAACAAACACCCGAAAATTAGGCCCGGTAGTCTGAATGTCCAAGTCATGAGTCCTGTATTATTAAAAATTAATGAATCACTCTCTCTCACAAAATAAAATGCAACTACTCTAAGCACTCTCTCTCACTCCTGCTCTCTTCTGCCGGCTTGGCTAAAGAATAGCCGGCTCCGCTTCCCAAGGATGCTTCGGGTCACCTAGGCGATTCGCCTTGCTCCGCGGTCCCTCACAAGAAGACAAGAAAAGAATGGTCAGAAAGCTCAACAGTATATATCAGAAATGGAAGAGAGATAAAATACAGCTATGGTAGACAACAAACACAAACAGACAAAAAGATAAACTACTCGTTGTTGCTCCCCGGCAACGGCGCCATTTGATAAACGCAGAATTGAGAGCGGTCGTATTGACTCACAAGGCGAGTCAACAGTCGGTGTCTTGACCACCACAAAATGCTGTATTTAATCAACAATTAACCCACACTACAAATCAACAATTAGAAATAAATGTGGAGTTAAAATTTATTTTTAACTCTGCATAAAATGTATAGCAAGCAAGTATGCAGAGAGTTCGAACACAAAGAGCACACAGGGTAGAGCAATCAAATGTGTGTGTGTACGTGAGTGATGTCTACACTATGCAAGCAAACAATTTTTGTGGGTTTTTTAATTTTTAATTTTTTTATTTTTTTATTTAATTTTTAATTTTGTATTTTGATTTTTAATTTTCTGATTTTTATAATTTTATAATTTATATTTTTTTAATATTGGAATATAAATACAATGTGATAAAAGAGAAGATAAAATATTAATGAAAATATGCAAAAATAGCCAAAATTCAAAAATAAAATCTTTTTGATATTTTTATAATTTTTTACTATTTTTTGTGATTTTTGGGTATTTTTCAAATTGTTTTTGGTATTTTTAAACACTGAAATAAAATAAAACAGTGAACAAGCTACTGGCTGGGGGTAAAATTGAAATTAAAAATATCAGATAGCCACAAAATTTTCCACAACTATTTTTTAATAAAAGACAATAAGAACAAGAGGCCACAGAACTTGAGTTTGTATTTTTCTGAGTTTTCTATGATTTTATATATTTTTTTGAAGTTTTTGTGTATTTTTTGTATTTTTAAGGTTTTTACTTTGCAATTTTTAGTGATTTTAGGACTGACACTAAAAGAGGACAAAACACAAAAAATATAATTTTTTTAGAATTTTTCAAAACATTTTTATATTTTTTATGTATTTCCTAATGCAAACAGAGAAATAAATGCATGTTTTTTATTTTTAATAAATGTGAGATGCGATAAAAATGCAATGCAAAAATATGGCGTGCAAATGCAAGTTACCAGGAGCTTAAGTTTAAATTTTGAGATTTTTTGGAATTAAAATGATGCCCTAATCAAATCAAGCAAGCACACAAAAATATCACAGCCTTGAAGGGGTATAAGTGCAAATATCCAAAAGTTCAGGGTCATACATGCAATTTTTCACAAAATATTGAACTAAATATTCAATTTCCAGGACCAAACATAAATTTCAAAAGCCGCAGGGGTATCAAAGCAATTTTGCCACCAGGGCACGTGACTTGCACGCGCCTGGCGAGGACTTAAATGTAAATTCCACAGACCTCGAGGGTTTACACGCAATTATCCCAAAAGTTTAATGCTTAAACTAAATGTTCGGGTATTAAAATGAAATATAAGATATCCTGAGGGGTTCCCCGCAAAAGCCCCGCACCTCACGTGTACAAGGCACGTGAGGTGACGTGGCGCGGACTGGAACGTAATAATGCCAAGCACTGGGGGTAAAAATGCAAATGTCGCAAAAATATACAACGTCCTCTAAAAGTTTCAGGACTTAATACCAAAATACAAAAGTTGGCAGGGTGTCAGGCAAAATTACCCACGCCAGGGCGAGATCGGACGGCCCGAGGCCATCCACTTGATGCGTGGCGCGCTGTGGTCGCGCGATGCCCCTTCGCAACAGACGCCTGCGATTAGATCGCAGGAGGAGATCGGACGGTCTAGGCTTCTGGGGATCGGACGGTCGCTGCTGTGTCTGGAGGAGGTCCCTTGATCGGACAGCAGCGGGCGGCGTTCGAAGAACTGGGAAGAAGGCTCGACTCCGCGAGCTTCTTCCGACGATGACGCCCTTCATCGGCGTGAAACGAAGCTCGGAGGGGGTCCAGATGCTCCCTGCAGGTTTCCTCTTGCTGCCTGGAGTTCCAAAAAGGGGTGGCGACCACCCGAGCACTCCGGAGGAGGAGGCGGATCTAGGGCTCCCAAAATGCCTCCGGCGAGCTTGCAAAACCGCTCCAGGTACTCGATCTTCTCCTGATACCTGCAAGAAACGTGTGATTTGATCGGGGGCAAATTGCCCCGATCACGTGGCGCAATGGAATGGGGGTTTGCTGCAGCGGATGGCGCGGAGAACGAAGGTGGCCGGAGTTGCTCCGGCCAACTATCGACTGAGCAAATCGATAGGCTAACAAGGTGGATTACGATGGCGTGATGAAGCTCTAACACAGGGGAATAAAACGTGAACAAAAACTAAGGGGATAGAGGCCTCAAGCTCAGGGAGAGCGAGGAAGAAGGTACCTCAACGGGATGGGCCACCGGAGGTCGAAGGAACATGCCCAAGTCTTGCTGATCCACCGCCTTGACGAGGGCTTCGCGGAGCTGTCACCTCCAGGGAGTTCTAACGGGGTCAAGGGGGTGGAAACTTGGATGAAGTGCGGTTCAAAAATCAAATGGAAGTATGGGGTGTGGTTTTGAATGGTTGACGGGGGGATCCAAAGAACGAGGTCTGGTGGGAGTTGCAGCGATCCGCGACCCAAGGTGACGCTTGGGCGTGATTCCTTGATGAACGAGCTGCGAAAGTCGTGAAGAGTGTATCGCATTTTGGTGAAAGGATTAACCTCGAAAAAAGGTTGAAGATGGGTCAAACATAGCTTCTGACACGGGCTGCAGGTGCAGGTCAGATAGTTGACCTAGGTCAACTATCCGAGACCCCTGGTTGGTCCACGTGGACCAACCAGGAAAAACCTAAAAAAAGCTTTCGAAAATCAATTTAAAATAGTAAATGTTAGTATTTTATTTAGGTTATTAAATAAAAAGTGTTTAGAATTTTATAAACTATTTTATAGTGATTTCTAATTAATTTTATGAGATGTATTTTTATAAGTTTACATTTATACCCTTTATAGGTATATTACCTATATATTTGATTATTTGATTTTTATTTGGTATTTTTGATTTTATTTATTTGTGTCTATTATTTTATAAAATTATAAAATACTTTTATATACATAAATACATTTTTGTTTTATTTTTCTGATACATTTTGTATATTTAATAAAATACAAGTAAGTGATGAATAGGTATATACATAGGTCCAATACCTAGGTATTGTATATGCAATCATTTTTATTTTGAATTCTCTTTGTATTCTTATTCTGATTTGAATATACATATGAATTATAAATAATATTTATGAAATTATAAAAATATAAAAATACAAAAATAATGAACAAATAATAAAATGAATAGTTTAATCTGTACAGTTGTACATTATGGGTCCAAAACTCAACTTTCAACCCGTAGCTCCGCCAAATGCGAAACCACCGCCATTAAATAGCTTATTTTATTCTATATACAATTAAATGTGAGTTTGCTGCATTTGGAGTTTTCATTTGTGAGATACGGGTCTGGGAAGTTGGCATTCTGGAATTTTATTCAGACCATAACTTTTTATCTGTATAATATTTTTCAGTGAAATCAATTTTGTATTTTTCTATAGAATATTATATAAAACTTTCGTGTACAAAGTTTCTTTATTTGATGCATAGAAAGTGGAACCAAAAATAGGTCCCAAGAATAATATAGGTATTTGACCCTTATCTCCCCCTACTTTATTCTTGGTCGACCTATTCATCAAGATGCCTAGATCTCAGGGGTTTGGGTCATAAAATATTTACAATATTTTATTCTTTTTCTTTTCTTTTATTTATTCTATAATTTTGGCTTTAATTACACTATTTTATACACTATTTACATGCACATGCATGAATGCTAAAATGCTCTATTTAAGGATATTTACAGGCATTTGCTAGGGTTTTTGGTGCTAAAATGATAGAATAAAGATGATGAAATGTGGATTCATCAACGACTACGATTAGATCCTTGGAAGAGGATCAATGGCCAAGGGATTGGTCTATCCAATGGATTTGGCTGCAACTAGGGTGAGGATCTTGATCCGATGGCTCGAAGCAGGTCTACAAGAACACCCAACGAACTCACGCATAGAGAGCTTTAGATCAATGACACATGCAACTCCGAGCAGCTGGAGCTCATCCAAGGGTCTCTACTTGTTCCTGGAAGGCTTCTCAATCTGGAGGAGGCATCAAAAGGTCGTGAGGTGCCCTGGAGGTCCTCCACGACACTGGGGACAAGGAGGGCTCCCATGTTCCTCCAGCGAAGTCAAAATCCCCCCCCCCCCAGGCGCTTATTATTTCCTAGGTACCTGCAAAAAGGGTTTTGGGGGCGAGGGTAAAGTGCCTCAACCCCACAGCGGAGTGATGGATGCGGAGGGAAGTGAAATGGAAGCTCGCTAGAGCAAGCTCCGACGAGGGGTGGACTGGGTCGAATGGTTGTCTAAGCAGCGAAGGGAACTGGATGAAAAGAATCCTATGACTACATGGAAGATAAAATGCAAGAAAAATAGATAAAATGCAGACCTCAAGGGCCAAAAACCAAAGGTAAAGGCCTTAATGGCCGATGGCAAGAGATGGAGTGGAACCGCCCTTAGATGCTCGCTAAAGTCACCCTGAGGATTGTGGAGGTGAAAGGAGGACCTAGGAAAGGTCAAAGAGGGTTAAAATTAGAAACGAGAGAGAGAGAGAGGAGGAGGAGGTTTTTGTACAAGGTGGGTCGAGCAGCTCAAAGAACGAGGCATAACGATCTTTGCAGCGATCTAAAGAACGAAGAAATCCCTAGACATGAATCAGATAAATGGGGATGAAAAGTCAAGATCATAGCCAAATGGTGAAAGGGCGAGCCTTAAAAAATCCGAGAAGTCAGGTGGAAACCAATGTCTGACAATGGCAAGAGGCGGGTCAGAGGGTTGACCCACGGTTAACTCACGGACCGCTCCAGGTTGGTCCATGTGGACCAACTAGGAAAAGGGTTGCATAAATATTTCAAAATTCATTTAAAAATAATAATTGATTTTATTAATTTTAGGTTATAAAATAAATAAATATTTATTATTTTCTAAAGTGTTTTATTATGATTTTTATTTATTTTTTACAGGCCTAGAATTGCAAGTTTTTTAAGGCTATATATAGGTATATTTATCTATATATTTTAATCTTTTATTTTTATTTTGTATTTTTAATTTTATTAATTTAGTTTATTATTTTATACATTTATAACTTAATTTTTTACATTTATATATTTTTATTTTATTTTTCTGAGGTATTACATACAATTAAATAAATAGTTGTATTATATATATAGGTATATATGGGTATTTCATTGTTGTATTTTATATAAGTATTTTATTTTAAGGTCTTCTTGAGTGTTTTATTCATGTTTTAATATACATATATATTATAAATAATATTTAAAAAATATAAAATTATAAAAATAATGAACAATAAATAAATTAAATATTTTTATTGGTACAAGTATATAATAGGGGTCCAAAACCTAACTTTCAAACCGTATATATAAAAATCATTAAATATTTTATTAAAATTTATATACAATTAAAGGTGATTTTGATTATATTTTGAATTTTTATTTCAGAGATATGGGTCTGGGAAGTTGGGATTTTGAAATCTTATTTAGAGTATATTTTGTACAGTTTATATTATTTTTATATGAAATTAATTTTGTATTTTTTATATTTAATAATCTATAACTTTTATTTTCAAAGTTTCTTTATTTGAAGTACAAAAGGAGGACCTAAAAATAGCTCTAAAAATGAATAAAAATGAATGAAATAAATAAGGATTTTATTGGTTTTTGGCCCTTATCCCGCCTACTTTATTCCTGGTCGACCTAGTAATCAAGATGCCTAGGTTTCGAGGTTTCAGGTCATAAAATATTTTCAATATTTTTTCCTTTTTATTTTCTTTTCTTTATTCTATAATTTTGGCATTAAAAACCGCATTTTATACACTATTTACACAGTGATGCATGAATGATAAAATGCAAGAATTAAGGCTATTTACACGCATTTATTAAGGTTTTTAAGGCCAAAATGCTAGAATAAAGATGATGAAATAGAGATTCATCGTCCCCCCATACTTGCTTTGCTAGTCCCTAGCAAACACTTATGCAATAAGTGCAGAAAAGAAAACAAAGGAAAGAAAAAAAAGAAAATTGGATTAAGTTTAATTATCAAACTCGTCTTCACAAAATCAAAGTTTGGATCTTAAGTCGAACCTTTGAACTTTTAGTGTGGGTGCAACCTTAATGGGAATCGGATTTGAAATTCAACAGCCTTCGAAAATCTGAAAACTCTACTCAAGTCTCCTCAATAGACAAGTCAAAATACTTCAATTCATATGCAAACCCTTATGACTATGAATTTGACTCGTACAGTGTAAGTGAAGGTGGCTCTCCCTAACTAAAATGACAAAGAGTCTGACTTCTCCAGCATGACAACCCAATGGTTCCCCAATCCAATAAATTCTTCCTCAAGGAGCGGGGTATATTCCCTTATAAGTTCAAGTGACAACCAACTCAAGAAGAGGGGGTGAAGAGAAGAATGGACGGTAGCCAGTGTAGCTACCTATCCTAGGATGCAAGACCATTGTAGTAAAGTCATCCAGTTGCAGGCTCACATGATTTGACTTTGAAGCTCAAGCTTGCTTATTGACTATACAAATATATACACTGCAGCATGCATTTTATTTTTATTCTGACTTATCCACTTTTTTGAAGTTTTTTGCCTTTTGTTTTTTTGTTATGTTTGAAATATTATTTACAATAGCAGTTACACAAGGAGTTTATCCTCTTAAACCAGTAGAATATCCCTCTTTTGAAGCGTTATTACAACCCACACTCTCTTGTCTTCAAAATTCATCATCAATAGACGGGTTGGGGTGCACTTACCTCCCTAGAGGAGGACAAATGTTTCCACTTCTGTACGTCTCATACTGGCAAATTCAATCCCCTCACCAACTGAGTTGAGCCAAAGTGAAAGGTGCATGTGTCTAAGTTAGGTCATTATCGACAAGAGTCGTGCGTGTTCTCCGAAATAATCTACTTAGGCAGTCAAGAATCCATTGAACCAAGTCTCGTTATCCTCAAATAATTAAGTCAACTAGACATGAAGTACCTCAATTCTAGATCCTATAAGGTTCCTGTTAATTAGGTAGATTTAAGCTCCAACTAAGCTCCAACCTTCGGATTTTACTTAGACTTGTTCAATTATCCGGCTCGATCCGAAAAATGATAATGCCATGCAAATGCTATGCCGAATACAGAAAATAATTTTGTGTTGCAATTTTCGAGATTTTGAACTTTTTATGGATTTATGAAAAGATGATGCACATGCATTTTTTGGGTTTTCATACAGATTTTCCAAATGTTTTTTATATTTAGTTTTGCAAATTCTTTTGGAATTTTTAATTTTTTAAATGTTTTTTGCTTTTTAAAAACACAAAGTTTTTGGATAAAAAATAGGTACAAATATTTATACAGGAATGCATCTTATATTTACAAGAAGTAGATTTTTAATAATTTACAAGAGACAAGTGGTCAATTTTATAGATATATATATAATAAAGAGTTTTGGTGTGATGTATATATTCCTCAGACTTATTTGAAAAAGGTTTTACAAACAAATTTGAAAACAATAGTCCAAAATAATTTTTTCAAACACTTTTTACAAACATGTACACACAATTGAAAATCATTTTGCAAAGACTTACCAAACAGTATATATATATAGATTTTTCAAATATTTTTGCAACCATTTTCCAACCATTTGCAAATCGTTTCTCAAACATTTCTATTTCACACAAAGAAAACAAAATTTTTCAAACAAAATGCTTTTACAAAGGTTGAAAATATATAACAAAACGTTTTCCAAATAGTTTTCAAAAGATTTTTCAAAAAGATTTTCAAACTATTTTTCAAACCTTTTACAAAGAACATTTTCACCTGATTTATTTATCAGTAATTGCAAAAAAGAATTTGAGGAATGGTTGACATCTTTTTATTAAAGTTTTTAATGAATTTTATAGGTGTAATTAGCCATAATTATTAATAAAAATACGAAGGTACGAGTTATGGCTAAAGTATATACAGAGTATAAATGACACCCCTATACTTAGCTTGAGCCATATCCTCATAGATTAGAGAGAAAGAGAAGACATAACTCGTACTGAGTACCGACAAGTCTAAAGAATACAAGCGAATAATGAACGAATGAATCAATGAGAAGTTAACCATTCCCCTATACTTAGGATCTAATAATCCTATGTATAGTAGATTGTACACAAAGTAGGGAGGGTCAAAGGTGGGAATGAACAGATCGTACTCAGACTGTCTCCCCCTATATTTAGGGTAAGATATCCCTAAGTATAGACAAGAAGAGGAGACAGTGGAGAGGATCAAAGAATGACAGAAATCGGGGTGTCCGCCCCTATACTTAGGGAAAAGTACGTCCTAAGTATAGAAGACTGACAAAAAGAGGAGACACCTTTTCAGTAGAGAAAGAAGATAGAAAAGGAAAAGAAGAAAAGAAGAAAAGAGATGAGAATATGGAAGAAGATAGAAGAGGATGTACACACCACTCCTCCTATACTTAGGGTAAAAGAAGCCTTGAGTATAGGCAACAACAAGAGTAATGAAACGGAATGAAGAATACTTGGCTCATCCACCCCCCTATACTTAGGACAAAGTACGTCCTAAGCAAGGAACACACAAGAATGGGGTGGATGAGCGACACAGGAGACAGATAGAGGGAAACAAATGCGATTATACAACAAAATGGATGTACAAAGGGTCGAGAAGGTAGAAAGTGAATCTTCTTGCGGGACCGCTAAGGAATAGATTATGGTGCAAGTTAACATTAGGGTCCTCAAATGACACAAATCGATCAGGATTGACATAGTGAAGCTCCTCAATGGTCCTAGAGGGAAGAGGCACAAACGGGTGAGTGGAAGTAGTACAACTAGGTCTGGCCTTGGGAGTCTCACTGATATCAGAGTGGAATGGGACGAACTCATCATTGGAAGAAATGTAGTCAGTGTTGTCTGCGAGGTCTCATCTAGGTCAAAACCAAAGGGCATGAACTCATCAGTGGAAGTAGTCGAATCCTATTCGTCCTCAAGGGTCTCAACTGGGTCATCATTCTCACCAAAAGGCCTGAGATCCTGGATAAAAGAAACCAAATCAAATTCGGCCTTTTCAGTTTCATCAGAATCTAAGTGAACAGGAACGGACTCATCAGTGAAAGTAGTCAAGTCATGTCCGTCCTATCTAGTCTCTAAATCTGCCCTCAGCTCAATGGCATCGATCGTATAAATCTCGCAGATGTCATCAACACAACGCCAAACCCCATAAGAAGGAACTCTGAAGTCCATGCTTTCCAAGTCTTCCTCCTTGTAGACAAATTCTTGGGTCTCAGTGGAATCCAATAAGCAACAAAAGTCTCTGATCGTCTCATCAAGGTCATGGTCCTCATGGTCAGCCAGAATAGGCGCGGTCACATCAGGTGCAGGTCTCTGGTCAGTAGTGGGGGCGGTAATCAACGCTTTGCTCTCATCAATAGGACGGAAGAGAATCTCTCCTGATCCATAATCAATAACGACCCTCTCATAGGTGACGAATGGTTGTCCCAGGATGATTGGAGAGTGCTCCCCTGTGGAGGTCTCCATGGGCAATACGACAAAATCAATATTGTACCTCATTTCCTGAATCAAAATGACGACATTTTCAAGGATACCCTTCGACCTCTTAATAGATCCATCAGCAAATTAAACTATCATCCTGATCCTCTTTAGAGGCCGTAAGTGAAGAGATTGTACTAGCGAGAAGGGTAATATGCTAATCGAAGCACCATCGTCGAGGAGAGTGTGATCACATGTGAAGTTAGAGATGGTGCAACTAATGAAAGGCGTGGCAACATTATTTTTCCTAAGAATGGGACGATGTGTGATGGTGTGGGTAGTGGCCATGGTCAAGATATGGCACTCAGATCTGCTCCTATGCTTTCTCTTCTTGGGAAGAGGAGCAGATAAATCGGTCATAGCCTGCTGAAGTGGGGCTTGAATGATCTCATGAATGGTAGCCACCTCTTTGGGTTTAGTCAATAATTTTTAAATTTTTGGACCTCCTCCATACAAGGGAGGATATCAGAATCAACACATACATGAGGAATGTCAAGAGTACTCTGTACAACAGCATCCTCAGGGTCAAGGGTGGGACAAAGAGTGAAAGATTGTGTAGGCAAAGGATCCCGCAGATAAGCACTCTCCGCACAATCTGAATCAACAAAAGGTCTCTCGGAATCTTTTTGTATTTTTAAATTTTGCTCATTTTTTGTATTTTGGGCGATTACAAATCTCTCATGATAATCCTCAAATGATTCCAAATCCTCAAAGAATGGAGCGATATTATGGTTCTTATTTATACTAGTAAGATCATCAATCCTCAAATTCATTTGCTCCATCATTTGGTTCAAGGTCTTAGTCATGGAAATCATGAAAGGTGACTCCAATAGATCAGTCTCGGGAGGATGTGAACGGAAATATGAAGGTGGAGATGGGTAAAAATCTGAGGTCTGAATCTAAGGTTGAGGTGGATATGTAAAAAAGTCAGGAGCAAAGTTCTCCTGGAAAAATAGAAGTGGACCGGTTGGAGAGAACAAGGGATCCACAAAGTCCGAATAAAATATGCTCCAGTTGGCCATCTCGAAACAAAAAGAAAATCATCGGGAGAGCATGAAGGTCAAATCAAAAGAAGTGAGAAAAAGGCGTAAATGCGCAGAAGCGATGTAAGATGCACACAAGCAATCACAAACAAACTCACTCAAAACAAACCCTCAATTCACCTACTCAATTCGGTAAAGACTAAAAAAGCTCGATCTTTTTATCTTGTCTGTTTTAGAGTTAGGTGAGAAGTCCAAAAGTTGTACAAACACCTAGGCTAGCTTAGGTGGGATTTGGGCACTAATCTTTAGTGCGTAAGTGAGCAATGTAAAATGAAGACAATGAGGGGAATATTCGCACCAAAGATAAGATTTTTCTTTTTGATGTATTTTAGGGTCAAGTAATGTTAACAGTCCCAATTTTATTTGTTATCACTTTTTTTGGATTTTTAATAAGAATGCACAAGCCTATCAAGGAGTCAATTCCTTTAAGCCCCTAGGTGATCAAAATCAGATGTAGAGAGGCGGAAAAGCAATGCATGCAGCAAAAACAATGATGTATGCTAAGCATAAATGCTCACCTTACCTCCAGCACTCTACATGCAAAGATGCTCAGCAGAATTGAATCCTATCTATATGAAAATGTAAGCTGATGAAATCACCTTAGATTCAGAAATTGCTGTCAGCGTGAAGAACAAATGCTAATGATTTAGAATAGAACCGAAGTGTCCGATCTTGGAATCTCCTCGGTGCCCATCAAAATTGGTCCTGCAAGCGTTGTATGGAGAACTCTCGCGACATGGGGGTTCTGAGATTAAGTGAGAAGCAGTTTGATTTGACTAAGTCCAAACGTATCTATAGGTACATGCAATGGTTATTATGTGTTTTGACTTACTCTACCGTCAAGAAATCCGTCTCAATCATACAAAATAAGGAAAACAAAATCGAGAAACAAAATAAAAAGGCGATGAAAATTGACAAAATCGCGGTGAGCCCCCAAGTGAACAAACACTTGGAAATTGGGCCCGAATGTTCAGAGTCCATAGTACCTTTCTTATTACAAATAATAAGGGTCTCTCTCTCACTTAAGTTACACAATAAATAAATACAATAAATTGCTCAAAATGTGACTGTCTTCTCAAGTCCTCCAAGCTTCCTTCGATGCTAGGTCAGAAATCTCCTACCGCCTTCACGTGGGTGCACAGGCGCCTTGGGTAGAGCGTCTCCCTCGATCCAGGGTACCTCATACGAAGTCAACAAGAGAGGGTGATTAGATACGTCAAGTAAAAATATCAAATGAATAAAGCTCAAAAATATACAAATAATCACAATACAAAATGAATCTCAATCTATACGTTGTTGCTCCTCGACAACGGTGCCATTTGTTTAACCCAAAAATCGGGCGGTCTTATGTTCCACACAAGGTGGGAACACAGTCATCGAGTCCACCATAGGAAGTCCGGATTAAAACAACAATTAACCCATAACAGATGATCAAACAATGAAAAGTAGACGTGGAGTAAAAAATTATTATAACTCTATGACAAAGATGTGTATAGGTGCAAGTATGTCTAGAGTGTCGAACACAAGGAACAAGCAGGTAGATCGGGGCAATGAATGCTAAAAAATGAATGTTATGTGTTTGTCTATATACGTGCTATTTCTTGAGGGTTTTTAATTTTATATTTTTTATTTGATTTTTTACTTTTATAATTTTATATTTTGATTTTTTATTTTCTGATTTCGTATTTTCTTTTTTATATTTTATATTTTTATATTTTCTTTTTATTTTAGTATATATATAAAGCTATATGTAAGATATATATAATATAGGTGAGAGAGATAAAAAATAGGTAAAATAACCAAAATACATGAAATAAAAAATTTTTGGGTTTTATATATTTTTTGCTATTTTTTTGATTTTTCAAGAATTTTTTCTAATTTTATATAACTTTTAAAGTCATAAATACCCAAAATAGGGTTTATGATTAATGCTCGAAATTAAAATGGAGATTAAAAATAGTAAATAGTGTTAAAAATTATCCAAACTAATTTTAAAATAAGGATAATAATATATATAAAAATATGGAATAGAAAATACATTTTTTTATTTTTAAGAATTTTTTTATTCTTAAGAATTTTTTATATTTTTATAAATGTTTTAGGGGTTCTTCAATTTTTTAAGTTTTATTTTATATTTTTTAGTGATTTTTGGTCTGGAGTTGCAAAATACTTAAATAAATATAAAATATTTATTTTATGGAATTTTTGAAATGTTTTTTATAATTTTTATGGATTTTATTTTTCAAACAGGGATAAAAGGACTCTTTTTTATTTTTTATAAATGATAAAAAGATCAAAATGCAAAATAAAAATGTGTACGTGAAAGTAAAATGCTCCAGGAAACTATGTCTATTTTTGGTGATTTTTTTGAGTTTATAGATGCATGAAATAAATAGATACAACAAAGAGAAAATGCAATACTAGTAAGGGTGTTAATGTAAAAAGATGGAAGATCAAGGGCCTATATGCAAAAAATATATAATTGCGTAGAAATGTTCCAGGACTAAATCTAAATAACAAAATCCACGAGGGTTCGACCACAAAAATGCCACCTGACGTGAAGCATGATGTGAGGTGACGTGGCCTGGACTGAAATATAATTAAGCAAAGTTTGGGGGCCTTTCTGTAAATATTACAAAGTTATTTAAACAGCGAAGGAAAGTTTGTAGACTACTTATTAAATACAAAAAAGTGGCATGGGTGAGATTGCAAAATACCCACGGTGTAGCTCAATCGGACGGTAGGAGGCCACTCACTTGGACACGTATGGTCACCAGGGGCCACGATACCCCTTCACGTCGGACAACTACAACTAGATCCTCAGAAGAGGATAAACGGTTGAGGGATGGGCCGATCTAACATACGTGGCTGCAATTGGGGTGAGGATCTTGATCCAATGGCTCGGAGCAGGTTTGCAAGAATACCCGATGAACTCACGCGTGGCGAGCTTTGGATCAACGGTACATGCAACTCAGAGCAGTTGAAGCTCAGACAAGGGTCTCTACTTGTTCCTTGAAGGCTTCTCAATCTGGAGGGGTGTCAAAAGGACGTGAGTGCCCTGGAGGTCCTCCACGACACCGGGGACAAGGGGGTTCCCAAGTTCCTCCGACGAAGTCAAAATCCCCCCCAGATGCTTGTTCTTTCCCAGGTACCTGCAAAAAGGGTTATGGGATTGAGGGAAAAGTGCCTCGACCCCGCAACGGAGCGATGGAAGCGGAGGGTGGTGAAATGGAAGCTTGTCGGAGCAAGCTCCGACGAGGGGTGGACTGGGTCGAATGGATGGCTAAGAAGCGAAGGGAACTGAATGAAAAGAAGACTAGGACTACATGGAATCTAAAAATGCAAGAAAAATAAATAAAATGCAGACCTCAATGGGCAAAAACTAGAGGTGAAGACCTCAACAGCCGATGGCCAGAGATGGAGTGGAAACTGCCCCTAGACGCTCGTCAAAGCCACCTTGAGGATGTTGCAAGGGAGCTGTCACCTCCCCAGTTCGGAGCAGGGCGAAAGGAGGACTTGGACAAGGTAAAAGAGGGTTCAAATTCAAAAAGGTAGAGAGAGGAGGTTTTTGTAAAAGGTGGATCGAGAGGCTCAAAGAACGAGGTGTAGCGATCTTTGCAGCGATCCAAAGATCGAAAAAAATCCCCTAACGTGAATCAACGATAAATGAGGATGAAAAGTAAAGAAGGGAGCATAGCCAAACGGTGAAAGGGCGAGCCTTGAAAAATTCGAGAAGTTAGGTGTAAACCAATGTCTGACAATGGCAGGAGGCGGGTCGGAGAGTTGACCCGCGGTCAATTCTCGGACCCTCTTAGTTGGTCCACGTGGACCAACCAGGAAAAAGTCTACAAAAAATATTTCAAAAATAAATTATTTTATTATTTTAAGTTATAAAATAAAAATATTTTTTTTCTAAGTAATTTTTTATTATTTTTATTTATTTTTTAGAGGTTTAGAATTAAAAGTTGTTTCTTAAGGTTATATATAGGTATATTTATCTATATATTTTAATTTTTCATTTTTATTTTCTATTTTTAATTTTAGTAATTTAGTTTATTATTTTATATATTTATAACTTAATTTTATATACTTAAATATATTTTTATTATATTTTTCTGAGGTATTAATACAATTAAATAAATAGTTGTATTATCAATATAGGTATATATATATAAGTATTTCATCCATGTATTTTATACAAGTATTTTATTTTAAGGTTTTCTTGATTGTTTTATTCTTGTTTTATATATACATATATTATAAATAATATTTAAAAATTTATAAAAATATAAAACTATAAAATAACGAATAATAAATAAAATGAATATTTTAATCGGTACAAGTATACAATAGGGGTCCAAAAACTAACTTTCAAACCGTATCTCCAAAAAATATGAAACTACCTTCACTAAATAGTTTATTAAAAGTTATATATAATTAAAGGTGGTTTTGATATATTTTGAGTTTTTATTTGAGATATATGGGTCTCGGAAGTTGGAATTTTGGAATCTTATTTAGTATTATATTTTGTATAAAATTAATTTTGTATATTGTATTATATTTTGTATAAAATTAATTTTGTATTTTTTATATTTAATTATCTACAACTTTATATTCAAAGTTTCTTTATTTGAAGTATAAAAAGTGGAGATAAAACCCAAAATATGAATAAAAATGAATGAAATAAATAAGGATTTTATTGGTTTTTGGCCCTTATCTCCCCCTACTTTATTCCTGGTCGACCTAGTCATCGAGATGCCTAGGTATCGGGGTTTCAGTTCATAAAATATTTTCAATATTTTATTCTTATTCTTTTCTTTTCTTTATTCTATAATTTTAGCATTAAAAAACATATTTTATGCATTGTTTATACAGTGATACATGAATGATAAAATGAAAGATTAAGACTATTTACACGTATTTACTAGGATTTTTAAGGCCAAAATGATAGAATAAAGATGATTAAACGGAGATTCATCATCACCCAATAGAGGTGCCACACTCGATATTGCCATTGAATGGCAATTGACATTGCAAGGTAGTCTAGCTTACTTCTACAATCAAGAAACTGTGAGAGGTCTGATGTGAATGTATGCATCCCTTATCTAATAGGGTTTAATGGGGTTGCCCTCCATCTAGAACGACTAATTTTAACAGTCTTAGAATTTTTGTAATCAACCTATTCTAGATGGAGGGCATACATGTATCTGTTTCTAATGAAATTTGAATAACATATTAGAATGATATAATAATGAAAATACATAATGATATTTTTCGAATAAATAAAAAAATTCACCAAAAATAACAAGAGAGAGCAACGAGTAGGTTACCCAAAGGACAGCCCCATTGAACCCAGTCTAATAGCCTTTTCGTTGTTACTATAAAAGATCAGGGGAGGTAATTTCGGGAATTGATAAAATAGGCAATCACAGGGGCGGAAAAGCTTTGACTGAAAGTTCAACTTCGTACATAAGTAACATAAGTCCTGATGGGGATGCAGGACAGCCACAGGACATAGGGGAGTAGTGCCAGGGGGGAGGAGGGTCCCCTCTCTGCCGGAGAAAAGAATGATAGGGTAGGGATGACAGAGAATAAGAGACAGAGTGTGTTTTTTAAGCAAGCAGAGGAATAAGGTCCATGTATAGAGAGTGACGTATCCTTCGCCATATCCATGAAAAACATGGAGAGCGGTAGAGATCCAATAAATAATGTGCATTTATATTTGTATGATATCGAAACCAAGAATTTTGGCAACCTTTGAAGTCCAAGTCCAATAGAAGTGCCCATACCCCCAACAGGAAAATTTGTTCCCATTAACTATTTCGAGCAGGAAATTTTGTTCCCATTAACTAATTCGAGCTTGACGTGGGTTTGAGCACATACGCGTACATCCATACGAGTAGATACTGGATATCCATTATTCTGTCGTGTGGGAATGGAGGCACGTGCACGAAGGACGGTGATATCCACATTCCACCAACATAGCCATGTTGTTGTGTTGGTCTATTCGAGCATGCGCCACTGTATTCCCTTTGATCGTACTCCACTCGACGCCTAGCGTCTTGTCCTAGGGGTGCGTTAGAGGGTAACCTGTTTTTGTGTTTTGGTATTTGGATAGAGGGTTAAACTGAGGGTGGGTTAGAAGTGGGTTTGGGTGATATGATTGTATTGGAGTTTGAAAAAGTGAGTAGTTATTGTGATGTGATTGTATTGAAGTTTGGAAAAGGGAGTGATGGTATAATATATTATTTTTTGATAGGATTGATGATGTAAAATTGATTTATTAATTTTTTAAAAAAGGAATAAAGTGGGGCCCATAGAGAGAGAGGGGGATGTGGGTTAAGGGGGGTAAACTCCCCTAACCCGCAGGTAACCCGCAAACCAAACGCTACCTAAGAGTTCTCGTCCTCATTACTGCCTATTGCTTGTATTCCCTCTCCTATCATCCCGATATCATTATATTATATACATATATATGATTTTATTTTTAAAAAAATAAAAAAGGGGAAAACTGCTTTATTTAACATCGACTTAGTTGTTACTCAAAACTAGTGATTAACTCGTGGCGGAGTGAAGAGAACAAGTATATTTAAAACTTTAACCATCATGATATATGTATATGATATCATTGAAGTAATATAGAGATGCTATACCTCAATGAACTAATACATATAACTACATATAAATAAATATGTTGAGTGCAAGCAAGTATCAACCATTACGCAAGGCATGAGATTTATATTCAAATCCCTATTGTTTACCAAAATCACACAACAAAGGATGATCCCCGCAAAATCACAAGACGACATGCAGGAGCTACATCACGCTGAGGTCCGCTTCCGTGGCCTCCCACCTCGTGTTGTACCCGAGCTTCTTCCTATTGCAGAACATCGTCCACACTTGCTCCTCCAGCAGTTTGGTCTTATCGGTCGCCATCTTCTCGCACTCGAGTGAGAACAGAACCCGACCACCAAAACTATGATCTCTTCTTCATCTCAGGGGGACGGACGGCGAGGAGTGTCATCGAGCAATGACGGAAGTTGGACAGAACAGATTCCAAGGAGCTTCTTCCTCTTTGAATCACGTGTAGAAAAGCCGCGTCTAGCTTTGAACATTGCCGGTTCATCAAGCTACGACCAAATGATCTTACATCTTCTACTATACCAGGAAACTCCATCCACCTTTTGATTACCAATTTGTTAGTTTCAATCAATTAGTTTTTTTTAGATATTTAACTTCTTATCCAGCAAATCAGTCATTGTTTCTTAGTTTGATCGGTTACTTGTTCGAGTTATACCCATCCTAAATCTAATTTAGTCTTGACCAGATCACATGTTGCTCGTATTCCGAATTATATCATGTTCTCAAGTTTTAAAACCTCTGAACTATGATTGTATTCTTACATATTCGTTGGAAATATTAAGTAATGCCCTTGAGATTTGAATTAATGTTGTTACTCAATTCCTGATATAAAAGTTTTAGATTTCATAATATTAGAGATTGATTCTGTGAATAGAATCAAGATTAAACTTCTTAGGTACATATCGGAACTCGTAGGTCTACTCTAACAATTAGGAGTAGATCTTTAGACAGCAAGAATGATGGATTAGAACCCATCTCTTCTTTGCCTAGACAAATGCATCATCAAGAACCATTTTTCACGTAAAGAACACAACACATCTTCTACGTGCAATAGCTTCTCTGTGGGGATGGAAAGATCCAGGGTGAGGATGGGGAAGCTACATGGATTATCTTGGACCGAGAGGGTGTCACGGGCCTTTGTGGTAGCCAAAGAACTTAAGCCTATCAAATGCACGGTAACATGAATGTGCTCATCGTGGGTGCTTCCCAAGATGTGCATCCCCAAAGAGAACAGACAGACATGGATGAGGATTGGGAAGGACCGAAAGGCAGAGCAGAATGAGAGAAAGACACAGATCTGCAATGGAATCATGCATTTTTTCATTGAGGATGCATGTAATGCAAGATAGAAGACAAAAGGAGAGAAGTGAATAAAGGTAAGGACAAGAAGCCAAATGAGGAGGGAAAGGGGTGGCGATGTAACCCCATGTTAAAGGACGTGGCGACACTTTGGAGTGAGAAAAATAGAGAGTAGGAAAGAGAGGTAGAAATTAACATGGAGAAACGATGCCCAAACAGAGAGAGTTGTCTTCATAGTGATCCATGTGTCACAATGCTGGGGTAAAACTCAGGTTTAAAGTATGTATATAGATAGCCTCTCTTTCTCTCTCTCTCTCTATATATATAGAGAGAGAGAGAGACCCTTTCAAATGAGGTGGGGCCTCACCAATATTATGGTGAGCCATCAATCAGATTCGTTAGATCTAAATCTGACGGTAGCATCAAAAAAGCATGTCCAAAAGGTCAATTCTGTCATCTCAATTTTATTACATTCAAGATCCATTAAATAATTTCGAATTTCCATTTATAAACTTTTCTAGATTTTTTATTTTCCGTGATACCATTATTGATCGATTTCCAAATCTATTCTGAATGATTTGAATTCAATCGTATCTTAGTAAATTCCAGTGAGTTTTTTTAAAAGTAATTTTCTGCTTTGTGATTTCATTAATAATTTCATTTTGTCACTATATTTTGTTTTGTAAATGAGTATTTCCGTTTTGCAAATGAGTATATGTGTTTTGTAAACTCCATCGAGTTTTTGTAAGAGTAATTTTCTTCTTTGTAAACTTCAGCATTTTTTGTAATGTGTATCTTCATTTTGTAAATTTTACGTGAATCTTTGAACGGTATCCCACTCCTTTGTAATATTCTCACTATATTTGTAAAAACTCATGACCACCTTGTAAATTTCACGAGGAGCTCTGTAAGATAAGAAATCGATAATGAGATTTGTAAAAAAATGAATCAATATGTAAAATCAAATAACAATTATATAAGAAAAGTATACCACAATGCAAATCAACTCTCCTTCTACGCCTCCTTCCTTATTGTCTGCAACCTTATCATTCTCGTAGAAGTATCGACACCCTTTGATAGGCCATAGACTATCCCCACTGTCTCCTCCCTCCTCATCTTCCTCCTTCGAGATACCTCCTCCATTGTAGCAAACCCCTAGGCCGTCGCTCGTCCCCGTTGCAATCTTCTACGTTCAAGTCTCGTTGTCGTTGCAACCACGCGTCGCCTCGATTTCCAGACCGCAACCCGCCTCCGTTGCGTGCGATCGTGATCTCTAGGTCGCATCCATCCTCTACCTCAACCATGTGCCATCATGATATGCTTTTGCCTATCCCATTTTTGTCGTCATGAGAAAATGAGAGAGAGGAGATAGATTAGATTTTTGAGTTACCTCATTCTATATTTAGAATATGACAAATGATCAAACTAGATTTCTTACCATTTAAATAATATAATTAATAGGTCATTAATCATAACCATGTGATTTGAATCAAACGGATGAGGTAGACGGCTCACCAAAATAGTGGTGAGTCCCTGCCTCATTTGAAGTTTCTCCTATATAGGGACCCTTTCAAATGAGGTGGAGTCTCACCAATATTGTGGTGAGCCATCAATCGGATTCGTCAGATCACAATCTGACGGTTGCATCAAAAATATTATCCAAACGGGTATTTCCGTCATCTCGTTTTTTTTTTAATTCGAATTTCATTTAATAGATTTGAATTATCATTTAATATTTTCTTCATTTGTTATTTTTGAATCATACCATTACTGGTTGTTTTTTAATTTTGCACCGAACGAATTAGGTTCAACCATATCTTTGTAAACGTTCGCGAGTTTTTTGTGAAAATGTATCTTCTTTTTGTAATTTCGTTAATGATTTCGTTTTTCACATTTTCATTTGTAAATTGATATTTCCGTTTTGTAAATGGGTACATTCATTCTGTAAGCTCCAACGAGTTTTTGTAAGAGTAATTATCCTCTTTGTAAACTTCGATCTTTTTTTTAAACATATATATTCATTTTGTAAAATTTGTGTGATCTTTTGTAATTGTATCGTGCATTTTTGTAAAATTCATGGAGAGCTCTGCAAAATAAGATAAAACAACAATGAGATTTGTAAAAAAGTGAATCAATATGTAAATCGAAAAGTCAATTATGTAAATTATTGAACCACAATGTAAATCCATTCATTACCTCACAATCGCGACCACAACCACCTCACCACCAACCGTTGCTCGATGCAACACCTCCATCGCGTTTGAAACCTGCCACCGACCGATATCTCCACCGAGTTCGCCACCATCGACGTCTACCGCCATCGGAGGAGAGGAGTCACCATCCGCGTGCACAATCGCTGCTCTACTTCGAACCTCTACCACTTGCAGATCACAGCCGCTTAGCCCCTCCGTCGACCACTGCCTGGAATATGAGCCAGCACTATAAACTTGCCGCACGATGTGTTTAGACTAGAAATCCATGCATTTTCTATCGTTAGTTCTTGCTTCTAAACATAAACAACAGCTACGATAATTACAGATTTACTTCCTCTTCCTACGATCACCTCCACTGTTCCTCGTGTCAGCCTTTAAGATGGAACAGCCAGGAGGTCCAGTAAACTGCATAGGATGGAGTGCAGGAGTGGAAACAGAAACAGCTGATGGTGCAGAAGACGGTGTAGGTGCTGGTGAAGGACTGGTGTTGGGACCGGTACAGGTTCGGGACGCGGGCGTGGTAAGATGTGCTTCAGCCTATTGTTTCTATAGTTCTCCCAGAAAAAGAATTGCTGCCTATGAGCCAATTCCTGCAAAAAGAAATTGGAAACTGTTACATAGTGGAACGAAATCTTAAACAAAAATGGAACATTGTATAAGAACAATGCATTCCAATCTCTCAGTTTTAAGTAGATAGAAAACCTTCAGTAATCAAATTAAGTAAAAATTGGATGTCTGTCGTAATTCCTGGAACCCTTGTGATTGTGGGCCTTGGGGTCACGTAATAAATTCATTGATGCCAACAGGATGACTAACTTCCTAGAAGAGCGTGAACTCCATAATAAATAACCATTAACTCCGTAATTTATATAATCCACCGACTTTCCATGGTGCACTTAATAACAGAAATATGTTATTGTTTTTTATCTTTGAAGAATGCTCGATTGTACACAAGTTCTTAGCCATGATCCATAAGACTGCGTACAGATGTGTGGATGGAGGTGATACAGGGAACTACTTGATTCAAGTCCCAAGTCTCAACAGGGTTTGGAAAACATGTGCATCCTTCCACTTCACCAAATGTAGGCTGATGCTCGTATGTCAACCACCTTATAAATTGACACATGCCCATGGGTTGCATCTTAAACACAACAAATTGGCCCATTTAGTTCGACTAAGGTCAAACTCAAGAATTACCACAAAAGACTGCCTGTCAAGTCCAATGAACCAAGTCGGGTTGAACTTGGACTCGAACTCACTACAATTCCTAAATCAAATTTGGGTTCAAACTCAATGGAGTTTAAACAAGTCGACTCGAACTCGACTTATTGTGGCTCCAGCCTAACTTGAGCCCATTTAATGAGCTCTTTGCTTACAATAGTTCCTTGAGCTCAATTAGTAACCTCTTTCACTTTGAGCCAAACTCGAGCCCAGTTAATTTGAGCCAGTTTAGCCCAATCATTTATTAGTCAAGTTTTTGTGAACCAAATTCGAGTCCAATCAATTTTTTAATGAAATGCATATGAATCATAGTATACTCATCTCGATTCTACGGAGTTCTCCAAGTGAAGCTCTCGTTTTAGAGCTCAAAGGAGGTCTTTTCCTTTCCACAGTGATGTAGGACTATGTCCACCAACTGGGCAAAAACCCTCGACAAAGGCCTGAACTCAAGACCTACAATGATAAACCACAGTGCAACAACCAATAGCACTACTTATGTCTTGTGCACTCTTATAACTGAAAAAATACAATAAATATTTTGAAGATATCTCTTATCGAGCCAATGAGTCGAATTATCAAGTTGAACAATCCCAGACTCAAACTCGGCTGGTGAAGAAAATGATTACATTGCGATTAGTTAGCTTAACAAGCACAACTCAAGGTTTTAATGGGTTAAGTCTTAGTCGATCATCAAGTCTATATATGCTTTATGGACGCCCTATCAAGAAGACTTCATGCGCATTTACACAAAAAGAGGTTGTTGCCAAGGAAACTGCACCAAGGCATGTCTAATAAAACCAAAGAAAAGCAATAAAAGGCATATGGAGAGTCAAGTGAATTCAAGCTTGATTTTCAGTATTATTTCTACTCATCTGGTGAAGAAAATGAAATCAACATTTACCGACTGAAAATTCACCTGACAAATCAACTTTTTGTCCTAGCTGGTCAAGGTCAAATTTATTAGTAAAATACACCTCAAGCAACTGGTTTAATAATGACTAACAATTATCTCTTAAGACTCATGTTTGTTCATCTATGCATCTTGTAGAATTGATCAAGATATGTGATTCAAGCTTCATGCAAATAACTCAAGATTCAACCAAAAAACTTCAACAAGACTAATAGCAAAGTCTCATAAATGCATAAGTTTGCATAGATAGATAATATTCGGCATGCAAGGTTTTGACCCAAAACCATCGTTTACATATCAACCCCAAGCTTGATTGACCCCTTTCTAATCATTGAGCAATCACTAAGTTATTGTCTAATAACTAATCGATCACCTTTTTTTCACTAGAATGAACACCTTAAGCAACCATTTTGAAATGGATTTGATTCTGATAGATCACCCAAACAGACCCGAGTAATCATTCCCAACCATTAATTTTTGACCTGATCAATCAATACAGTATTACACGATCGATCACTTAATCCATTACCTAGTAGCTAGTTGATCATCCTCAGGTAATAACCAATCACTTTATGAACATTAACGTGACATTTATAATGGTCACTTGATTGATAGATCATTGATCTTTAACTAGTCGATCATTCTAGCCCAGGTTGCAAAAGTCGATAGTTAGTTGGCAAAGTCACTATGTATTGATTGAAAGTTGTGCCACTAATCGGATGTTATTAGACTTTAAATGGGTTTGTATTTTTTAATTATTCGTAATATATAAATCATTTTTATACTTTTATTCTTATATTTTTTATTTTTTTACATTTTATATACTATCATATTGCAATAAAAAATATCGAAACTCAATCAAATATTAAACATATTATTTAAGTTGCCTTTTAAAAAAGATGAAAACAAATAAAAAATATTCCAAAATTGATGGAGCAATCAGGTCAACTGGTGGCTACTAAGTTCTAGTCGAGTCGGTCATCCTCTCACTCCATCCACCCGACTAAATTGCATAGTCCAACGTTTTTTGTATCTATGATTCTAGCATTCTGATAATTTTGTGTGAATAACATATCACTTGGTTTTTTCTAGAAAGTTTTAAATGTTATTGTCATTCCTAATTTACTTTCCAACACCTCTATTATGACCCAACTACTATAATCTCTTATATATATATATATATGACCAATCCAATCAAGTATATAAATCTTTGTACTTCAAGAGCCACAAAAATACTTCAATTTTTCAGAAATTTTCTCAAGCCATCAATGTCTTCTATGATCTACTATCATTCTACATTTTAATCATCATGGGGTTTGAGCATTCTTATTCTTTATATGTTGATATCATTATTGCATGGCACATAAACGCTATGGGATGTTTATAAAATAATTCCTTATAAACTCCTCTAGGTATTGTTATACTACAAACCTTGATTTTTGCATGGCCTCAAATGTCGATTTCGCTGACTTATCGGTGACTTGGGAAAACCAAAATATCGGTGACATGTTGCTGATATTTCACCATGTGAAAATTAATGAAAGAACACAATGAAATGTTTAGTCAAGAGGTTTTGTACTTATATAGGACGGAATCCTAGAGAGATCAAAATAGAGAAAATACATGTTGAAGCATATCTATTGATCATGTCCAACTTGGAAGTTATCCACAAGAGGCGCTTCTTAGGTAAAGCCTTCATGAATACATCTACAAGCTGAACATCTGTCATGATATGTGGCATCGTAATCTTGCCTCCCCGTACAACATCAAGAACAAAATGGCAATCAATCTCTATATATTTAGTATGCTCATAGAATACAAGATTCGTGGCAATATGTGTAGCATTTCTTGTCAAAATATAGAGGAATAGGAGTAGTAATGATAATACCAAGTTCTTACTGCGTGATCTCACAGGTAGCCTAAAGCCACCGCCCGGTATTCTGCCTCTGCACTAGATCAGATACTACAGTCTTCTTCTTTCTCATTCAAGTAACAAGATTTCCTCCAATCATCATAGAATATCCTGTAGTGGAGTGGCGATCATCAGGTGAACTCACATAATTAGAATCGGTATTTCCAATAACATCAGTGTAGTTGTTTCATTTGCCTCATAAAAGAGGCCACGTCCTAGTGATTACTTCGAGTAGCATAGTATCTAAAGAACATCATGCAAGTGACTGTAACGTGGTTTTTCCATGTGTTGGCTAGGTCTACTCTTGATATAGGAAATATTGGCATAGTGATAGTAAGTTAAAGGAGTTTTCCAACAAGGCTTTTATACTCATAATATCTTTGAAGATAGGATTAGTGAAAGTAGAGTGTCTACTCGGATATGTGAGAATACCAGAGTGCTTGCATCCAAATAATCTAGCTTCAGTTAAGATGTCTAAACAATACTTGCTCTGAGAGTGATGGAATCCCTCTGTAATACGTAATAGTTTTATGCCTAGAATGTTGGGAAGTTAATCAAGGTCCTTGGTGACGAAGACCCTCTGAAGGAAAGCCTTGGTCCCTAGTACACCTTCATCACCACCATCAGTGACAAACATGTCATCAACATAAATAGCAAGTATGACAATGCCAGTTGGTCATCTTTTGACTAACACAAAGTAGTCAGAAGTTATTCTCTAGTAGCCAAGAGTCCTGATCTCAGTAGTAAGGGCCCGTTTGGTTCGGGAATAAGCAGGAATAAGGATGGGGAATAAGGAGAATAAGGGTCTATTCTTTGTTCGGATGGAGGATAGGAATAGGGAGAATAAGGTGAAATAAAAGTAGGTAAGGTGGGATAAAGGTAGGAATAAGAGTGAAATAAGATGGAATGAGGAGGAATAATAGTACCACGGGAAACCGTGTCGAAAGGAGAATAGGGCCCTTATTCCATGGCATGTTCTCCAAACGAACAGGCCCTTTGAATCATGTCCCCGAGCTCTGCTTTAGCCCATAGATTGCAATTCAAAGTTGACATACACACTCCCCCAAATCTTCGTAACCAAGAGGTTGCATCATGTAAACCTCCTCATCGAGATCGTCGGTATAGAAAAGTATATTTCACATCAAGCTGAAAGATAGGTCAGTCCTTGTTTGCTGCTACAGAAAGAATAATCCATATAGACCCCATCCGTGCAACAGGAGACAAAAATCTTGAAGTAGTGAACCCCATATTTTTTCATAAAGCCTTTATCGACAAGCTAAGTTTTCAATCTATCAATGGACCCACCTAGCGACTGCTTGTTTGTGAAGATCCTTTAGAAGCCATAGGTCTATTCCCTTTGGGACATTGTACAAGATCCCATGTCCATATGGAAGTGAGAACATCCATCTCCTCATTTATTGCATGTCGTCATCTAGAATCCTGCAATGCACTATGGTGGTCTCTGGGAATAGAAATGGACATAAGAGCATCTGCATATCTTTCCGTCAGTGGATGACAAGCTAGCAATGGAAGTGAAATGAGACATGGGATGGAAAACAAATTGCTTCTTAGTTCTGCATGGAGCGATAGGAAGCACCTGAGGATCATCCAGGATAGTAGTGGTGGGGACACTTGAAGAAGACATCATTCTGCAACAAAGGTTAGGTAATGGAACATATGGTGTTGTAGAAATATGCTTGCGCTTATACATAATGGGTAAAGGAGGAAGGTCCAGAGGAATATCAATGATGAACTGAGTGAAAAAGTTAGATTGTTCAAAGAATGTTACATCTGCAGAGATATAGTACAGATGCCTAGCAAGGTCATAGAACCTGTAACCTTCTGTATATGTGAATAGCAAAGAAAAACATATTTAATTTCACGAGGAGATAATTTGTCAGTGTGAAAGTGTTGAAAGAATGAAAAATTGTATTCCTCATAGACCTAGAGCTCTCTTATATAGGAGAAAAGCTATAAGGAAAAATTATATAAAATATACTGGATAAATAGAAGAACATAAATAAAGACGTAGAGATATAAGTATCTCAACACTCCCCCTCAAGTTGGAGCATATATGTCTATCATGCTCGGATTGGAACAACAACGGTAAAAAGGACCCCTTGCAAGAGCTTTGGTAAATATGTATGCAATTTGATCGCCTGATGCAACATGAGAAGTGGAAATAAGCCCCTTATGGATAAAATCACAGATGTAATGACAATCTACTTCAATGTGCTTCGTTCACTCATGGAAGGCTGGATTATTAGCAATGAATAGAGCTGCTTAATTATCACATTTGAGATGCATAGGAAGATGCACATCAATAGTTAGGTCAGTCAGAACAGACTTGACCCACATCATTTCCGTGCTCCTTGGGCCATGTCCCTATATTCAAATTCAACGTTGGATCGATCAATAACTGCTTATTTCTTACTATTCCATGAAACCAGTGAGCTACCAACAAGCATAGTAAAGCATGAAGTGGTCTTCCTATCCTTGGGACATCGATCATAATCCGCATCTGCACAACATATAACTGTAAGAGGCATATATGTTCTGAAAAGAAGGTATACACCTAGAGAAGACTTCAGATATCTTAGGATCATGCAAACTGCATCAATGTGAACATGTCTGGATTGCTCCATAAACTGGCTTTTTCTGCTCACAACAAATATATATCAAGCCTGGTAATAGTAACATATAACAAATTCCCTATTAGATCTTTGTACTATTTCTTATCCACCTCTTCAGAGTCATCATCATAGAGCCTAGCATTGGCATCCAATGGTGTAATGGCAGGTCTACATCATGTTATGCATGTATCAGATAGAAAGTCAGTAATATACTTCCTTTACGTCATGACCATACCCTACTGATTTCGTGCAAACTCCAAGTCAAGGAAGTAATACAGCTTGCCAAGGTCCTTGGTCACTATGGAGAAGAGAGGCAAATGAGATATCTATTCCATAAGGCTAGGGTCTCTTATATAGAGAGAAGATCCTAGAGAGTGCAAGAGGAAGAATACATAAATACACCTGATGGGTTACAGAACCCGAAGGGTTAATAGTTACGGAACCCGAAGTGTTAAGGATTACGGAACCCGAAGGGTTACAAACATAATTGTAATATAATAATTCTAACACTCCCCCTGAAGTTGGAGCATATATGTCGATCATGACCAACTTGGATACTAAGTACATGAGGTGCTCCGTTGGAAGAGCCTTTGTGAGGATCTCTACAAGTTCAAGTTCAGTGGACATGTGCGGAGTGTTGATTTGTCCTCCTCGTGCTACATCATGAATAAAATGGGAAGCAACTTCAATGTGTTTTGTCTGGTCATGGAAAATCAGATTGGTGGCGATGTATGTGGCAGACTTGTTGTGTAGTATAAGGGTACATGTGTTGCGACTGACATGCCATGTTCTGTTAGAAAAGAAACAATCCATGTGATCTCATATATGTCCCTGAGCCATTGCCATGTATTATGCTTCCACACTGGATTTGGAGACCATTGTCTGCTCCTTGCTTCACCAAGTGACAAGGTTATCCACAACAAACATGGTGTATATTGTAGTGGAACAGGAGAGCTAGCATAGTCAAAATCTGTATAGGCGGAGATATTAATGTACCTATTCACCCCATAGAAGATTCCACGTCTGGGAGATTCCTTCAAATATCGAAGGATCAAAAGTCCTTCCTGCTAGTGACTGTAAATAGGCTTCTCCATATGCTGACTAGCTCTGCTTAGAGCATATGATATATCTGACCTAGTAACAGTGAGATAGAGTAATTTTCCCACTAAGCTTTTGTATCGTGTTGCATCCTCAAAAGTTGGATCAATAAATGCCGAATATTTTCTCATTTCAGTAGGGATACCAGATGGCTTGCATCCAAGAAGTCCTGCCTCAGTCAGAATATCGAGGCATTACTTTCTTTACGAAATATGGAGACCTTCTATAGTGCATATTACTTCGATGTCAAGAAAATAATGAAGTTGGCCGAGATCTTTCATGAAAAAGACTTTCTGGACGAGGGTCTTGGTCTCTTGAATACCATCTACATCATCTCCTATGATAACCATATCATCAACATAGACATCAAGGATGATCGTGCTAGTAGGTTGTCCTCTAACAAAGACAGAGTAGTCAGATGTTTTCCTATGAAAATGAAGTGTGTTGATCTCCGTAGTGAGCCTGCCAAACCATGCCCTTAGGCTCTACTTCAGGACATAAATGGTCTTGCGCAGTCGACATAGATGCTCCCCCTCGACTACAGACCCGACGGTTGTATTATGTAGACCTCCTCCTCACGATCACCATAAAGAAAGGCATTCTTCACATCAAGTTGATAAATGGGGCAAGCCTTGTTGGCAGCAACAGAGAGAATGATATGTATCGACCCCATTCTGGCAACAGACGAGAAGTTCTCTAAATAACCAACTCCAAAGGTTTGCGTGAAACCTTTGGGAACAGGTCTGGTTTTCAACATGTCAATAGAACCATCAGGCGACTATTTAGTCGTGAAAACCCATTAACAAGCCACAGGGTAAACTCTCAGGGGATTACAACCTATAAAACCCAAAAATATTTTCTCCATAATTTTCTGAGCAATTTTGGCTACTTTGAAAAATATAAAGATAGTGTTGTATGTGTCTCGTGTGTATTGTGCTTGCTTATATTTTATTCAAAAATTAAAAATTTCAAAATAAAAATAAAAACCACTAAAATTTGTTTTTCTTAGATATTTGACTACTTAGTTTTTAAATCGTGCTCCTTGCATTCGAT
The DNA here is from genome assembly GCA_037367405.1 of Ottelia alismoides. Taxonomy (NCBI): domain Eukaryota; kingdom Viridiplantae; phylum Streptophyta; class Magnoliopsida; order Alismatales; family Hydrocharitaceae; genus Ottelia; species Ottelia alismoides. The sequence goes on along the minus strand of JAZKJV010011765.1, from coordinate 1,036,057 downwards.
GTTGGTAGCTATACCAGGTAACTAAAATAGCAAACCGCTCATATTTGATTGCTTGATCTTCTTTGGCGGTTATTTTTCTGGTGGAATGATTGGATTGATTGTGGACAACGACAATTCATATTTTTCCACCTTAGTCGATCTCGATTTCCATGTCATCAGAATAGCGTTGTTGCCAAGGAGCACAACATAGTGATGACGTGCCTGAACTACTCGGGTTAAGGTATAACTAAGGTCGATGCGACTCGAACCGCGAGGCTATCTCAATCAAGAAAACAAAGACCACCAAACACGAAAATCAAGCAATCAAGCACAAATAGCGGTCTCGCTAATTTATTTTACCTGCTATAGCTACCAGGGTCGAACACAAGGAGCACGGAATGCGATGGGCTATGAAGTAGTCGGGAATCCAGAAAGCAAATATTTTTGGTGGATTTTAGGTTTTTCAAAAAAATGGAATTTTTAATATAAGAAAAAAGTCTAAAAACACTCACAAACTCACAAACCAACCATTATTTAAAGCTTCAAAAATGCTCAAAAAATTCAAATAAAAATATTTTTGGGTTTTAAAATATTCAGATGTTTTTGTTAATTTTCTTGAATTTTTCTGATTTTTAGTTAAATTTCTAAAAATGAAACAAGGCTGAAAATGCTAAACATTGTATAGACCGAATCTAAAGGCAAGTTAAAAATACTTAAAATACCTATAAAATTAGAGCAGCAATTTTATGTAAAACTATAAACTAAAAAGTAAATAGAGAAGAAGGAAACATATTTTTTGATTTTTTTTTGAATTGTTAATGATTTTTATAAGATTTTTTATGTTTTTCAATTTTTATGGTTTTTAGAAATGCAAATGCGACAAAAATTGGACTGAAGCAAGAACAACTAAAACAAACACACAGGAATATTTTTGGATTTTTTTCAAGGGTTTTTGATATTTTTAATGGGTTTTTAAAAACATACAGAAGCCATTTTTAAAGTTTTTGAATTTTTAGAAATACTAAATGGAAACAAAATAAACCCAAAATTTTATAGAAATTCCTACACCATGGCAGGAGCTATGTGTCGAAATTTCATAAATTTTAGACAAAGTTTGCTATTTATTCAAACTAACATAAAGCACACAGCACACAGGGACCTATATGCAATTATTAAAAAGTTATCAGCCAAACAGTAACGCATGAAAAAAGCACAGGGCTGATCTTGCAAAAAGTCCAAAGCTGCACGTGAACAGTACATGAACCAATCACACAGGGGTATAAATGCAAATCCTATTTATAAAACTTCAATCAATAACAACCATAAAGCTCAGGACTGAATCTACAAAACTCCCACACATCACGCGACAGACCACGTGATGCACACACAGAGGGACTAAAATACAAATAAAAGAAGCATGAGGTCCGAAGTGCAAAATATCCATAATAAAGACAATTACAGAAGATATTTATAGGACTAAGATCGTACGGTCGAGGAATGTAAATACCGGTTCGATGATGGACGGCGGAGACTTGATCCTCAGATGGATCTGACGGTCAAGACACCTTGATGATGGACGACTACGATAAGAACTGGGAGGGGCCTCGATCCGACGGTGGAGACGTCCTTTGGAAGAACAGCAAAGAACTCGTCGTCGGCAAGCTTCGCTCGATCGATACGAGCTACAGGTACCCCCTTCGGGGCTGCTCAGATGGGGGAAACGACGCTAGCGACTGTCCGCAGCTGCTGCTATGCTCCGATGAAGGCGAAACTGTCGGGACCGGCCCGGCGATGTTGAGGTCCTGGAGCTGTTGTGCTCTAAAATCCGAACCTCCATATGAGGTTCTTTCGATGCTAAACCTACACATATGAATCACGGGGTCGAGGGCAAAGTGCCTCAACCCGTTAGTGCGCAAAATAGGTGGAGGGTGAGGCGGAGCGAAGCCCTACAGCAAGGCGGCGGCGAAGGAAGGCTCGATTCCTGTTCCTGGGCGAATCAGGGTGAATGTAGGGGCGTAGAAGATGGGGAGAGGTCTGATGGAGGTGATAAGATCGTCGAGAGGGCAAATGGGTGGTCCAATCATGACCGATGATCCGAGGAATGCAGTTTGATCGGAAATTGAAAAGATTGAATCTAAAGCAGACAGAAGGTTATCTAGGCTACCTTCTGAATGGGATTGTCCGGGCTGAAGGTCGTGGACCTACGGGGGCCTTCGCCTCGCTGGTTTGACGTGTCTAGAGGCTCGAGCTCTCCTTGCGATGGAGCACAGCGATAAAGTCGTCGGACCTAGGGCTATACACCTCGAGACCTCACTGCAACGCGCTCCCTCACTTGATGTCACTCAAGGAAGAAGGCGGAGCTCACTAGAAACGAGGGTAAGGGCCAAAGATGGAGAGGGAAATGCGGCTCCAGGATTTTATATACCCATCGAGGTCCGAGAAGTTTGGAGCAAGGGCGCGCAATCCGAGGAACGGATCCCTAACAGTGACATCGGACGCGTATCGTGGATCGTTCCTAGGTAATCGGACCAGGGTGCAGGAAAATTAGGGGAAGATCGAGCGAAAATCAGATCCGCGAAGGAATGAGGTCCAAGGGGGGCAGTTGACCGAGGTCAACGTTTCCCCTTGACCAATAAAAAAAGGAGATTAAAAAGATTGGTAAAATGAATTAAAAATAGAAAATCATTTTATTTTAAAAAATGTTCAACATGAAAAATGTTTATTATTTTTCAAACTATTTTTTGTGATTTTTAATTATTTTTATAAAAAAATAAATTAAGGTACATACATTATGTTACATTATATACATGTATAAAATACTTATGTATTTTTATTTTTATTTTCTTATTTTTGTATAAATACCTCAATTTGATATTTTATTTATTTATAACATAAAATTTGAGTATAAACTAATTTTTTATTTTATTTTTATTATTTACGTACAAGTGTAAAATAAATAGGTATAAGATACATGTATACATATGTTTTGTACAAGGTGAGAGAGAGAAATTAATTTTTTTAGTTTTTATTCTTGCAATTTTTATTTTATTTTGAGGAATATATACAAGGGGTTAAAATACATTTTATTGCTATTTTTGTGAAAATAAAATAAAATAATGATAATATGTATATATACATGGAAGGGAATATGTGCAATGTAGAGTGGCCCTATCTCTCTCTACTTATTTTAGTTGGCGATCAGGTACAGTTTGGACCGTCTCTTGGGATCAGGTCACTCAATATTTATTCTAAATATTTCCCTCTTTTTATTTTATTCTTTATTCTTTTATTTTTTGCACAAATACATGCTAATTATTGATTTTTAACAAATACATGCTTATTGGTAACTTATTGTATTTACAACTATATACATGATGTTTTGCCAAGATATTTAGCTAAAATAAAAGAATAAAGAGCGATGAATGGGTATTCATCACCCCCTATACTTTGCTTTTGCTAGTCCCTTAGCAAACACTTATTTGAAAAAGAAGTGAAAAGAAAAAGAAAAGAAAAGGAGGGAAATCAAGGTTGATTATTGATGAATCTGCGATTCGTCATCTTTATTCATTTATTTTAGCTTAAAATTCCTTATAAAACACCTGCATATAACGCTAACTCCATATTTTTACTAACTTGCATTTGTGTGTAAATATTGTACGTTTCTTACTAATTTTAACCTAAAATAAATAAAGAAAGAAAGAAAGGAAAAATAAAGAAAATAAAAAAAAGGAAGACTGTATACAGGCTGACCCAAACCCCGAGAGAAGGTCAAGACTTGACCTGATCGACCAGGAATAAAGTAGGGGGAGATAGGGTCCTCAATCAGAAAATCCAAAAAAAATGTATTTCTCACTTATTTTGTGTATATCTGTATAAAACTGACATTAATTTATTTGTACCTTAATTGACCCCAAATCAAATAACATTCAAAACCAAAGTTGTAAATAAAAATGCATCCTAATTAATAAAAATGATTGCACAATTAAATCATGTACAGAATAAAAGTAGCCACACTTGGAAAAAAGCCACTAAGCACTAATTGAAAGATAAATTCCGGCTCCATATGATCTCAAATTGAACAAATATCACTTCCATTGAATTCTAAATTAAATTATCTTCAAAATGGCTGTGATTTTATAATTTTTGGAGTTACGGTTGAAAAGTCGATTTTCTGGGGTGGTTTGTGCAATTTTCCCTTGTATTTTGTGTATATTGTATTTGTATATATATTTGTAAATATTTTTACCAATTACTTAAAACAAAAATAAAAATAAAAAATTAATAAAATTCTTAAAACAAAAAAAGAGGCTAATTTCCCCATTTATCCTTGTATATAATGTCATATATGTATATAGTACATGTATATAGTTGCTATTTTTAACTAACCATCATAAAAAAATAAAAAAAATAACATTTTTTTAATTCAAATAAATAAAGTGACGAAAATTCAAAAAAAATAGATAATTTTGTAAATAATTTTATCTTTCTATTTTATCTCTCATGTTATCTCTTCCACCAAAAAAAATCTCTCTTATCTTCTTATCCAAAAATTCAAAAATTCAAATGTCTCGCTTTTCTATTTATATGGCTCCATCTCCCTCATTCCAACCTGATCAATCTTTAGAGAGAGGAGCCCGATCTCTGAGAGAAATTTCGTCGAGAATTGTGCCTAGCCTCCGAGCCGCCCGGTGACAGCGAGTCGGCCTTGTCGAGGCGATCACGGTCCATTTTCCACTCCTAAGGTGAGATCCAAATTTTTCTTTGCATTTTTATCGTAGTTTAATCGCTTTTTATTTTATCGCATTTTTTATCGTCATATTATTCTTCTAGATCATAAAAAAATTCATCACGATTTTTGATCCGCCACCGACTTGATTTTTCATCTCACTTTCTCGATCTCTACGCCTTCGAATTCTATCTCCCACGATCTCTCAACTCCGGCCGCGTACGGTGGCCGGAGAACCGATTCGAATCCTCCACTTTCGCCGAATCCCCAACCAAGTTCCGATTTTGTAGATAAATAAAAAAATTTCCTTTACTTCTAATGTTTGTTTTGCAGGATCACTAATATATAAAAAATTAAAAAAAAAGAATTTCTATAGCTTTTTATTTCCTATTTTTCGGATTTAAAAAAAATAAACAAAAAAAGTTTTTCCTTCTTTTATTTATTCACTGTTTACATAAGAAAACAAAAAAAATAAAAAAAGAACCAAAAAAACAGAAGGGACGGCAGCCCCCAGGCGTCGCCGCCCCCTCCCCTTTCGTCTTCCAGCCGTCCCAGGCGGCGCCACCGCTCCTCCACCGACGCGGGGCGGCGCCCTCCAGCAGCCCAGCGGCCCGCGCCGCTCCAAGGCGTGACTCCGCCACCCCGCTCTTCTGCCACGCGCCCTCCACCGCGTGCAGCCCTTCAGCCGTGAGCGCGGGGCGGCGCCCTCCACCAGACCGTGCGAGCACTCCACGTTCTGACGAAGACCACCGCACTTCTCCGCCCCTAGTCGCAGCCACCTGCGACGAGATCGACCGCGGCACCACTGCCCTCGGCCACAGCCGCCGCACCCACCGCGGGCTCCCCTCATCCTCCAGCCAGCGGCCCGCGGCGCCGCTCCTCTCCAGCGCGCGCCTCGCCATCGCCTGAAGCCACCGCCGTTAGCCTGCCTTCAACCAGCCCCGCCGCCCGCGCTTCGCCGCCTGAGTCCGCACCGCCCTTCCTTTCGCCTGAAGCCGCCGCACCGACCCTCCTTTCGTCGTCGCTCCAAGGGCGGCGCCCCCCATCTTGCCCCATCATGTCCTTTGCAGTTTTGAAGAAGAGAAGCCCTCTAGGGCTGGATTTAATTAAAAAAAGGTGGAACATTTGCATCATCAGTTCTCGGATACTTTAGAATTGCGAAACGCCCTCTACCAGCACCTTAAGTCACATGTTTTGCAAGCTCCTCTTTTGGTAATTTGCATTACTGCCTCGCATATTTTTCTCTCTGTTTATTTTTATTATATATTCGAGACAAAAACTTTAAATCTTTACATTTCAGCACAAAACTTTTCTAGTATTTACATTTTGGTCCCTGAACTGCAGAACAATTGAACTTCTTGATCTTTATGATTAAATAAATGTTTCTCATGCTCCAAAAATTTTGAAAAAAATTGTGGCATGCTTCCGATGTGTAGTCTTCTTAGCATAAATTTTTCATTGCATTTTGATTTCATTTGGTATTATTAAAAAAATCAAAAATAGTGTCTTTTTCATTGATTGAAATTCCAAAATTCATAAAAATTCGAATATTGTTCCAAAAATTCCAAAAAAAAATAGAGTAGTTGTATTTCATTGTCTTTTAATTTCTGACCAATTTTCATGTATTAACTATTTACAAAACCCAAAAATATTTTCTTTAAATTTTTCTGATCATTTTTTGACTAATTGAAAAATTACAAAAAGAGTCGGTGTGCATATTCTTGATCTTGTTTATATTGCTTCGTATTATTTTTGGAAAATAAAAAAAATTGCAAAAATCAAAATCACTAAAAATTTGAAAATCAGAAAATACAAAAAAATTAATTAATTAGAAATAAAAAATATAAAAGATTCAAAAAAATCACAAAAACCAAGGATAGTTGTCCTTTGAGATTCCCGTTTTCTCTTAATTAGTTTCTGATTGATTGAATAACCCTCGGGGAATTGTAGCCTCCCTGAGTTCGACCCTGTCTGCTATACAGGTTAATAAGTAGCAAAATTTTTTTTAAAAAAAATCTTTTGTTGACGCGGGATTTTGGGGATCAACAACGACAACCTTTCACCATCAATTAATTTCCGTCCTCGAATTTTGCGCTCAACAAAATGGCGCCGTTGCCGGGGAGGCACGGCGAGGGTAGTTAGGTTTCTCTTTTGACCTGCTATTCTTGGTTGTAAATATTTGTGCATAATTAGCCACATCACTTCATTGTTTATATCCACTGCATTCATTCCATCATTTTTTAATATTTTGAGAATTGTGTTTCTTACACATTCTCTTGTCTTTTTTCTTGCGAGGACCCGCGGAGCGAAGGAGGCGATCCTAGGAGAGCCGAAGCACCCAAGCGACGTGGAGGCGGCTTGATTCTTCACCAAGCCGCAGGATAGCGTGAGAAGAGGAGAAGAAGAATTGAAAGAGCCGAAAAAAAAGAGAAAAAGAAAAGAGAGAGAGAGAGAGAGAGAGAGAGTCTTTATTTTCTAGCATTTGAACTCTTGTAAACGGACATTCATTTGTTGTGGGGTCTGTTTCGCCAAGTGCCGGTGCACTTGGGGGACCTCATCGGTTTTGTTTTCATCGTCTTTATTTTCTTTGTTTTCCGTGGATTTTGAGAGCCACCTATTGATTGCTTCAATTAATTTGCTTGAGCCAGGTAATTAATTAGGTCCAAACACCATAAACAAGAATTTCTGTGCCTATAGAGTAGAGCGTAAATTGGACTTAGTCAAATTAACTTGTTCTTACCCGTTAATAGAAGTTATCATCTAGGACGGTTCACTTGCATTTGCATATAGGTTAGTTTATTTTCTGTATTTAAATTCTGCGCGGATCACTTGCATGTAGAGTGCTGGCGACAAGGTATGCATCTCTAACCCCTGCATGCATCATCGTTTTTAATCGCGCATTGGCATTTCCGATCTCCTTCCTTGTTTTCACTCACATAAGATAAAAAGGAAATTGGACACTCGGTAGGCGATTCTTTGAAAATATTTTAACCAAGTAATAACTGCCTAAAATTTGGGACTGCTAAAGAAAACTCGACCCTAAAAAATACAAGGAAAAATCATTGTTTTGGGGAGAGTAACCCCCTCATTGTATTCGTTTTAACTTGCTCGCGTACACACTAAGGTTAGTGTCCAAATCCCATAATTCAACCTAAGTGTTTGTACAACTTTGTGATTATCACCTAACTCTAAAATAGATCAGATTAAGAGACCGAACCTTCACGGTCTTCACATTGCGTTGAGTTGGTGAATTGGGGGTTTGTATTGTGTTTGATTGCTTGTGTGCATATCAGATTTTTTTGTGCATTTGCGCCTTTTTCTCCATATCTTTTGGCTTGACCCTCGTACTCTCCCATCTTTTGTTTCGAAGATGGCCGACTGGAGTTATCTAATCCGATCTTCGCAGATACCTCGTACTCTCCAGACAATCCACCTTCCCTTTTCCAGGAGGATCTTCCTCCTGATGTTTGTGCATATCCGCCTAACCCATTATTTCAGGAGATGAAGGACTTTGATTTTCACCCATCCTCATTCAACCCACCCGATCCTGGGATTTTGGAGTCACCTTTCATGATGTCCACACTTAACACATTGAATCAAATGGTGGAGCATATGAATTCGAAGATTTCCAATTTTATTAACATAAATGAGAGACAGAACGCTGCTCCAATATTTGAGGATATTGATTCACTCGAGGATAATCATGAGAGCTTGAAATCATCCAAAACACAAAAAAATGAGAAAATTTTGAAAATACAAAAATATTCTGGGAGACATATTATTGATTCATTTTGTGAGAAAAGAACCCAAATGCCCGATCATTTACGCACACAGCCATGTCCCAACCTAGATCCCGAGGATGCCACTGTACAGACTGCTCTTGGCAATCCTCATGTAAATGCTGATTCCGACCTCCTCCCTTGTATGGATGAGGTCCAAAAATTCAAAAAAATGTTGACTAAACCCGAAGCGGTGGCCACCCTTCATGAGATCATTAAAGCCCCACTTCAACAGGCCATGACAGATTTATCTACTCCTCAACACAAGAAGAGAAAGAGAAGGAGAAGATCTGAGCATCACATCTTGACCATGACCACTGCCTACGCCATCTCTCACCGTCCATATTTTAAGAAAGGGAACACGGCCACACCTCTTGTGAGTTGCTCCATATCTGACTATTCTTGTGATAACGCTCTCCTTGATGGCGGTTCGTCAATTAACATAATACCCTTTTCTATGGTATAGTCTCTTCATCTTGGGCCTCTCAAGAAAACCAGGATGATAGTTCAATTTGCTGATGGATCTATCAAGAGGCCGAAGGGTATTTTAGAAAATGCTGTCATTATCATTCAGGGCATGGATTTTACTTCGGATTTTGTTGTAATGCCCATGGAGACCTCCACCCCTGTGGAGCACCCTCCAATCATCCTGGGACGGCCTTTCCTTGCCTCTGCAGGAGCCGTTATTGACTATGGTTCAGGAGAGATTCGCTTCCGTTCTGATGTAGGGAGCGATGTGTTAATGACTACACCCACTACCATCCAGAAACCCGCATCCCATGAGAGCCCACCCGTGTTAGACAACCCCAAGGACTTTGATTATGATGATAATACCAGAGATTTTTGCTATATGATGGATGATACTGAGACCCGGGAATTCCTCTTCAAGGAGGAGGACTCGAAAAGCATAGACCTTGGAGTTCCCTCTTCTGGTATGTGGCGATGCATTGACGACATCCGCGGGATTTACACGATAGACACCCTAGAGCGGAAGGCAGACTCTGAGACTAGACAAGACGGACACGATTTGACTACTTTCACTGATAAGTCCGTTCCTACTCACCCTGATAAAGAAGAGACCGATCAGGCCAAATTTGATTTGATTGCTTTTATAAAGGAATTTGGGCCTTTTGATAAAGATGATGATCCGGTAGAGGCTCGCCAGGCTGAAATTGATCCTACTTTTTCTGATATGATTTCGAGCCATTCTACTTTGATGTTTGCGAGACTTCCCAAGCAGGACATGGTCACACTACTTCCAATAACCGGTTTAGGCCTGCACAATCTGAAACCGCTGAGCATACATTCTTGGTCGATTCTACTCAGTTCATATCTAATGATAATCCCAATATCGACCTACACCTTGTCAAATCCATACCTCAGCGGTCACCGCAAGAAGGTTCGTTTTCGACCTTCTTAACCTTTGTAAATCCACTCCTCTTGTATATCCTTTCGTTTCACTCTGTCTTCTCCTGTTTTATCATTCACCCCTTTTCCGTGTGTGTGTGTGTGTGTATATGTTATACTTAGGATGTGCTTTATCCTAAGTATAGGGGGGTGAAGGATTTGTGTTGTTCATATCCGTCCTGTTTATCACCCTTGTTGTTGTTGCCTATACTTAGGGATACTCTACCCTAAGTATAGGGGGGTGATGTTGTTCATATCGTGTCTTTGTGAGTCTGTACATTCTCTTCATTGGTTTTCCCCTTTGTACATTCCACTATACTTAGGATTACTTGATCCTAAGTATAGGGGGGGATCACCAACTTCTCTTTATCTTTTCTTTGAGTCGTTGTAGCATAGGAGTCTTTTCACCTCTCTTTGCTTAGCACGAGTTATGTCTTCCTTTGTCGCTCTCTGATCACTATGAGGACATAGTTCGAGCTAAGTATATGGGGTGTCGTATATATTGTATATATACTTTAGACATAACTCGTACTTTTAAATACATTTATTTGAGGGGTTATGTGTATATTTTGTAAAACCCACGTGTGTAAAAAACAAACAAACAAAAACAAACAAACAAAAACACAAAAAAAACAAAAAAAACACAAAAAAACAACAAACAAAACAAACAAACAAAACAAAACAAAACACACAAAACAAAACAAAAAAAAAGAAGAAAATAAAAAAATAAAACACAAAAAAAACACAAAAACAAAAACAAAAACAAAAACAAAAAAAACACAAAAAAACAACAAAAAAACAAAAAAGGGAAGAGAGAAAAAACAAACAAAAAAACAAAAAAACACAACAAAAAAAACAACAAAAAAAGTCTCTTGTATATACTTGTATATATTACTAACCCTTTCTCCTTTAAAAAAACTACAAAATCAAAAATCATAAAAATTTGCAAAAAAAAACTTTCTTTCACATCTGCATTTTGCTCCAAAAATCCATAAAAAGTTCAAAATTAGAAAATTGTTTTAAAAAAATGGTTCTTTTCACATGTGCATCATTCTTTAAAAAAAACTCTCTGCATTGTTCATAGTCTGCATTTGCATGTGCATTTTTCTGGATAGTATTGATATTTAAACTATGTCTGGAATAAAATTGAAGAATGGAGCTTAGTTGGACCTTAATCCACCTAATTCTTAGGGAACTTCACCGAGAAATAGGATTTTAGAAGCTTCAGGTCTTTGACTTAATTCTTTGAGTTCCACATGACAATGTGCAGCATTTGACCCTTAGTGTCTAACCTGGTCTCTTCATTCTGGGTACAACTCTGGAATAGCGAATTAATTTGTACTCCCGCACTATGCACTTAGCTCAGCTCAGACGGGATGTTGGAAGACTGTGTGAGTTTCTTTTCTGGTAGCGTGGAAATCTAAAGACCGGAGTACGGGTTGAAATAAAGCTTCGGAAAAGGGATGGACGGCTGGGCACAATTTTTTCTAAGACCCTAAAACATGTACGGAAAAAAAAAGATTCTATATCCGTAGGGGCACAACAAGATCCAAGCAGAACTACCAAAACTCCAAATACAAAGAAGCTACTACCAAATAAATATCTGACCAAAAAGGTCAAAGCTTCAAGAAACCTGCAGATCTTGGTGGAGACTCGGCTACACTGGCCAGCTTCACAAGGAGAGGTGACTACACTAAACCACCCTACAGTTCTTTTCTCATTCTTCTAACTTCTCCCCCAATTCGATTGTGAACACAGCACGACAGACCTTAGAAGGAAATACCTGACTCCCCGAGGACGAGTTATTGGAGAGGAGATTTGCATGGTAGTCCGGCATTCTGGATGGGAAGAGCTAAAATTTTTCACACAGATGAGTCGATTGTTCAATGTTCATAGGTATGCTTTGGGAAGAGGATCGATCTAAGATGACTTCTGGGCCAAAACTGTGACAATGATGTGTAGAACTTGAAGGCTGTTGGTTTTAAAATTCTAAGTCTCATAGAAGTTCCGACACACAAATAATCCAAAGGTCTGACAGAGCTCCAAACTACAATTTTATGAAGATAAGTTTAATACTCAATATTGTCCTACTTTCTTTATTTTCCCTTTCTTTTTCTTCTTCACTTATTCTTTCAAATAAGTGTTTGCTAAGGGACTAGCAAAGGTAAAGCATAGGGGGATGATGAATCTGCGATTCGTCATCTTTATTCATTTATTTTATCTTAAAATCCCTTATAAAACACCTGCATATAACGCAAACTCCATATTTTTACTAACTTGCATTTGTGTGTAAATATTGTACATTTCTTACTAATTTTAACCTAAAATAAATAAATAAATAAAGGAAAAATAAAGAAAAGAAAAAAAGGAAGACTGTATACAGGCTGACCCGAACCCCGAGAGAAGGTCAAGACTTGACCTGATCGACCAGGAATAAAGTAGGGGGAGATAGGGTCCTCAATCAGAAAATCCAAAAAAATGTATTTCTCACTTATTTTGTGTATATCTATATAAAACTGACATTAATTTATTTGTACCTTAATTGACCCCAAATCAAATAACATTCAAAACCAAATTTGTAAATAAAATGCATCCTAATTAATAAAAATGATTGCACAATTAAATCATGTACAGAATAAAAGTAGCCACACTTGGAAAAAAGCCACTAAGCACTAATTGAAAGATCAATTCCGGCTCCATATGATCTCAAATTGAACAAATATCACTTCCATTGAATTTTAAATTAAATTATCTTCAAAATGGCTGTGATTTTATAATTTTTGGAGTTACGGTTGAAAAGTCGATTTTCTGGGGTGGTTTGTGCAATTTTCCCTTGTATTTTGTGTATATTGTATTTGTATATATATTTGTAAATATTTTTACTAATTACTTAAAATAAAAATAAAAATAAAAAATTAATAAAATTCTTAAAACAAAAAAAAGAGGCTAATTTTCCCATTTATCCTTGTATATAATGTCACATATGTATATAGTACATGTATATAGTTGCTATTTTTAACTAACCATCATAAAAAAATAAAAAAATAACATTTTTTAATTCAAATAAATAAAGTGACGAAAATTCAAAAAAATAGATAATTTTGTAAATAATTTTATCTTTCTATTTTATCTCTCATGTTATCTCTTCCACCAAAAAAATCTCTCTTACCTTCTTATCCAAAAATTCAAATGTCTCTCTTTTCTATTTATATGGCTCCATCTCCCTCATTCCAACCTGATCAATCTTTAGAGAGAGGAGCCCGATCTCCGAGAGAAATTTCGTCGAGAATTGTGCCTAGCCTCCGAGCCGCCCGGTGACAGCGAGTCGGCCTTGTCGAGGCGATCACGGTCCATTTTCCACTCCTAAGGTGAGATCCAAATTTTTCTTTGCATTTTTATCGTAGTTTAATCGCTTTTTATTTTATCGCATTTTTTTATCGTCATATTGTTCTTCTAGATCATAAAAAAATTCATCACGATTTTTGATCCGCCACCGACTCGATTTTTCATCTCACTTTCTCGATCTCTACGCCTTCGAATTCTATCTCCCACGATCTCTCAACTCCAGCCGCGTACGGTGGCCGGAGAACGGATTCGAATCCTCCACTTTCGCCGAATCCCCAACCACGTTCCGATTTTGTAGATAAATAAAAAAATTTCCTTTACTTCTAACGTTTGTTTTGCAGGATCACTAATATATAAAAAAATAAAAAAAAAGAATTTCTATAGCTTTTTATTTCCTATTTTTCGGATTTAAAAAATAAACAAAAAAAGTTTTTCCTTCTTTTATTTATTCACTGTTTACATAAGAAAACAAAAAAAACAGAAGGGACGGCAGCCCCCAGGCACCGCCGCCCCCTCCCCTTTCGCCTTCCAGCCGTTCCAGGTGGCGCCGCCGCTCCTCCACCGACGCGGGGCGGCGCCCTCCAGCAGCCCAGCGGCCCGCGCCGCTCCAAGGCGTGACTCTGCCACCCCGCTCTTCTGCCATGCGCCCTCCGCTGCGTGCAGCCCTTCAGCCGTGAGCGCGGGCCGGCGCCCTCCACCAGACCGCGTGAGCACTCCACGTTCTGACGAAGACCACCGCACTTCTCCGCCCCTAGTCGCAGCCACCTGCGACGAGATCGACCGCGGCACCACTGCCCTCGGCCACAGCCGCCGCACCCACCGCGGGCTCCCCTCATCCTCCAGCCAGCGGCCTGCGGCGCCGCTCCTCCGCAGCCCGCAGCACCGCTCCTCTCCAGCGCGCGCCTCGCCATCGCCTGAAGCCACCGTCGTTCGCCTGCCTTCAACCAGCCCCGCCGCCTGCGCTTCGCCGCCTGAGTCTGCACCGCCCTTCCTTTCGCCTGAAGCCGCCGCACCGACCCTCCTTTCGTCGCCGCTCCAAGGGCGGCGCCCCCCATCTTGTCCCATCGTGTCCTTTGCAGTTTTGAAGAAGAGAAGCCCTCTAGGGCTGGATTTAATTAAAAAAAGGTGGAACATTTGCATCATCAGTTCTCAGATACTTTAGAATTGCGAAACGCCCTCTACCAGCACCTTAAGTCACATGTTTTGCAAGCTCCTCTTTGGGTAATTTGCATTACTGCCTCGCATATTTTTCTCTCTGTTTATTTTTATTATATATTCGAGACAAAAACTTTAAATCTTTACATTTCAGCACAAAACTTTTCCAGTATTTACATTTTGGTCCCTGAACTGCAAAACAATTGAACTTCTTGATCTTTATGATTAAATAAATGTTTCTCATGCTCCAAAAATTTTGAAAAAAATTGTGGCATGCTTCTGATGTGATAGTCTTCTTAGCATAAATTTTTCATTGCATTTTGATTTCATTTGGTATTATTAAAAAATCAAAAACAGTGTCTTTTTCATTAATTGAAATTCCAAAATTCATAAAAATTCGAATATTGTTCCAAAAATTCCAAAAAAATTAGAGTAGTTGTATTTCATTGTCTTTTACATTCTGACCAATTTTCATGTATTAACTATTTACAAAATCCAAAAATATTTTCTTTAAATTTTTCTGATCATTTTTTTGACTAATTGAAAAATTACAAAAAGAGTCGGTGTGCATATTCTTGATCTTGTTTATATTGCTTCGTATTATTTTTGGAAAATAAAAAAATTGCAAAAATCAAAATCACTAAAAATTTGAAAATCAGAAAATACAAAAAAAATTAATTAATTAGAAATAAAAAAATAAAAGATTCAAAAAAATCACAAAAACCAAGGATAGTTGTCCTTTGAGATTCCCGTTTTCTCTTAATTAGTTTCTGATTGATTGAATAACCCTCGGGAATTGTAGCCTCCCTGAGTTCGACCCTGTCCGCTATACAGGTTAATAAGTAGCAAAAATTTTTTAAAAAAAAATCTTTTGTTGACGCGGGATTTTGGGGATCAACAACGACAACCTTTCACCATCAATTAATTTCCGTCCTCGAATTTTGCGCTCAACAATTATTAAACTAGCCTTCATTAAATTGAAGTATGGAGCTCAGTCAGACCTTTGGATTATTAATTTGTCGGAACATTATTTGGACTTAAGCTTAACTCAACAACCTCTAAGTTCCACCAATCCGTGGTCAAGACTCCTCAATAATCCAGATCAGAACAAGTCTACATATACAAACTCTAATGACCATGAATCTTTCCATGTACTGTGTATGTGATATGTAGCTCCCCACCTCACAAATGGCGAAGCGACAACCCCCTTAACAAGGTAACTCTAATGACCTAGTCTGACAGCTCTTTCCTCGAGGAGCGGGGTATTCCCTTCTAATTTTAAGTTCAACCGGCTCAAGAAGAGGAGGAAGAAGAGAATGGACCATGACCAGTGTAGCCATGTATCCTTGGAAGCCCAACCAGTGTAGCTAAGTCTCCCGCTGCAAGTTTCATGAGATGAGCATGTGTAACATAAGCTTTGCTTTATTTGACTATATACAATCTGGTGAGTATTTTATTTTCAATCAGACCAGCCACTTTTTTGGAGTTTGTCTTTCTTTGCACTTTTTTTTGATGATGTGCATATGTACAACATATCCACATTGTGCAACATATATACATAAGGAGTATTTCCTCTTGAGCCAGTAGACTATCCCTCTTTTAAAGCTTTATTGCAACCCACAACTCCTGTCTTTAGACCTCAACACCACCAGACCAAGTTGAGATGCACTTCCTTTACTAAAAGAAAAAGAGAGGTTCCGCCTAGAAGTACTACCCTCATATGCTACCCCAAGCCAAAGGAAACTGCCTCCTCACCACCTCATCCATGGAGAGCTATATGTAATGTGCTAGTGCAAGTAAAGCCATTGTCTCTGAGAGTCATGTGTGAGTTGTTAAATGTTCTACTTAGGCTCATCAAGATGACATATGATCATAGCCTAGTGGACTCAAAGAATTAAGTCCCAAATGGACCTGAAAAATCTTAACCCTAAGCCCTATAAGGTTCCTCTTAGAATTAGGTGGATTAAGGTCTTAACCAAGCTCCATTTTTCAATTTAATTCCAGGCCAGTTTAAATGTCAATCGTGATTCAGATAAACTGTACAAATATCTACAAAAATGTTTTTACGCAAGTTTTTGAAAATGTGCAAAATTTTTGAAAAATGTATGAATGAATGAACGCATGAAGTTTTGCAAAATATTTACACACATTTACACAAGGGTTTTTGCAAACTTTTGTTTTTCAAACATTTTACAAAAATTTTGTACTATATACATAATTTTGATATCAAAATATTTACAAACTCTTTACACAAATCATTTTTACAAATATTTGTACAAAAATAATTTTTATAAATAGTTATGTATGTGCAATAAAGAATTTTTATGTACGAGGAAAAAATTTAAATTTTATGATTTTTGGATCAAAGAATTTTAGCCACATTTTATTTATTAACACACTCGCACAAAGTACGAGTTAGGGGTAAAGTATATATGAAATATATATGGCACCCCCCTATACTTTGCTCGAACGATGTCCTCAGAGTGGATCAAGAGCGATGAAGAAGACATAACTCGTGCTTAGTACATGGAAGTGAAAAGGAATAGTATACTACAATGACAAATCAAAGAATAGAATGAAGAGAGCTCGGTGTTTCCACCCATACTTGGGATCAAGTAATCCCAAGTATAGCAAGATGTACATGAAGGGAAATCCGAGTGGAAGAATGTACAGGGTCTACCTCCCCTATACTTAGGGCGAGAGATCCCTAAGTATAGGTAGCAAAACAGAGGTAAAAAGAATCTAAAAGAATACTCAAGAGTCCAACACCCCCCCCCATAGGGTAAAGTACACCCTAAGTATAGCATAATCATAGGATGAAGATGGGGTGTGGGACTAAAGAATGGAGTGATATGGACATCTGGATCTATACAAGGCGGAAGACAGTGATAATTAGGCGCGAGATGCACTAGATGTGAGTCAAAGACCACATCTCACGCAAAATGAATAGGGGCAACGTCAACGACCAGTGGCTCATGATCTAGATATGGTTTGAGTCGCTGCCCGTTAACACGAAAGGTAGACTCAGATGACACCTCAGATATG
This sequence comes from Ottelia alismoides, assembly GCA_037367405.1. NCBI lineage: Eukaryota > Viridiplantae > Streptophyta > Magnoliopsida > Alismatales > Hydrocharitaceae > Ottelia > Ottelia alismoides. Next base: position 1,018,621 of record JAZKJV010011765.1, on the reverse strand, counting down.
TCAATACTCCCATTGTCATGTACCTTTCAAACTAGGTATGGTCCCTTCCATTTTCTCTGCAACTTCCAAATAAATAATCTAAGCCTGGCATCAAACAACCATACTCTCTGATCTGGCTCAAACTGCTTGTGGCTGATATGAGAATCATGCCACTCCTTAACTCGCTCCTTATAATGTTGGCTGCTCGAAAAGGCTTCATCTCTAAGCTTCTCCAGGGCTGCCAATTCTGCCCTCCTCTGGTCTCCTACACTCACTGGATCCAAAAGTATCTCTATAACAGCCCAAAGTGACTTATGTCTAAGCTCAATAAGTAAATGGCAGGGCTTGCCATAAACGAGGCGAAAGGGAGATGTACTCAAAGGAGTCTTGAAGGACGTCCGATATGCCCACAAGATCGAGTCCAAAAGCTGTGACCAATCCTTTCGGTCAGGGCGGACAACCTTCTGCAATATAGTCTTGATCTCCCTGTTCGATACTTCAGCAATGAGGGTGGTATGGAGTGGCTACTCGATGGTCAATGCTGAACTCGCTAGTAAGGGAGTTTACCTTGTCATTAACGAAATGAGACCCCTCGTCAGATATCAAAACTCGAGGTACCGCGAACCGTAAAATGATGTTCTTCCTCAAAAATCTGTATACAGTCCTAGCATCTGCGGTTCGGGCGGGGATTGCCTCAACCCAACGACTCACATAATCAACGACCAACGGAATGTACTCGAATCCCTGGATCTTAAGGAATGGACCCATGAAATCGATGGCCCATGCGTCAAAAACCTCACAGAAATGAATGGGCTGCATCAGCATCATATCACGTTGTCCATAAGTGCCCATCCTCTAACAGTCAGTACACCTCTTCACGAATTTATCAGAATCCTTGAAGAGGGTAGGCAACCATAGCTCGGATTGGAGCACTTTTTGTGATGTTCTCCTCCCAGAGTGATGTCCTCCTGCCTCTATCTTGTGGCAGTAGGTGAGGACACTATGGTGCTCCTCCTGAGGAATGCACCGTCGCCAGACACTATCCCTCCTTCATGGTAAAGGATGGGATCCTCCCAATGGTAAGACTTGGCCTTCGCTAGGAAGGTCTCAAGTCTCTGTCTGGGTCAACCTTGTGGAACTTTCTTGGCAACAAGATAGTTCACAATGTCAGCGTACCATGGGAGCGAGGCGATAGCAAGGATTGCCTCATCTGGGAAGGTCTCTGTAATAGGATCAATCTGCTCAGAATCCTCAAGATGCTCTAATCGGGAGAGATGATCTGCCACTACGTTCTTGACTTCAGGTTTATCCTTAATCTCAATATCAAACACTTGGAGTAGAAGGATCCATCTAGCCAATCTCACTTTGACATCCTTCTTTGCCATGAGGTACCTGATGGCGGTGTGATATGTAAAAATGATCACTCTAGATCCAATGATGTATGATCTGAACTTATCTAGGCCAAAGACTATGGCTAGCATCTCCTTCTCAGTGACGGTGTAGTTCCGTTGTGCGACATCCAATGTATGGCTAGCGTAGTGAATGGCAAAGGGTGCTCCATCCCTCCTATGTCCCAACACAACCCCCACGGAAAAATCGGAGGCATCTGTCATGATCTCGAATGGGAGAGACCAATCAGGCAGATGGAGAACAGGAGCCTCAACAAAATCTTAAATGACACAAGACACTTATCATCGACTATGAACTCGGTGTCTTTGGTCAGCAAACTAGTCAACGGCCGGGCAATCCTGCTGAAATCGTGAATGAATCGTCGGTAGAAACCGACGTGCCCCAGAAAAGACCGTAACTGTCACAGGTTGGACAGTGGATTGAGTTTTCTAATGATATCCACCTTGGCCGGATCAACCTCCATGCCCCTGTTGGAGATAAACTGACCAAGCACCGTCCCTTGAGTCACTATGAAGTGACTCTTCTCCCAAGATAACACAAGATGGACCTCGATGCATCACTGAAGGATGCAGTCTAAGCACTCAAGACAAGCATCAAACCCATCGCCATAGACCGAAAAGTCGTCCATGAAGACCTCCAAGCACTCACCCACCATATCCGAAAAGATGGACAATATGCACCTCTGGAATGTCGTCGGGGTGTTATACAAACCAAAGGGCATGCATCTGAAAGCATATGTCCCAAAGGGACAGGTGAATGTGGTCTTATCCTGGTCTTCTGGAGCAATGGCAACTTGATTGTATCCGGAGCACCCGTCAAGAAAGCAGTAATGACTCTTCCCAGCTAACCTCTCTATAATCTGATCGATAAAAGGCAGCGAGAAATGATCCTTCTTGGTGGCCTGGTTCAATCGTTTGTAGTCCACACAGACCCTCCAAGAAGTGGGTACTCAGGTAGCGATCTTCTCTCCAGACTCACTCACAACTGTAGCGATGCTCGTCTTCTTGGGCACCACATGTAACGGACTAACCCACTTGTAGTCGAAGATAGGGTAGATAAAATCGGCGCTCCACCATTTCGAGATCTCCTTCATGACAACATCTTGAAGGTTAGGGTTCAGCCGCCGCTGGAACTCACACGACGGCTTAGCGTCCTTTTCGAAATAGATATGGTGGGAGCACATGGCCAAACTTATCCCCTAGAGATCGACTACGCTCCATCCTATCGCCTTGCAGTTCTTCTCAAGAACCTCCATCAAATGAGATTCTTGCTCTCTAGTCAAATCTGCTGAGATAATGACTGGGTACATCTCATGCTCATCCGCAAGGAACCTATACTTCAGCGACTGCGGTAAGGTCTTTCGCTCTGGACAACTAGGAGCTGGCGGATCTGGTCTCTGAAAGGTCTGAGTGAATGCAACCAAATCCACATGGGAGAACTCTCGATGAACTGGAAAATCTGGTGAAGACTACTCTACTGGTGTGTCTATGCTCTGAATGGGATCAATCTCCACCCTAGCTGCTGGCTCTGTGGAAGTCATGCATGGAATCATATCGTCAAACTCTGCCTAATCAATATCTGACTCTGAGGGATCTGAATCTGAATAATCAACTGCCTCGCTATCTGGAACGTGATTTGTTGCCTCAAATGTGCTCTCCATGCTCTCCTCTACTGGAATCTGTGCATCAGATGGATCTTAAAGTGAGAGGATGGCTCGTGAAACTGGGTATGACCAAACTGCCTCATCATCTATAATCACAAAATCACACTCCTGGTGGATGTCTCACTTTACCTCTGTCATCTGCTATGAATCTGTGAGCGTCTCTGAGCAAGCTGAATCTCGCACCCTTGTCTCATCGATTATCTCTATTTGTATGCTTTCGCCCTCGACGCGAAAGTATACCTTCCTGCTATCATGATCAGATACTGCCTTGGTTGTGGCCAAGAACGGGCGTCCTAAAATGATGGGGTTATCGGTCACATAGAGGGTTGGCTATTGAGTCACGACTCGATGAGCCAGGCTTGGGCTCGGCTCGATAAGGGCTTGTGAGCTTGGCTCATTAAGCTATTGAGTCGAGCCCAAGCCAGATTTTTGGGCTCGATAGCTTATCGAGCCGAGCCCGAGCCGAGCCCTGCTCAACTCGATAACTCAATAACATGCTCGATAAGGAATATATATATTCTATTTGTGAAACGTCCTCGATTTTTATTTTTATTTTTATTAGTTTTGCAACATTGTTAATGGGGGATTATGTGTTTATGTTATTTATATAACAACAATGTTGGGTGGACTATGTTGTAGACTTGGATTTTCTACCTTTTATCTATGTTAATCTAGGTTATAGTGAGATATTTAGTATTTTTTTCTTTTTTATTAACAAGCAGAATGTTACAATATATTTTTTAATTTAACGTTTATATACAACTCAAATGGTGGCCTACTGGTAAGGAGGCCGATCTTTAAAAAGGATGTCTCGGGTTCGAGCCCAGGCAAAACACTTTTCACCAAAAAACACCTATTTTCTTAACGAGCCTGAATAGGCTCGAGCCCGGACCATGCTTGATAAGAGGCTCAAGCTCGATAAAGGGCTCGGCTCAAGACCTATCGAGCCCGAGTTGGATCGATAAGGGCTCGAGCTCGAGCCCGAGCCCAGTTGGGCTTATCGATCCCGAGCCCAGCCCTGGCTCGGCTTGTTAGGCTTGATAGCCAGCCCTAGTCACATACTCGGGGATCTCCATGTCCAATACAACGAAGTCCACGGGGACTTTCAGGCCCTGAATTGTGACGACCACATCCTTCAGCAACCCATTCGGCCTCTTGACAGATCGATCATCAAACTGAAGGACCATCCTGCTCTGTCGAAGAGGGCCAAATTCGAAGCGATTGAGTAAGGCTGTCGGAAGTAGGTTGATCGAAGAATCACGGTCTAATAGAGTCTGATCGAATCTCTGCTCATGTATGTGGCATCTGACATAGGGGGCTCCTGCATCTGGCCTCTTGGCTGGCAGACGGTTCTGGATGGTGAAGTAGGTGGCATGAGTGAGCACATGGATCTCTGAGTGGCAGTTCCTCCTCTTCTTGTGAATGGTGATCCTCTCTCTAAGGTTCCTCTGGAAGAGGGGGATGTGCTCCAAGGCCTTCTGTAGAGTAAGTTGTATTTGGAATCTGTCGATCATCTGCTGGTTGAACTCTAGCTGCTGCGATTTTTTGGATTTTCTTTTTTGGTCCCCTTAGCCAAGCGGAGTGCTTGGGGAAAGGGGATGCATGTGCCCTCCTCATATAGAGGGCTAGGATCGGGTCGCTGCTGTTGTGACAAAATGGAATCCATACAAGCATCTCCTAGTAACACAGATGGACTTACAAATGAAGAACTTTCCTTTATTTATAGAATAGTCATGATATACAATAATAGATAGAAAAGAGACAAGAATAGAAATGGTGGCATCATCACCACCCTCGGCATCTGGACTAGCAGCATCAGTACCGCGGTCTAGATCAGCATCGAAACTAGTGGCATCAGCACCACCTCCTGAATCTGGTGAAATGACTGCCTCAGTACCGTTAGTTGAATCAACATCCTTGGTGGCGTCAGCATCACCGTCATCGTCATTATCACGAGCAGCATCAGTATCACTCTCCTCCTCATCTGGCACTCCTATAGCTGTGAGTGGTCGTCACTCAGATGAGGCACCGCCGGCTGGCATCCTACCGCTCCTAAGTGTAGCAAAGTTAGCATCAAAATGATATGCAGATATATCACCAAATGAATCACTAGGAGTGGTAACCTCTGTAAACTCTACCTGTTCAGACTTCCTCTTTAGGTTGTTCGGGTTGGGCTCAATCTGCGCAGGTATGGTGGCCTTCCCTCTCACAATCTCTCCCATCTCCTGTTTGAACTCGTCCATCTCTCGTCTGAAGGTGTCTTGCTGCTCAGACATGAGATGGGCTAGATCATCCAAGGTGGGTTCTCATAGGCGAGCCCATGAGAACCTGACGGGTGGGCTGCTGTTGCTGCCTCCAAGACTGTCCCCGTTGATTGGGACGAGGACCATGTTGCTGATACTGTGGTTGGGGATGTGGTTGTTGTTGCTGCTGGAACTAGGGTTGCTGGTGTGACTGTGGGCCGTACTAGACATCCTGAACTGGAGGCTCCTGCTGGGAACTGGTACCTCCAACCGACCAACGAAATCCGGGATGGTCTCGTCGGATCCCAAGCTGAGGTCGGTTATACCAGATCTCGTTGACATCCATCAACGGCTCCTGCTCGTAAGTGGGTGGGGGAAGGACTGTCGGGGCTGATCCGGCTGGTAGACAACCATATGAGTGTCCTGAGATGGCGGTGGCTGGTAGTACTGCTGCGGTTGCTGGTACGACTCCGCCTGAACATGGTGAACCTATCTGGGCTAGTTGGAGTGTTGGGACGAGGTGCCGTTGCTGCTAGGATCCGCCTGTGACCTGAGATGGGGCTGAGAAGCCGTCTGTGCCTACTGGATACACGTGATCTGGGTCTTCAAGTCACTCAGTGTCTGTGCCATCTGATCGATCTGTGACATGACCTGGCACTGCTTCTTCTCTATCAACTCTATCCGATCCAACTTCTCGCTAATAATCCCCATATCAGCGGCTGTCGACTCTTCCTATGTTGCGGTTGCTAATGATGTAGAAGGATCAACATCGACCCGTGTTATCCTCTGCTAGGACACAGCCTGTGGCTGGGGCTTCCCCTAAGTGTACAATCAGGTCTAGGACATCACCATGTAGTTCTCAACCATCTCCTCGTAGATGGACCAGACCTGATCCTCATCCTTGGTAAAATATGACCCCCACAGGATGCATTAACTAGCCCCTGCAGCTCCAGTGTAAGCCCACAAAAGAAACTCTGGACGAGGTTGGGCTTGGATATATCATGGTGGGGACACCAGTCTGTGAGCTCCCTGAATCTATCCCATGCCTCGTGAAACTGCTCGTTGGAGAGCATGGAAAAATTGCGGATCAGGGACCTGGATGTATTGGTCTGGATGAGTGGATAGTACTTGTTCAAGTACTCGTTTCGGAGTTGTTCCCATGTAGTGATAAATCTCCCTAGGTGCTTCATCCAGTTGGTTGCTCTGTTTACGAGGGAGAAAGAGAAGTCCATCATCCAAATGGTATCCTCGTCCTCAAGGTGGTCGTGGACAGTATTAAAACTCCTGGAGATGGAGATGAGGCTCCTCAGTCGCGAGTCCGTGGAAGCGAGGAAGAAGCTGAATCGTCTGAGGCGGGAACTTGAAGTCTCCTGCAATAGCCGGCAACACTATTCATCTGTGGGTGAGAGTTGCACCATGGTTGTGCAACTCCCTCATTGGTCGTGCAGGTGTTGCTGGCTGAGCTGTCTCCTAAGGGTCTCAACCCTCAGGAATCTCTGGTCCTCTGCCTCCACCGGCTCTGCGATCCTCTCTAGCGGCTCTCAACTTCTCCATCTCTCTGCGCATATCCATCATGAAAGCCCCCTGGTCTCTAATCTGACGTTGTATGGTCTCCAGAGAGGCTAACAGGGTGGAGTTGATGTCACCCTAATTAAGTACATACGTCTGAGTCCCGCTGGGTCCATCAGTGTGCTCCTCGTTGCTGGACATGGTCTCTGTAAATGCAAAAGACCCAAACTTGGGTGTTGATAAATCATCTGCCTGCTGCGGTCTTTGCTCGGGCACCTCAGGACTGGTAGAAGGGTGGTCGAGGGGGAACAGGGTGGAATCAAACTCAGGTTCGGAGAGCGGGTCTCGGCTCTCACGAACCAACCTAGATGAGCGGGCTGGAGTGCTATAAAACGATGCAGCCAAGGGATGCCTAAGAGATCTCCTGCCCATCATCTTGATGTGGCGAGTGAATGCGGATGAGATCTGGAAACACACAAGATCATAAAGCGAACCCCCGATTCACCTACTCGACGCGAAGCTGAAGACCGTAAAGGCTCGGTCGGTTATCTTGTCAATTTTATTAGGTGATAAGACAGTCTTTCAGAGCGATTAAGCAAGCTGATAGGAATCCAATACTCCTAACAGATTGTCTCGTATAAAAGGCTGGTAGTCTGCCAAGAGAACGGATATGGCTCTAGCCTAGTGTGCGGGTCACTCTCTCGCTCATCCAAACCATACAATGAGGGGATTACTCTCCCAAGATAATTTTTTAAGTGAGATGCCTTTTAGGATCAAGTGAGTTTAGCAATCCCAATTTTATAGTTTTTGTTTTTTAGGTATTTTTCATGCAAACAACGCCTAACGAATTTTTCGATTCTCCTGGTTATTTTTAAGTCCAAAACAGGGGGAGAAGGCGAAAAAGCCGATGCGCGATCAGACACGATGATGCATGCAGAGTAAGAAATGTGTACCTGACTCCAGCTCTCTACATGTAGGGTGATCCGCGCATAAAATAAAGACTGAATTTAAATACATATATGATGCAAGAAGAAATCGGCCTTAGATGAAGAAATTTCTACACTATAAGCACAGTAGCTAGCTAATCAAACTATGTCCTGAGTCCGATCTTGGGAACCACTCGGTGTCTGCCACAACGGATCCTGCAAGCGTTGTATGTGCTTCCTCATGACACGTGGACTCGGGCCTAATTAAGCTAACTTTTTCTTTGTGAATTAATTAATTAAGTCCAATTATCGATCTATAGGAACACACAGATAATTAAGGTTGGACCTTAATTAATTACGTCACAGTCACAGAAAATCCTAAATCTAAGGGCCAAATCCTTTGAAAATCATATAACCAGTAAATAAATCGGTGAAAAATCAAAACCGGCGAGAAACCGCGGTGAGGTCCCCCGAGCATACTGGTGCTCGGTGAAACAGACCCGAAGCATTCACCAAGTCCGAAAGTGTTTGTCATGTATTATTACAATATTAGTCGTACAGAAAATGAAATCTAAAGTAAAACTAAACTGCGGCTCCTAAACTTCTGCTCCGGCTATCCTACGCTCTCCTGCGGCTCGATGCAAAAACGAGCCGTCTCCAAGTCCCACGGGTGCTTCGGCTCTCCGAAGAAAGCCACCCTCGATCATCGGGCCCTCGCGAGAAATTCGAAATAAAAGTGTGACAGTCCACAGTTATAAAAATATCTAAGATATAAAAGGCAATAAATCACATAAAAACAGAAACCGGCTACTAAGTCGTGCTCCCCGGCAACAACACCATTTTGATGGCGTGCCTGAGCTACTCGGGTTAAGGTATAAAACTAAGGTCGATGCGACCCGAACTGTGAGGCTAAGTCAATCAAGAAAACAAAGACCAGCAAACACGAAAATCAAGCAATCAAGCACAAATAGCGATCTCGCTAATTTATTTCACCTGGTATAGCTACCAGGGTCGAACACAAGGAGCACGGAATGTGATGGGCTATAAAGTAGTCGGGAATCCAGAAAGCAAATATTTTTGGTGGATTTTAGGCTTTTCAATTTTTTTGAAATTTTTAATATAAGAAAAAAAGTCTAAAAACACTCACAAACCAACAATTATTTAAAGCTTCAAAAATCCTCAGAAAATTCAAATAAAAATATTTTTGGGTTTTTGAAATATTCAGATTTTTTTGTTAATTTTCCTGAATTTTTCTAATTTTTATTTAATTTTCTAAAAATGAAACAAGGCTGAAAATGCTAAACATTATATAGCCCGAATCTAAAGGCAAGTTAAAAATACTTAAAATGCCTATAAAATTCGAGCAACAATTTTATGTAAAACTATATCTAAAAACTAACTACAAAAGAAGGAAACGTATTTTTTATTTTTTCTGAATTTTTAATGATTTTTATAAGATTTTTTATGTTTTTCAATTTTTATGGTTTTTAGAAATGCAAATGCGACAAAAATTGGACTGAAGCAAGAACAACCTAAACAAACACACAAGAATATTTTTGGAATTTTTCGAGGGATTTTGACATTTTTAATGGGTTTTTAAAGACAAACATAAGCCATTTTTAAGGTTTTTGAATTTTTAAAAATACTAAATGGAAACAAAATAAACCTAAAAATTTACAGAAATTCCTACACCATGGCAGGAGCCGTGTCGAAATTTCATAAATTTTGGACAAAGTTTGCTATTTATTCAAACTAACATAAAGCACACAACACATAGGTGCCTATATGAAAGTATTAAAAAGTTATCAGCCAAACAGTATCGCGTGCAAAAGCACATGGCTGATCTTGCAAAAAGTCCAAAGCTGCACGTGAACAGTACGTGAACCAATCACACAGGGGTATAAATGCAAATCCTATTTATAAATCTTCAATCAATAACAACCATAAAGCTCAGGACTGAATCTACAAAACTCCCACACATCACACGACAGACCACGTGATGAACACATAGAGGGACTAAAATACAAATAAAAGAAGCATGAGGTCTGAAGTGCAAAATATCCAGAATAATGACAACTACATAAGATATTTACAGGACTAAGAAATAAATGCGAAAAGTGAAAAGATCCTAAGTGCAAATACCCTTATTAGTCGCGATCCAACGGTCGAAGGCTCCTCACTTAAGATCGGACGATCGAGGAATGCGGATACCGGTTCGAAGATGGACGACGGAGACTTGATCCTCAGATGGATCTGACGGTCGAGATGCCTCGATGATGGACAGTTACGATAAGAATCGGGAGGGGCCTCGATCCGACGGTTGAGACGTCCTCTGGAAGAACAACGAAGAACTCGCCCCAGATGAGCTTTGCTCGATCGATACGAGCTACAGGGACCTCCTCTGAGGCTGCTCAGATGGGGGAAATGACGATGGTGACTGTCCGTAGCTGCTGCTATGCTCCGATGAAGGCGAAACCGTCGGGAACGGCCCGACGATGCTGAGGTCCTGGAGCTGTTGTGCTTCGAAATCCCAACCTCCAGATAAGGTTCTTTCGATGCTAAACCTACACATATGAATCACTGGGTTGAGGGCAAAGTGCCTCGACCCGTTAGTGTGCGAAATAGGTGGAGGATGAGGCGGAGCGTAGCCCTCCGGCGAAGCGACGGCGGAGGAAGGCTCGATTCCTGTTCCTAGGCGAATCAGGGTGAACGTAGGGGCGTAGAAGATGGAGAGAGGTCTGATGGAGGTGATATGATCGTCGAGAGGGAAAATGGGTGGTCCGATCACGACGGATGATCCGAGGAATGCAGTTTGACTGGAAATCGAAAAGATTGAATCTAAAGCAGACAGAAGGTTATCTAGGATACCTAGTGAATGGGATGGTCTGGGCTGAAGGTCGTGGATCTCCCGGGCTCTTCACCTCGCTAGTTCGACGTGTCCAGAGGCTCGAGCTCTCCTTGCGACGGAGCACGACGATGAAGTCGCCGGACCTAGGGCTATACACCTCGAGACCTCACTGCAACGTGCTCCCTCACTTGTTGTCACTCAAGGAAGAAGGCGGAGCTCACTGGAAATGAGGACAAGGGCCAAAGATGGAGAGGGAAATGCGGCTCCAGGAGATTATATACCCATCGAGGTCCGAGAAGTTTGGAGCAAGGGCGCGCAATACGAGGAACGGATCCCTAACGGTGACATCGGACGCTTATCGTGGATCGTTCCTCGGTAATCGGACCATCTAATCGAGAGGAATGGTGGACGGATTGGTGGAGGAAAATTAGGAGAAGATCGGGCGAAAAGCGGATCCGCGAAGGAATGAGGTCCAAGGGGGGCAGTTGACCGAGGTCAACGTTTCCCCTGGACTAATAAAAAAAGGAGATTAAAAAGATTTGTAATGAATAAAACATAGAAAATGATTTTATTTTAAAAAAGGTTCGACATGAAAAATGTTTATTATTTTTCAAACTATTTTTTAATTATTTTTATAAAAATAAATTGATGTATATACATTATTTTACATTATATACATGTATAAAATACTTATGTATTTTTATTTTCTTATTTTTGTATAAATTCCCCAATTTTATATTTTATTTATTTATAACATAAAACTTGGAGTAAAAAAATTTTTATTTTATTTTTATTATTTATGTACAAGTGTAAAAGAAATAGGTATAAGATACATGTATACATGTGTTTTATACAAGGTAAGAGAGAGAATTAATTTTTTAGTTTTTATTATTTTTATTTTTATTTTATTTTCAGGAATATATACAAGGGGTTAATATACCTTTTTATTGCTATTTTTGTGAAAATAAAATAAAATAATGATAATATATATATACATGGAAGGGAGTATGTGCAAGGTAGAGTGGCCATATTTCTCTCTACTTATTTTATTTGGTGATCAGGTCCAGTTTAGACCCTCCCTTGGGTTTAGGTCACTCAAAATTTATTCTATATATTCCCTCTCTTTTTTTAATCTTTAATCTTTTATTTTTTTTGCACAAATACATGCTAATTATTGATTATTAACAAATGCATGCTTATTGGTAACTTGTTGTATTTACAAATATATACATGATGTTTTGCCAAGATATTTAGCTAAAATAAAAGAATAAAGAGAGATGAATGGGAATTCATCACATAGTAGTCAGATTTCATTTTTGATTATTTTTGTATCCATTTGTTATAATTGCCTTCTGACGTTCTTGTGTTTCACTTTTTGTGTGAGGAACCACCTTAGGATGACCCGATTTGCTTTTGGAGGAGACCACATATGAGGAGGTGTAGAGGAGGCTAGAAGGCAGTTATATTAGATAAATAGTTTTATTCTTGTAAAAACATTATTGTAATAATTTTAGACTCTGGACACTTGGACTCTCTTAGTTGATTCAGGGTCGGTGTCGCCGTGTGGCGGTGCACTCGGGGGACCTCACTACGATTTTTCGAGATTTGTTCGCCTTTATTTTCTATTCATTCCTAAGTATTTGACCCTTAGATTTAGGACTTCTACTTGTTTGAGCTCGTAATTATCTAGGTCCACACACTTAATTGCTTATCAGTTCCTATAGAACGTAATTGGACTTAGCTAAAATAAACCCAAAAAGTTATCTTAATTAGATACGAGACCATGCATCGTGAGGAGCCACATACAGCGCTAGCAGGACCCGTTGTGGCGGACACGAAGCGTCTCCCAAGATCGAGCTCAGGTCTTTTGTATGATTAGTTAACTATTGCTTTACGTAACAAAAGTTATTGCAAATATCATTATACAAAAAATGTTATTGCAAATATCATTCCCTGATCTAAAATGAAGAATAATTAATTTGCATAATAGGTCCCTTAGCAGAACTAGGGTTATGTACCATGGCCATCTTAATGATCATATAATTGTTGATTCAATTCTTGAATCATAGAGACTGGTGCTTGGATGAATATTTAAAGAGTTATTGAGGACTCATCAAACATCGTCAAATGATTTTTAAGAGAATTCTATCTTGAGAAAGAGATGGCAATCATTTGTCTAAAGGATGATATCTCACTGACTTCTTGATGTAGGTCCTCTGCATAGGAATAGAGATTCAGAGGTGTCAAATTAGTTAGGTCAAAGAGTTGACTTAATGAGATCGAGATAACCAAAGACCTATGTCGTATGCTGTCACGATATAGGCATGCATCCTCTGATCGGAGACAGATGTGTTACTATATGTTTGAGTATATACATTTGGCAGACCAATAGGTTGATGACCTAATCAAGGTATATACACCGACATGATGGTGTGCATACAAGGGCATATGAGTAATACGATCTCTCAAAGGGATCATACAGGTTCATTACTGAACCAGAAGACATGAGCTCACTCATGAGATATTAGTATTCCATGCACATTCGTCTTGTTTTGGAAGCTTGAACGATTTGTAGGTTTGATATATACTTTTGGAAAGTATATGATCAACACCTATGTATGATATATGCTTTTGGAAAGTATATGGTCTATATTGACTCCCAATGATCCAATGAGAAACTTAATGATGAAACCCTGAAGGAAACAATCTAAATGAGATTTAAAACTTCGAGTTTATTCTAGGTCTTCCAGTATGCAGGATGTACATGTATTATGAATACTTGAGGGGTGATGTGATCATAAATGATTATATAATCATGAAACTTCCATTCATAGGGAGTGATGAAACGAGTTTGGATTTGAGTGACTCCTCTCAATAGAGATGTAATATGATCTTGGTCTAAATGTTGGACAACGATCTGAGTGTGATTCAAATGCAATGAAAAGATTAGATTTATGGTTTTGATTTAATCAGACATCTATTGTAGGTCCGCAAGATCTGAATTTGAGAGTTGATCTCAATATCCAAGTCACTATATGTGTACGTGCAATCGCCCTATCCTTATCTTCAAGTATCCACAGAGGAAGCACATTATCCTTGAATGAGTCAAGGCTAATTTCACCATTGATATATGTATCCGAGCATTGAGAAAATTGATAACTAAATGTGATTTAATTATCATGAACAATATGAATTTGATTCATATTAGAAGGAGAGTTATCTAAGACAACTAAATGTGATTTAATTATCAAAGATGTGAATAATGTGAATGTGATTCATATTATTTGGGTACGTGAGAATAGATATCCAAAACAATTAAAAGTGATTTAATTACAATGATATGAACAATGTGGATAACATTATCCCTATTTAATCATATATATTATAAATGTGATTTATAATATAGTAGAGAGAGCTATTTGTAAATAACGTTTATGATTTAAATGTTGATGTGAATTGGATTCACATTGGACAACTAATTGAGAATGTAATTATATTTTTATTTTGGGTTGTGAATGTGATTCACAAATTTCCAATGGCATGATTGCATTGTTCACAAAATAATTATGAATTATTTTTGTGAGATAATTTACAACAAATGTTGTTGAAAATATTGAAGATTTTCACGGGATAATGTAATCTCATGGATTACGAGGAGATGGCCACCTTCCTTAAAGGAAGGGTGGACGACCACCTACTCCTATTAGGAATGGGTGACCATCCCCTATTTTTGGAAGGAGGCTAATCTACTTCCTATTAACTTTGTTGATAATTGATTTAATTTGAAATTAATTTATATTGATTATTCTATATATATTTTGATTTAATTAAATTAATTGTTGTTGTGTTTTACTACAAAAACGTGGCCAATGAAAGAAACATAAATCAATCTCATCCATTGATTTTGTGTTGTCCGTGTATTGAGATCCACGGACTTCCAAAATACTAAATACGAATAGACAACCCTTACTCTTCATATTATAATAACTAACGCTCTCTCCCTCTCTCTCTACATGTCAAGTCTCTCTCTCTCTCTATTATTGTGGTCATCTACCACGGGGCCGTAGAGAGGGTTGACATCGTCGTAGCATCGTCGTTATGCTGCCGGATCATTTGCTCATGGATCTCAGTCTCCTCCAGTACGCCTCGTTCGTGAAGAATTTGTTGGATCTCATGTGACGAGATTAGGAGATTCATCAATAGGATCATCAACATGGTTTGCGAGGAGCACACATTTCATTAACGTGCTCGCAAGCGTCTCCTTCGTTGGATCGTACTTGAGATAGGAGGTCTCTTTGTTTAGAGACTCGACCACAATCACGCTTCAAGGGGTAAACTTAATACTTGTTTGTGATTTAGATGAAATGATCCAAGAAGTGCTCTTGGATCATGTGGTTTCATCGTCTAAATATTTTAGATTCTACTACCCCAAGTAACTAGTATGACTAGTTGCTCCTGATCGCATGCGATGTGATCCTCTTGCTTCCGTGATGCGCTAATGATCTTCCCATATCCTTCATCTATTTATGGTAATATGCATCTCACTTTTCTCTTTATTTAAGGACGTCTATTGTTGCTACTTTCATATCCATTTATTGATATTCTGTTGCTGACATGTGGAGAATAAGGGTAGTATTGAGAATTGGTGTTGGACACTCGGTAATTGATAGTTGATTGATATTTTACTGCAAATAACATGGCTTCCTACACATTATAATTTAAATTGCATAATGTTTCTCATATTTCATTAATTATACTCATTTCTTATGAGAATCAACTAACTTTTTTTTGTTTCAGCATGCATGCATCTAGTTTTAAATCAAATGTTCTTCGACATTTTTCTTGTGTTCTTATACTGTTGTTTATGAAAGGTAGAGTGGCATATTCTAATTAAAAATATTCGTATATTTGTATTAGTTTCTTCTTATAAGATTTTATAAATGTGTAAAAAACATTATTATATGTATGTTTTTTTACACAACAACTATTGTAATACTTTTTATCAGTTTAAGGATATGCTTATTTTCCTTGATCAAATGTGATGACCTATATATATTTACAAAATGAAGCATTTTTTCGGGAATCATTTGCTTGCGATTTAAATCATTTTGCAGCAATACTCATTCATTTACTTTTTCATAGGTACAGAATTTATTCTTAGGTAAAATGTTGTACACAACTCAAGTATTCACTGTGAATGATAAAAATGGTGGACATAAACCCTGCCTTCCCATTTTGTATATGTTCATCTATTCCATATCGTGTTTGAGATCAAGATGATTGTCTCGACTCATCTTTAGAACCTACAGGTCTTTACTACTATGACGTACAACATCTTAAGGTGATTCACCTCATCCACATGTCTGATTCAATATAGTAGCTCCTGGAACTTCATCGACTGTTATAGAACCTGGCAATATCATAGCAAATATAATCCTTCAAAAGTAATAACAATTTATTCCACTTTTACATCACCTAATATGTGTGCGCGTGTGTGTCTAATGAAAGTTTCTTTAAATTTAGTCAACTTTTAGATAACTAAATTAGTTCCTTAAAGATATATCATAAGAGTTTCATATACATTTATTTTCTGTAAGAGTTTCTAATATTTGCAAATTTATATATTACATATACATCTCTTTCAGGATAATATTATTATAGATGAAAACCATATTTTATCATGCATCTTTTCTTAGGCATGATCTCCATCAAAATCCTACTATTTTTTTTTGTTTTTTTTGCATGCTCATGGCCAATAGATTCCAATCTTGTTATACGGTCATGTGTCCCCCAAGCTCTTCCCCATTTCTTCCCCACGCGCATGTCGTTTTTGCACGGGGCACATGGTACCCTCCGGTGCTCGCTAATTTCCAGTATTCCCTCCCTCTACTGCTTTCTCTCTCTATCTTCCTAATATTCTTGACTGCTCTCTCTCCCTCTATATTAAAGCTGAGTAAAAAAACCTAATTTTTGAACAAGTGGATGTCCCAACTGTTGTCCCCACCGATCCCCTCGCCCCTCCATTCTGCAGCTAGATGAGTTCCACTTATACTTTTCTTCTTCTTCATCTCCTTTTTCTAATTCTCAAGACAACATGTGAATCATCTTCCTCTCTTTGTGCAACCCACTCGAACCACCATCACATACCACTTCACCTCCTCTTCTCTCTCGTTGCTACTTTCTTTCCCACGCATCCCCTCACCTGCGAGCTCCTTTCCTTCACATTGCACACCGGATCACCATTCACAACTCCAAACCCATCTCTGAGCTATTTAGAAATTCATAACCTATTCGGCTGAAGCCGATAGCTTCGAGCCCTCTGTGACTTTGCAGGACACTGGCTATAGAAGCAACATAAGGAGGCCCTTGTCCGTGGACCCCCCTTTGCTCAGAAACAATGCAGTAACTCCTCTCTTCATTGGAGCTACGAAATACCATTCTTATTTGCAGGTGGCTGGAGCTGCTTTCAAATCGAATGTCATCGGAGATGGGCTATTCTAGGGCCCTGAGCTATCCTCGCCACCAAGATGGAATCATGGTGGAGCCCATCGCACCTGCAAGCTAAACGAAAGAAAAGGTGAGGGAGACCCCCTTCCATCGGTTGTGAAAAAGCTGAAGACAAGAAGGGTTCAAGGAGATGCGTTGTATGCCTCCTTTAGCAACAACTGGAGCAAGAAAACAATGGGGAGAGGACCACAACCGTCTAATCTCCATGTCCATCTCCTAATCGGCATCCATGTGTCGTGGTTGTTGATGCGCGATTGATCGAAACAACAACTTCCTGAATGTGTTATGATTTTTTAGTACAAACATCATTTGTTGCATTTTTCCATTAAAATTCAAAGCATTACTATTTTGAATTTAAGTTTGGATATTGGGCACATATGATTATCACATAAAAAAATTCAATATTGCATCATCTTTACAATTGAAATACTCTCTGCTTGTGCTTCAATTGCTATATCATTATTTTTTATCATGTGCTCCACTTTTTTAATGACGATGGTACGAATGGACTACCAGCATTATCTCCCAACTTTAGCATAACTACCTGTCTATTAAATGTATACATAATCATTCACTTGATTACTTGAACATCTTCAAGAGAAAATGTGTGCTCAAAGGGAATTCAGATGCAATTTAATTCAAGGATTTATGAATAACTTAGTGAAAAAATACTCAAATTGTGGTAATATTTTCTTCACGATATGATGACATATAATCAGAACATGTTTATACATTAAGAACATTTGCAATAAGTTTTTGATGTTTTAACGTTTAATAATGCCAATTGTTCTAAAATGTTTGTTTTACATTTCCCAAGTTAAATACGGTGATTATTGATCTCTCATCTACATTTGTGATCGAGTAAGGATCGGGCGGATCCTGTATCCTCCATGTCCTCTTCCTTTGCAATTTGGAGTCTCGATGGAGGAAGGTCCTATGATGATGTTAGACCAACGATCCCCCGAATAGGGAAACATTGAGGAGGTGAAGTTCTGGAGGTCAGGCAATACCCCTGATAATGGTGCAGCACCTGCTACTGCTGATCTAAGTAACTAATGTCGAGGAAAAGGTACCTGTTATTTTAATGCTTCAATTGAGGAAGAAGATCAAGATCTATAGTGGTGTTCAACTGAAGATCTCTGTCATGATAGCCTCCTGTCCATGATACTACAAATCGAAGGGGCGACCCGAGTTTATTGCACTACAAATTCGAAGAAATACAATCCCCAATTGTCACAAATGCAAAGTAAATAAAATATTACATTGATGTTGATGACTTAAAACTATCAATAGAATGGTGAAATCATCGCCATAAGAAACCTACCATGCCCAAGTTGAAACCATCGAATGAGGTGTGCTTTTGCAGGTCTTTAATGATTCCTCTTCCAGTCATCATTCAACTATCGAACTCGACCACCATCAGAATGGAGTGTCGGGTCACTTTCTGAACATCAATCAAGCACTAATGTAGTTGGTCGGATGTGTGTCATCTGAACGAAGCTCCTTCACGGCTTCCATCAACAACAACACGACATCTTCAATGCCGAGGAGTCCGTAGAAGAGTATCAATCTCGTAGTTGTCGAGGCCCCATCTACTTGAGCCATCCATACCTCCTTCATTCGAGAAGCTTTAACCATCTTTGGGGTTTGAAGTCTCCCAATACTATCATCGATTCTATATCAAACCATAACCGCAGCAATTCCACCACACTGTGAGTTGTGCTACCATGACCATCGATCTTTGTTGAGTTGAATCAGAGAGGATGAGATGAGGTCCTTTACCACTCATCATCATAGGCAATAGAGACCCTTGAGCTCAACACCAATACTCTGAGATCTTCGTAGCAAAATCCTCCATCGCATTTGATTTTTTATACTTGTGAAAAAATTCATTAACAAATTGAACATTGAGGAGATTTATTGTCGGTTATATTAATGATGGTTTTTTTAATATTACAATCATTTATTAGTATTATAAACTAACATTTCATTTAATCTTGTTTATCCTCTTTTTTTTAAGATAAACGTTTCAGAGTCATTCATTATAAAACTACGGTAATTGTCAAAGTTTAGTACATGCGCAACAGAAAAGGGGGATTACACAGTGTCCCCATTCACCAAAAAAATACATCTAGGAGATAATGTTCGAGAATCAAAAGAAATTAAACAGCATAACACTTTAAGTAGAATGATTCCAGCCAAAAAATCCTGGGCCCTCGTCACTATCCTAGCGCATCCTTCATGTCATATGGCACCAGGTCGTGGAGCTTTCAGACCTCCGCTAGGTACGCTTTGAGGAACGGGTTCCTGGGGTCACTGCTGAGCTTTCCTTAGCTGGATGACACCAAAGTTATGAATAAGCTACAGAGTGTTAGTTCATAAGACTATCACGTGTTAAGAGGAGCACACAGTAATAATTCTATTATAAAGTTAATTGCTGTTCTTATCCCGATGCCGCTAGCTTGTACCATAGATCCCATTCTCTCGTACCCATTCTTGTCTCGCAAATGGTGAATGCTTCCAAGAGTAATTTTTGTTTGTCTATAGGTATTCCTTCAAAGATGAGCCTACATCTACTCTTCCAAAGTAGCCACCAGACCGTAATTTTAAAACATAGTAGTCTCCAATCTTTATCCGTCAAGCGGTGGTGTGGTTCACATGTATCAAGTTGAGTAATTCCTGGAATTTTGGTTCGAGATCGCATAACTGAAATATATCCCTAATTGTTTGGCTTTCAACGAAAAGGCGTTTGTAATTTTCCAGGTCACGATTGCATAGATAGCACCTGTTCACCCAAGGAATTTTCTGTTTTTCAAAATAGTCTTGTGTTGTAATTTTATTGTGTGCCAACAACCATATGAAATAGTAAGCTCTTGGTTCCAGAGGCCACTTTCTAAATAATGAATAAACTATGGATCTGCTACCCCCGTCTGTAAGTAAATAGTATAATTGTCTTGTTGTTGAGTCCCTTTTGTTGGAAGAGATGGTGGGAAATATTGTTGTGTCTGCTTCATCCATGTGTAGACCTTGGAATATATTGGTTATTGCATTTTTCAGTCTATTTCCCTCAGTTGTCAGTGCTGGAGGTAGTTTGTTCTGAAATGCTTTAAACCAGTTGAATCTCGCTAGCCACGATTTCAATCCTCTCTGTATCGACATGAATCGTTTTTTAATATATGGCATGAGGAGTGGGTAGGATTGTTCAAGCGGAGGGGAGCCGCATAGTTGGTCTTTCCAAAGTGAGGAATGAATACCATCTCCCAGTTTCCTATAGAGAACATGTAGAAGCGATTTGAGACCCTTAATATGGGATTTCCATACAAATGAGTGCGATCGCTTAGGGGGAGAAGAAAGTGTTATGGGACCACCTTTGAAGTGAATTGAACTAATAGCTGAAGACACCCATGACCTTACAAAATCTGCAATGCGAATTGCCGATTTTGTTAATAGAGCATTATTGAAAGAGCGAAGGTTAATAATCCCCAACCATCATTTATTTTAAGCCTAGTTACTTTTCGCCATGCCACTTTAACCTTAGTTTTGAGATTTTCATTGACCCTCCATAGAAAGTTACGTCTAAAGAACCGTACTTTCTTTTTTTCAACTTTTCCCAATCCCTGCATCTGCAAAAGCTTCCCCACCAACGAGCAGGAACAGAGGGCACCGTCTCCTTCAA
The DNA here is from genome assembly GCA_037367405.1 of Ottelia alismoides. Lineage (NCBI taxonomy): Eukaryota > Viridiplantae > Streptophyta > Magnoliopsida > Alismatales > Hydrocharitaceae > Ottelia > Ottelia alismoides. The sequence goes on along the minus strand of JAZKJV010011765.1, from coordinate 997,860 downwards.
TGGCCGCCGAAGCATACCCCCACGCCGCCACCGGCCCGGCGGGAAATACCCAAAACGTTTCCACTAACGCCGGGCCTCCTCGACTCCCTACGCCCGCCCCCACACCCCGGTGGGTCCCACTGCTGGCTTCTGACCCTGCTCTCAAGCTCTTCTCCTCCGTCCTTCGCAGAGCCCCCCCACGCAGATCGATCCTCCTCCTCCTCCCCGCAAGGTTCGTGCCACATGAGAAGAAACATATCGTTTCTGTCCTTTCGATTCCGCGAGGTTTTAGGGTTTTGGATTTCTCGGCCGTATGTAGGGTTCTGCTTTTTAAGGTGAATGATGGTGTTTTATGGAACCTTATTTTGGAAGAAATATAGGGTTTTTGGTTGCTACTTGCTGTGGGAAGTAACATCTTGTCTAGAGCAGTTGCTTATTGTCTCTTATAATTGTTAATTTTGCTTTCCAAATAACTGTAGATAGCTTTTGCAATCGCTTTCAGAAATTGGTCGTCTGCAGGGTAAAATGTAGGAACGGCATGTGGGTTGGCTGGAACTAATCCTGAAGATATTGTCCTGATTGTGCTGATCAACACCAGAGTTTAGCCCTTTTCTGTATTTGTTGTTGTGTTTTATGATCAATGGGCTTCTACACTGTTGAGATATTTAATATCTCTACTATTAATTTTTATATTTTCTATTTCTATGTTAGCCAATAGGTTCTTCTCCTATAAGAGAGCCTTTGGGCATCTCATAATTAATCTCAATGTTTTCCCTTTAACATGGTATCAGAGCGACGGTCCTAGACCGGATGGAAGCGAGGAACGGTGATGCTTCCTAAGTTGACATGTCTCACACTAAAAAGAGGATCTCATAGAAATCCGAAGGAGAACATGACATAGCATTTGCAGAGGGAGATGTCCAAACCTAAGGTGCCACAGTTAAGGATAGACAGATCCAGTGGGTATATTAGAAACACTAGCATGAAGAGGTTGGATCAGTCTGTAGAGTCCCCGCTGCTCACTACCACATCCAATCATCCTGCCCGTGAGTATGTCCTGAAATACAAGAGACGAGGGGTCAAAGATGACACATTGACACGACAATGCTTAGTGATCTGACTAATAGAAATTAATTCATCTAAAAGGTAGGAGCATATAAAACATTCTTAAGGCGATTGGATGGTGTCAAATGCACCTCCTACCGTCCAGTAATAAGTAATGATCACCATTAACAACGACAACCCGTCTGCCAGGTGGTATATCCTATAGGACCTCAGCTCCGTTCTGTCTCCACATAAGTGGCGAGAAGCACCAGAATCCATAATCCACTCTGTCATGTCTGTATTCATACTACCAGTAAAGGCATAGGTGATACCTGAGGAGCTTGAAGAGGCTCTAGCTGCTGCAGCGGTATCTGTATTGGTGGTGTTCGCAGTAGGAGTCATTATCTCTCGAATACGAGAGACAATATCATCCAGATGAAGATCAGCCTGGGGAGCTGAGGTCTCTGAAGATACAATCTACTCTGCTGCTCGACCATAAACAGGATATCCGTGTTTTTGATAACATGTATTCTCTACAAGTGACAGAATTGCTCCATCTGACTCTGATGATGAGATATACAAGCCACCACCTCCTACCAGTGTTGCAGTAGTAGGTCGACTATCCCGAATAGTCGGTCCGACTATGTGGTGCGGTGGGGTACCCGACTGAACAGACCTCCAGTCGGGCAATAGTCGGTCCGACCGAATAGTCGACCGTCTATTCGGCCGACTGGCCCGACTATGAGGCCGACTGGAGTTTGACTCTTCATATTTTTATTTTTTATTTTCAATTTTCAATTTTTATGTCTACATTTTAGCACGGTATCGTCACCAATGTCCAATTCTATATGTCTATTATATTGATTGGTACTTTTATCTTGGATTCATGTTAAATAATGACCATATATGTATAAAAATATAAGAATGTATGTATTATAAATAATTTTTATATTAAAAAATACAAAACCGAATAATTCCGAATAGTCGCCCGAATACCGATTATTCTCTATTCAGTGACCCCTCCGACTGAATACCGAATACCGTCTTCTGCAACACTGCCTCCTACAATTGGCCCTTCACCCCTCTTCCACCACCTCCATGAAGGATATGGTTAGATCCTCAAGCGCATCACGGAAGCGTGAGCGTCGCATCGAATACGACGAAGAACGACTAGTCGCACTAGTTGTTCTATGCAGCGGAAATTAAAAAATTTTCATGTGACGAAACCACATGATCCAAGAACACTTCTCGGATCGTTTCGTCTAAACCACAACCAAGTATTAGGTTTACCTCTTGAAGCGTGGTTGCGATCAAGTCTCTAAACGAAGAGACCTCCTGTCTCAAGTCCGATCCGTCGGAGGAGACGCTTGCGAGCGCGGGGATGAACCGCGTGCTTCTCGCAATCCATGTTGATGATCCAAGCGGCGGATCTCCTGATCTCGACACACGAGATCCGATGTCTTCTTCACGAGCGGGGCGCACAGAAGGAGACGGAGATCCACGAGCAAACCATCGGGCAGCACAACGACGATGCTGCGGCGATGGAGAACCTCTCTAGGGCATCCATGGTGGACGGCCACATGAGAGAGATGGAGAGAGGACGTGTAGAGAGAATGAGAGAGAGAGAGATTTGTTGCCTCCACTTATGTATCTAAAGAAGAGCAATGGGGTGCCTCTCCTTTTATAGGATTTTGGGATCCATGGATCTCAATCCATGTGTCAACACAAATCCAATGGTCCACATCAATTTGTGTTTCTTTCAATGGTCATGATTTGTTGCTAAAAACACAACAACAATTAATTTAATTTAAATTAAATATATGTTGATAAATCAACACAATTTAATTACAAAATTAAATCATTAATATATGGAGATAATGAAAGGAGAGATAGCCTCCTTCCATGTGGAGAGGGGGGACGGCCTCCCTTTCCTAATGGGAGTGGTGGCCGTCCACCCTCCTCCATTAGGAAGGTGGCTATTTCACCTTTTATGTAATCTCCATTATTTGCAACAACTTTTGTTGCAAATTATTTCACAAAAAATAAATCCAATTTATTTTGTGAACATTGCAATCATGTCATTGAAAAATTGTGAATCACATTCACAACCCAAAACAAAATGTAAATTACATTTTCAATTTGATGTCCAATGTGAATCCAATTCACATTAACATTTAATTAACAAATGTAAATTACAAATAGCTCTCTCTTGTATATTATAAATCACATTTATAATATATATGACTAATATGGATATTGATATCCACATTATTCATATCCATGATAATTAAATCATATTTAATCATCTTGGATCTCTATTCTCTTGTGTCCAAATAATATGAATCACATTCACATTATTTACATCTTTGATAATTAAATCTCATTTAATTATCTAAGATAACTCTCTTTATAATATGAATCAAATTCATATTACTCATGATAATTAAATCACATTTAATTATCCATTTTCTCAATGCTCGGATACATATATCAACAATAGAATTATCCATGAACTCCTTCAAGGATAATGCGCTTTCTCCGCAGATACTTGGAGATAAGGACAGGGCGATTGTATTGTTCCACGTATAGTGACATGGATATTGAGATCGTATCTCAAATCCAGATCGCGGACCTCCCATAGATGCTTGATTAAATCAAGACCGTAAATCTAATCTTCTCATTGTATCTGAATCACATTCAGATCAATGTCCAATACTTGGACCAAGATCAGATCACTTCTCTACTGAGAGGAATCACTAAAATCCAGACCCGTTTCATCACTCCCTAGGAATGGAAGCGTCATGGTTATACAATCGTTTATGATCACATCACCCTCAGGTATTCCCAATACCTGTACATCCTGCATACTGGAAGACTCAGACTAAACCCGAAGTATTCGATCAACTTTATACTGTCTACTTCATGGTTTTATCAGTAAGTTTCTCATTCGATCATTGGGAGTCGGTATTGATCATATACTTTCCAAAAGCATATATCATACCTAGATCTTGATCATATACTTTCCAAAAGTATATATCAAACCTACAAATTCAGTCAAGCTTTCAAAGCGAGACGACCGTGCGCACGGAATTTGATTCTTCCCAATATCTCATGAGTGAGCTCATGTCTTCCGGTTCAGTAACTGAACCTGTATGATCCCTTTGAGAGATCGTATTACTCATATGCCCTTATATGCACACCAGCGCGCCGGTGTGTAGACCTTGATTAGGTCATCAACCTATTGGTCTGCCAAATGTACATACTTAGACATATAACAACACATCTGTCTTCGGTCAGAGGATGCGTGCCTATATCCTGACAGCATACGATATAGGACTTTGGTTATCTCGATCTCGTTAAGTCAACTCTTTGACCTAACTAATATGACACCTCCGAATCTCTATTCCTATGCAGAGGACCTGCATCAAGAGGTCGGTCAGATATCAGCCTTTAGAGAAAAGGATTGCCATCTCCTTCTCAGGCTGGAGATCATCTCTTAACAATCATCTGACGGTGCTTGATGAGTCATCAATCTAACTCTTTAGATATTCATCCAAGCACCAACCTCTATGATTCAATAGTTGAATCAACAACTGTATGATCATCAAGATGGCCATGGTACATAACCCTAATTGTACTAAGGGACCTATTATGCAAATTATGTATTCTTCATTTCAGATTAAGGAGTGAATTGCAATAACATTTATTGCATAATGGCTCGCCGTGGGCTCGCATTTCCAACAATCTCCCACTAGCCCAAAGAGCCATTAATGGGCTAATCATTTAAACCCGCACTCATGTGACAATCATAGGCTATTTAGAAAATAGCTAGGTAAGCTGATCAGTCACTCTGTTCCCGCGAGACTATGCCAAGTCCTTTTACGGCACTTGCATATCCCCAGTAACAGTGCTCGCATCTAATGCGAATGTTGCATCTCATGCAACCAATACTCAATCTAGTTGGTTACATTGTCCCTGACATCATAACCAGTATCCCCATAATCCTTATTAGAATACCTTCATTCCCGGAGATCTCTATCTCCTAAGGTATCTAAAGTTTAGACCTTTATAGATCACTATCCACATGGTCTTAAACTTTTGAAGATAAGACTTTGAGATTACTATCTCAAAAATCTCCTCATCTATGAAGATTTTGTTATTACTGCAATCAAGTGTTTTATCTCTACAGTAGGATTAGTAACAATTTACTACTCCCACTGCATGACAGACATCTGGTATTTGTACACTCTAGCATACACTCAGCTTCTCGTAACTAATGCACAAGTGCAAGTAGTTGTAGCATTTACTTCCTCAACTCTTTGAGGTGCTATCCCTTAAGATAGGTCAGTACCATATCTTAAGGGTTAGAAGCCTTTCTTGGAATTTCTATGAATAGAATATGTCCAAGGTATACTACAAATGTGACAGTCCAATTATCCTCTTCTCTTGGCTTCTGAACAACTTCAGAACTAAGATCTAAGAGGTATCTTTGAAATCATATTTCAAGATATGGAATAACCAGAGAATAAAACACTTATTATTATCCTTATATCATTTTAAATGATCAGGATATCATCTACATTCAGCAAGATGAACACAAAGGCACTCCCACTAAGCTTCACATGGTTCATCAAGATTCTATCTGAAATCATAACAATTATAATTCCATCAAATCTTATGGTCCAACTTCAAGAAGCTTATTTGAGTCCATAGATGGATTCCTTAGTTTGCACACCTTGCTTTCCTCAACCATGAAGCCCTGGGGCTACTTCATGTGAATATCCTCAAAGAGGTATTCGTAGAGGAATGCAATATTGACTTACATCTTGAAGATGCGATAGTCAAGTTGTGTAGCTAAGGTTAGCAACATTCTGATGATTTTAAGCATGGTCACCGAAGAGCAAGTCTTCATTGCAAGCAATGTCTTCTCTTCCGGTGTGTGGCTCATGGCTACGAACCGTGCTTTGAAGGTCTCCACCTTCTCATCAGGTTCCCTTTCTCTTGAAGATCCATTTACACCTTTACAGGTATTACCCATATAGGTGGATCCTCGAGGGTCCATATACAACACTTGTATATGAAGTCTACGTTAGACTTTTATTGCTAAAATCCATCTTTCCATGTCATGATCCTTAGGAGCTTCATCACATGAAGTCCGATCATTGTCAGACTTAACTGACACATGGAATACATCCTCAAACTCATTTGAAGAGGTATTAATGTTTCATCATTAATTGTCCTTTTTAGTTTCCAATTTCAGGAGCCTCATTATCTTCTCAAGATTAAATGAGTTCCTACACTTCATTTTCATCTTGATTCTCAAGAGTCTCAACCTCTAAGAATCACATTCTCAGAGATGAGATACTTTAAGAATCTTAAGGTCATAAAGTAGGTATCCAATACCATCCTTTATTTTCCTAATGAAGCAGCACTCTCAAGTGCTAGATTCCAACATACATGGAACCTTATTAAGGATATACATTGTAGTCTCTACTACACATACATACCTGGAAACTAAGGGATAATTATGCTAAAATTCATCATTGATAAGATCATGTCACACATGATCCAATTGTATCTACCTATAACTCTATTGAGTTAAGGTGTGTTAGGAGGATTGAGATAGAAATGATATTCATATCTCTATAAGGTATTCTTTGAATTTATCTAGTAGGTACTTGCTACCTAGATTAGATCAAATTCATTTTATCTTCCTTCAAACTTTGGTTCTAAACCAAAAATAATGAAATCTTTGAACATTTCAAAGGTTTCTTAGGTGAAGAGAAGAAATCTCATATCATACATAATCATTAATAGATATCATATATCCATAATGTTTACTATGATATAGATGATCCGCATACATCAATATGTATGAGATCCCGAATACCTTATCATCTTACACCATTCCCAAAGAAGGGTGTATTGGACATTTTATTATGAATACAATATTCATAAGCATGTAAGCTTTGAAATTTTAGACATTCTAAAGTTTCATCTCTTACTAGCCTATTGATCAAATCAATAGACAAATGTCCAAGGCTTGATGCTAGATCATTGTCAAATGATCTTCATCCTCCTATTGATCTTAAGGTTTAATTTCAGTATTTAGAAATGTTAATGAACCATTCATTAATTTTCTAATTTAGTGAAGTCCACTAGATTATTAGATTACTATCTGAAATATATACATCATAACTCTTTATGATAGTTCTATCTCAGATTCATGTTTATTTCTAACATTTAGAAACAAACAATGAGTGTATTCTTATATCTAGGTCATAGAGACATTCTCTAAGACTAAGGACTCTCCCACTGAAATTAACAAGTTTATCAATCCAACAGAGATTGTTGCAACAATTGCATCAATATCCATGTGGATAACTATAAACCTTTAAGATCAAATTTTTTTCAGTCTTCTAAAAACATATGCAACCTATTGCAAATGTCATCAGAAGATTGAGATACAATTATTTGACTTTATCTTATCAATGATTTATGTAAATTAATCTGATGCTCCATCCGAGTCCTTTTCTAAGGATTCTAGACAGACTTGATAGTCATACTATCAATACATCAACTTATTGCAGTATTGGCATTCATCCAACTCTTCGGATGACATATGGAAGTCATAGATGTATAGTCAACTCTTTGACCATACTTCTTACTCGGGTCCAACCCATGCTTCCACTACGCTCCCTTTATCTATAAGCAACCATTGCTTAAGACTAAGGATCTCTTATGTAAGAGCATTTCAACATTTATACATGCTTCATTAAATTCATACAATATGAATAGTATGAAGCTTCATGAATGACCAGAGTATAGATAGTAGAATGATGACACTCATCATCTACATCCATCTAAACTCTTAAAACATAGGTTCAGGTAGGTACTCAAACAATTTGAATACACCATCTCTTATAGAGCCACCATTCTGCATGATGCAGTGAACCATCTCATTCATGTTAAATGTCAAGAGCACATATGTATGCCCGAATATCTTCATAAATTTTATAAGGATTATTTGACAATTGCGATCATCATCGACATATCACTTCCAAAGTACATCCGATGAGAGATCAAGACTATAGAGACATACAAACCCTAGGGTTGTAGTCTTATTATCTATTTAATTGTCATTCCTCATTATTATGAGGAAACTTGCTCATTGCAACCACATACATTATGTGTCCAATTGCAAGTACAATATCTGGATCATGAGTCCAATCCATGATATTTTGCTGGTTACTATTGAGTATATCATTGAGTGGGTTTTAATGAAGGATTATCTGAAATAAGAAATTTGCATAAATATATAAATATATATATATATTTTACTTTGATTTAGGATTTTTTTTTATATCAAAGTTGTCTTGTCTTGTCAACATTGAAAGTTCATTCCCTTAATCACTTTCAATGTAAGAGATATACTTACCATTATATCTCAACAAGATCTGGGATCTCCTTCCTTATCTTTGTTACATCCCAATAATATGAGAATCTGCAACTCGGATAAAAAGAAGCGGGAACACATTCCGCTTTGCAAGTCCAACTTGCATCTCCCAATTCGGTCTTTAACACCCGAGCCCACCACCCCTAAGGCGATGTTGACCCGTCGTTAATTGAACCAACCGTCAACAGGAATAGTACTCGCTATACGCAATCCAATATCGCCCCAATAATATGAGGATCCGATATTGGGGTCACTACGTATACGGCCTTACTCTTTCGAGAAGCAAAGAGTCCGATCCAGATGCGCTTGCATACAGGAGCTGTCACTTCGGACAGGCGTCTCCCACATACAATCCCTGGCGACGGAACCCTTCGCCTTGACGGGAGACCATGGATGTCACTTATGTGATTCTCCACCTCATATTCAAATTTTTTTAATTAATTATCGTGAATCACATTCACATAATTAATTCTTCCAAGGGAATTATTAACTCTAATAATATTAGAGTATTTCAATCTTAATTGGATTCCAATTAATCTAATCATATTAAATTAATGATCCAATTAATATCCAACAAACATTTTAATAGTTACTTGAATAATGGTATTATCTCAAATACGTATTATTTCGAATTTTAATAATTAGAAAAATACTTCTTAATCCCTCGGACATTATCCCGGCCCTACCCGCTGTCATGGCCAGTACCGACGAGAGTGGGACGGACCACATACATTGCAACCCGCAACCCCAATGCTCTCTGACTAGGCACCATATCCGCCTCGGGAAAGGATAATGCCAAATTGATTAATTTGTACTTGAGATGATCATCGGTTCTTCAACCGAAATTGTACCATATAGTAATAATTAAAACATTTTTTGATTAACATTATAATGAGATTTGCTAAACAAATCCCAAGTCCTATTCAAGCAACATGTTTGTTGGAATGTTGATCATGTAGATCATGTAACCAATCTTGATCTAGATCACATCTAATCATTTGTTGGTTAGGGCAAAGTCATTTAAGGACATAATTATCATTAAATATTTCACAAATATTTATGCATAATTATTCCAGGAAATTAAACAATTTAATTTCACTAATTAATTAAATGACAATCACTAGGTTCTTGATTAGGAAAGTATTTTCAGCAGTGACCCTCACTTACTAAAAATATCATATCTCAATCAATTTAAATCCAAATTAAGCAAAGTAAATTTCTAAAGTTTGCTAACTTGATTTACAACAGAACCCAAGTGATTTGCACGCATTTCAAGGCGTATCAAATCCGCAATTAACATCTTAATTACGTCATGATCCGCAGTCCCCGAAACAGTGGATACATGTTCACTAAAAAGAGCATATCTAGAGCAAACGGAATCGAAATCACGCAAACTCAGATCCTACGGTTTCCTTATTTAATGGGGAATAAAATCTAAATATTATTTTCGTGTGTAAACAATTTAAACAGTGCCGAAAATAATATCAAAACAGAGATGCGAAAATGAAATGCAAGAAAACTTTCGCATACCCTAATGAACCCAAGTCGTCCTTGGTTCATGGATCGTATCCAAAACCACCGACCTAAGGTTCTGATACCACTTGAAGGATATGGTTAGATCCTCAAGCGCATCACGGAAGCGTGAGCGTCGCATCGAATACGACGAAGAACGACTAGTCGCACTAGTTGTTCTATGCAGCGGAAATTAAAAAATTTTCATGTGACGAAACCACATGATCCAAGAACACTTCTCGGATCGTTTCGTCTAAACCACAACCAAGTATTAGGTTTACCTCTTGAAGCGTGGTTGCGATCAAGTCTCTAAACGAAGAGACCTCCTGTCTCAAGTCCGATCCGTCGGAGGAGACGCTTGCGAGCGCGGGGATGAACCGCGTGCTTCTCGCAATCCATGTTGATGATCCAAGCGGCGGATCTCCTGATCTCGACACACGAGATCCGATGTCTTCTTCACGAGCGGGGCGCACAGAAGGAGACGGAGATCCACGAGCAAACCATCGGGCAACACAACGACGATGCTGCGGCGATGGAGAACCTCTCTAGGGCATCCATGGTGGACGGCCACATGAGAGAGATGGAGAGAGGACGTGTAGAGAGAATGAGAGAGAGAGAGAGATTTGTTGCCTCCACTTATGTGTCTAAAGAAGAGCAATAGGGTGCCTCTCCTTTTATAGGGTTTTGGGATCCATGGATCTCAATCCATGTGTCAACACAAATCCAATGGTCCACATCAATTTGTGTTTCTTTCAATGGTCATGATTTGTTGCTAAAAACACAACAACAATTAATTTAATTTAAATTTAATATATGTTGATAAATCAACACAATTTAATTACAAAATTAAATCATCAATATATGGAGATAATGAAAGGAGAGATAGCCTCCTTCCATGTGGAGAGGGGGGACGGCCTCCCTTTCCTAATGGGAGTGGTGGCCGTCCACCCTCCTCCATTAGGAAGGTGGCTATTTCACCTTTTATGTAATCTCCATTATTTGCAACAACTTTTGTTGCAAATTATTTCACAAAAAATAAATCCAATTTATTTTGTGAACATTGCAATCATGCCATTGAAAAATTGTGAATCACATTCACAACCCAAAACAAAATGTAAATTACATTTTCAATTTGATGTCCAATGTGAATCCAATTCACATTAACATTTAATTAACAAATGTAAATTACAAATAGCTCTCTCTTGTATATTATAAATCACATTTATAATATATATGACTAATATGGATATTGATATCCACATTATTCATATCCATGATAATTAAATCATATTTAATCATCTTGGATCTCTATTCTCTTGTGTCCAAATAATATGAATCACATTCACATTATTTACATCTTTGATAATTAAATCTCATTTAATTATCTAAGATAACTCTCTTTATAATATGAATCAAATTCATATTACTCATGATAATTAAATCACATTTAATTATCCATTTTCTCAATGTTCGGATACATATATCAACAATAGAATTATCCATGAACTCCTTCAAGGATAATGCGCTTTCTCCGCAGATACTTGGAGATAAGGACAGGGCGATTGTATTGTTCCACGTATAGTGACATGGATATTGAGATCGTATCTCAAATCCAGATCGCGGACCTCCCATAGATGCTTGATTAAATCAAGACCGTAAATCTAATCTTCTCATTGTATCTGAATCACATTCAGATCAATGTCCAATACTTGGACCAAGATCAGATCACTTCTCTACTGAGAGGAATCACTAAAATCCAGACCCGTTTCATCACTCCCTAGGAATGGAAGCGTCATGGTTATACAATCGTTTATGATCACATCACCCTCAGGTATTCCCAATACCTGTACATCCTGCATACTGGAAGACTCAGACTAAACCCGAAGTATTCGATCAACTTTATACTGTCTACTTCATGGTTTTATCAGTAAGTTTCTCATTCGATCATTGGGAGTCGGTATTGATCATATACTTTCCAAAAGCATATATCATACCTAGGTCTTGATCATATACTTTCCAAAAGTATATATCAAACCTACAAATTCAGTCAAGCTTTCAAAGCGAGACGACCGTGCGCACGGAATTTGATTCTTCCCAATATCTCATGAGTGAGCTCATGTCTTCCGGTTCAGTAACTGAACCTGTATGATCCCTTTGAGAGATCGTATTACTCATATGCCCTTATATGCACACCAGCGCGCCGGTGTGTAGACCTTGATTAGGTCATCAACCTATTGGTCTGCCAAATGTACATACTTAGACATATAGCAACACATCTGTCTCCGGTCAGAGGATGCGTGCCTATATCCTGACAGCATACGATATAGGACTTTGGTTATCTCGATCTCGTTAAGTCAACTCTTTGACCTAACTAATCTGACACCTCCGAATCTCTATTCCTATGCAGAGGACCTGCATCAAGAGGTCGGTCAGATATCAGCCTTTAGAGAAAAGGATTGCCATCTCCTTCTCAGGCTGGAGATCATCTCTTAACAATCATCTGACGGTGCTTGATGAGTCATCAATCTAACTCTTTAGATATTCATCCAAGCACCAGCCTCTATGATTCAATAGTTGAATCAACAGCTGTATGATCATCAAGATGGCCATGGTACATAACCCTAATTGTACTAAGGGACCTATTATGCAAATTATGTATTCTTCATTTCAGATTAAGGAGTGAATTGCAATAACATTTATTGCATAATGGCTCGCCGTGGGCTCGCATTTCCAACACTCCACCACCTCCACCGCCTCCACCATCTCCTCCACCTCCTCCTTTGGTTCAGTTTTTGCCTCGTGTTTTTTCTCGTAGGTCTCGCTCTGTTCGCCATGCTCGTAGGCCTTGCCCACCATCCAACATGCCTTAGGTATGGAATGAGCATATTGTTTCTACTGATGGCACTACTGAATTGACTGTGCAACATGATTTGAGTTAGGCCTTGCCCATCATCCAACATGCCTTAGGTATGGAATGAGCATATTGTTTCTAATGATGGCACTACTGAATTGACTGTGCAACATGATTTGAGACAGGATGAGCAGATACCCTCTCAAGAGGGAAATTTACAGGCCCCAGACTTGGCAGATGATCTTGACGTACCAATTGCTCTACGGAAGCAGAAATGAGCGTGTGCTACTTACCCTATTGCAGGCCAGGTTTCTTTGAGAAGGTTGTCAGAGGATTTCAGGAGATTTACTTTAGCACTATCAGCAGTGCAGATACCCCAGACGTATCAGAATGCTCTCAAAGTTAGCCAGCGGAGGTTAGCCATGGAGGAGGAGATGGCTGCGTTACAGTCACGTGGTACGTTGAGTCTTGTTTCTGTTCCTGTTGATATATCTGTTGTGGGATGCAAATGGATGTTCACTTTGAAACACCGTGAGAATGGAAGCGTAGATCGCTATAATGCGAGACTTGTGGCACTTGGGTTCACCCAGATATATAGAGTAGACTATCATGATACTTTCTCTCCAGTTGCCAGACATTCTACCCTACGTATTCTCCTTGCTGTTGTTGTGACACGAGATTGGCCCATTTATCAGCTTGACGTGAAGAATACATTCCTCTATGGTGATCTAGAGGAGGTCTACATGCAACAACCACCTGGGTTTGCCACTGAGGGGGAGTGTCAGAAGGTTTGCAGGTTAGATAAAGCTATCTATGGTCTCAAGCAGAGTCCAAAAGCATGGTTCCAAAAGCTCTCGGACTTGATAGAGCAACAAGGGTTTGTGAGATCAACTCCTGATCACAACTTGTTCGTACAGAAGACCCCGAGAGGTACTATAGTCATTCTTATTTATGTTGATGACATTATTATTACAGGAGATGACGAGCATGACATTCAGAGTGCCAAGGACTTCCTAGGTCAGCAGTTTGTGACTAAGGACCTTAGACAATCACGTTATTTCCTTAGACTAAAGTTTGCCAGGAACCAACGGAGTCTTGTGATGACCCAAAGGAAGTATGTTATTGATCTTTTTTCAGAGACAGGTATGGCAGATTGCAGACCTGTCGCTCCTCCGCTTGACCCAAGCATGAAGTTTTATGGTAATGATACAGAGGAAGTCGACAAGAGGAGGTACAAAGAGCTTGTTGGCAAGATACTATATGCAACTATTACCAGTCCTGACATATCATTTGCCATGAGCAAAGTGAGCCAGTTTATGGAGCAATCCAGACAAGCACATCTGAATGCAATCCATATGTTTCTAAGATACTTGAAGGCTTTACCTGGTACTGGCCTTCTTTTCAGCAGAGGCATATCTATCTCTATTACAGCATGTACAGATGCAGATTATGCTGGGTATCCAAAGAATAGAAAGTCTACATCTAGCTTTGCTGTATTCATAGGGAACTCTCTTGTTTCATGGAAGAGTGATGCAATCAGATTTTGGCGCATCGATAAAATATTTTTGAACGGTGGAAATTATTTGGTAGAAGAAATTGAAGGGGAAGAGAAGGAAACTCGTCGGGATTACGAGGGTTTTGGAGAAGAAGAACATGTGTAACCACGCGGGGGAGAAGGAGAGAGACAGAGATAGAGATACATATCTCAATTTTTCATTAACCTGAACTGTCCCAAAAATAATGGAACCCATCCCTTTATATAGGAGGGATGAGATTACAAATATAGAAATCAGATTTCAAATTGACAACTAATTATCCTAAATAGACTCTAACTAATTAACCGACTAACTACCTAATTTGAAATTCAAAATAAAGCTAATTGAGATCACACGCGATCTCTTTATTTAAATAAAAAAACGGGACGACAAAAAAATGCGACGACATAATAAATGCAGCCCTGTATTTTGATTCCACGCTGCATCAAAGAGTAAGAAGCAGACTGTGGTTGCCAGATCGAGTGCTGAATCAGAATACATGGCCATGACACATGCTAGTTCAGAGATGATGTGTGTCAGATCCGTTCTTATTGACCTAACCATAGAAGTGCATCTTCCCATGCACCTCCAATGTGATAATCAAGCTGTTCTCTTCATTGCAAACAATCCATCCTTTCATGAGAGGACAAAGCACATAGAGGTGTATTGTCACACTCACGTGACATGATACAGAAGGGTATTATCACTACTACGCATGTTAGCTCGGGAGACCAGACAATAGATGTACTTACAAAGGTTCTAGCGAGAGGACCTTTTCCAGAGATGTTGTTCCAAGCCGAGTCTTATTGATATCTACGCTCCAGCTTGAGGGGGAGTGTTGTGATATTAAATATCTCTACTATTATTTTTTATATTTTTCTATGTTCTTTTTGTAATTTACCCAATAGGTTCTTCTCCTATATAAGAGAACCTTTTAATCCCAATGTTTTCCCTTTAACATACATGACTTGTGGAAGATCAAGGATGGAAACAATGAGGTAGTAAATTAGGATAGTTTCCGGAATGGGATCTCAACATAGGGTCGTCCCCAAGATCGGAATTATCTCCGGAAGGATAAATCTAGCTTAGGTCTCAGTCATAGGCCTCCTTTTTCTTTGTTATAAACTCTTTTTATTATCAACAGTAAATGGTAACCTTGGTTGGACAACCTTTTTGCTGCCGTCTATTGCTTCTTAGGAACATTCATGGCTAGCCAATAACTTATTGCACCTGAACAAAATAAATTATTCAAATGTCATATTGTGGTTACTTGTGGTTGTGGGGGTAACCCACTCTATAAAACTTATTCATCTTCAGTTTTAAAACCCGAATCAAACAAACCCTTTGAGTTGGGATCATATATTGAAGTTAAGAAAACTTTTAACCTATCCTCCAACACGTGGAATAAATATTGCGGTAACCTTTGTTTTTGTGTTAGTGTTGGAATGAAAGATATTTAGAAAAGTATTCATGTGCCACCTGATGAGTAGTAAACGATGGGCATGCGATGATTAAGAGGAGACAACCAGTCGAGACGTGTTAGATGATTGTGTTTTCATTGGAAGGGATGATGTGATGACATGACACTACTTGGCGGCTAGTGAGATATGATAAATAGATGGGTTGTTGGAGATGACGCTGTTCCATTATCCATTGGTGCAGGATCTGATCAAGTAACCTCATATCTAAACATGGTAGTAATGTGTGCATGGGGTGGAGAGATAGAACTAACATTTATTCAATGTGTTATCCATGTGATAGGTAACATTTCTCAACATTGTTGTTTGAAGGGATGTGTTATAAACTAAGTTTTGATGTGGCAATGATACCGAGCGAACGTTTGACTTATATAAAAAAGTTGATTAATGAATTGATTTTATTATTTACCATCAAAAGGATAAGATGGGGGATAATTCCTTGTTGTGATGCTTGATCTGTGATCCTGGTGTAGCATGGAATCAGAATCAGGGCAAATTTAGGGTTTCCATTCGTTCAATTTTGTTGCATTAGAGTTTTAGAATCGATAATCTTATTTGGAGTTAGATATATTTATTTGCGTCTCATTGAGTCCATTGCAATTTTCATTTAAATAAAGAGATCGTATACAACCTGTAACTAGGTGGTTGATTGCGATATATGGTTTGTTAGGATATTATTTTATTTCTTTTCTATTTTTGTAATCCAAGTCTTCCTATATAAAGAGGATGACAATCCATTGTTTTATACAATTCAAATTCAAGTAAATTAAAAATGAGAGTTTCTCCAACTTTTTTTTTGAAAGAAAAAAGGGCCTCTACCATATAGCTGTATGCCTGAGAAATTCACCATTTATCACCAAAACGGATTACAAGCCTATTACATGTACACTATAAAGAAAATTAAAACATTCCAACTCTCAGATAACGCCTTAGCTTGTGCCACCACATTTTTATTGTAAAAGCGCTCTTGGAGAAAGATCACACCTTTTCTAGCCCATCCACATCGCCCAGATCATTCGTATCTCGATCTCTCTCGCTCTGTGCCTGTCCAGTCCGTACCAATGGACTTCAGAAACTAGATAGATAGTTGGTGAGCACCCCTTGGTACTAGTTCAAGTTCCAAGCCCTCGTTGAACTCTCACAAGCAGGGGCAATGCTTACGAGGGGTTCTCATACAAGTTCCCAATGAAGATCTTATCCTGGAATGTTAGGGATCTGGGTGACCCAAAAAAGGACTTTGGGTTCGCGGTTTGTGAAGTGGGCTGCGATGTGGTTCTTCTCCAAGAGACAAAGCTTGATTCCTGCACTGATGTTGTTTGGAGGTCCTTTGGTGTGGGAGGTATGCTAGTGTCCTGGAAGGACTCCGTTTTCTCTCTTCATGCAAAGATTAGGGGTACGCATGTACTCACAGTGCTTCTGAAATGTGTTCTGTCATCTGGTGATGCCTTCTCGTGTATTCACTAGCCTTGTCAGCAGGATTTTAGACAGGAGCTCAGGTCTGAAATCAAGTTAACTAGGGCTGAGTTTCCAGGATGTGCCTGGTTGTTAGGTGGAGATTTTAATGTTACACTTCTCTCTACGAATCGTTCGAGGAGCCATGGTAGTCAGGATCAGGTTTCATGGATTTTTCGGAAGTCATCGAGGAGTTGGATTTGGAGGTGATGGATGCCAACGACTCATGGTTCATGTGGTGCAGTACGGAGTCTCGATCCCGTATTGATCGCTTTCTTGCATCGACTGAGCTTCTGGAACTGTCCCCTCTTTCCTTACCTCCAATAGGACCAGTACAAGGTCGGATCATACGCAACTTATTTGGATTCAGGAGTCATCTCCTTGCCGAAAGGTTTTTTCAGATTTGAGAAGGGCCCGGCTCTTGGAGGACTCATTCAGAGATTTGGTCTCTTCTCATCGGGTTTCGACGATCGTGTCTGGTTTTGCTGGTTCTCGGTTCTTTGGGAAGGTGACTTCTTTGCGTGGGTGGCTTTGTGCTTTTAAGAAGGAAACCAGAGAGGCTCGACAAGCACGAATGGTGGAGGCGGAAAGGGAGATTTTGAGGCTCGATGGGGTGGAGAACGAGAGGGCGTTGGATGCAGAGGAGTTGAACCTGAGAGCGGTGACTCAAAGGGTTGTTGCGCTAGAGGACTTGAAACAGGTGGTAGAGTGGAGGCAGAGATCCGATAGATATAGATTAAGGAAGGGGATGTGAATACAACGTTTTTTACAGGATTGTCAGCGGGCGACGTTGCGGGAACACTATCCGCTTGGTTGCAGTGAATGGGAGAACCGTATAGGGCGATAGAGAGATTACGTGTGTTGTTGTGGATCACTTCCGGGACTTCTCTAGAAGAACGGGTGACATGTCTTGGAGGTGGACTGGTGTTGGTGCCTCTCGACTATCGGATGCACATGCTGGCAGTTTGATCCAGAGGGTGACTCTTGAGTCTTGAGGAGGTTCATTCAGCAATTTGGAGCTTGAATGCAGAGGGTGCACCGTGGTGAGACGGTTTCCCTATATGTTTTTACAAGGAGTTTTGGGACCTTGTGGGAGAAGAGGTGTTGGAAGTGGGGGAAGAGTTCCGTCGGTGCAATGCAGACTTTGAGAAGTTGAACATGGCTCTGATTTTTCTCCTTCATAAGAGGGAGGCAACGGAAAGAATAAAAGAATACATGTCGATTGCTCTTTCGAATGCCATCTACTGGATCAATACGAAGGTGTTTGCGATCCGGCTTAACAGGCGCTGGAGCACATTGTGTCCCTTTTGCAGTCGACCTTTGTCCTTGGGAGACCGATTGCAGACAATATGGTGATGTTATTCGAGATCGTTGCGGATTGGAAGAGAAGAGGGACGAATGTGTTGCTTTGGAAAGTGCATTTTGCAAAAGCATACGATGCTCTGGATTGGAAGTGTCTTTGGGTGGCCCTCCATGCAAGGGTTTTCCGGACTTGCGGGTATCTTGGATGAAGAGGTGCGCCACCACTGCTTCTTTGTCCGTACTCGCCAATGGGCCTCTGGAGGGAAGTTTCTTCCGGCCTCAGCAAGGCATCAAATAGGGGTGCCATCTTGCCCCGATGTTGTTTGTCATTACTTCTGATGTCTTGGCTTGCATGGTGGACATGGTTCAAAGTGGGGGGGGGTCATGAAGGGTTACTCGTTATGTGATTTGTCTATCTCTCTACTCCAGTACGCGGATGACACGATCTTCTTTGTTGAGGGGAGGGGGAAAGAGGAAGCAACTGGCATGGCCCTCACATTGGAATTATTTGGCGAGATGTCTGGCCTCATTCTGAATCGCAACAAATCTGCGGTCATCCCCTTTGCTCTATTGGAAGAGGAGGTTCAACTGTGTGGCAGTGAGTTGGGCACGGAGTACGGCTCCCTCCCTATTCGGTATATGGGGTTGCCTCCGACAAATGCTAGAATCAGGTTGGCAGACTAGTTGCCGGTCGTGGAGAAACTGACGAGAAAATTGTTGGGTTGGAAGGCCTCTATTCTTTCTAGGGGCGGTCATTTGGTGTTGGTGAAGGTGGTGCTTTCTGTGATCCCGCTTTTCTTCATGTCATCCCGTCTTTTGCCCGTGGGGATCAGAAAGTGCCTTGAGAGTTTGATGCGAAGGTTCCTGTGGAGAAATTCTGGGCAGACGGGTAACAATACTTACTTGGTTGATTGGGAGTCCGTTACGCTTAATAAGGTAGATGGGGGGCTCAGGATTAGACGTTTGGACTTAATGAATGAAGCTTCTCTGCTAAAATGGGTAAGCAGAATCTAGGGTCGAGCGAGGATCTTTGTTGTATCCTAATCTGTCACATCTATAATGTCTCCCGTCTGGCTGAGCCGGTCAGCCACCCTGAGCCACATCCCTCGACCTTCTGGAAGGCAATTGTGAAGGTTTTGCCCCATTTCCCTACCCATTTTCGTCCCATCTTGGGGAATGATACCTCTTTTGCTTTTTGGACAGACGATTGGACAAGCGCTGGTCCTCTGTGCACTTGCTTTCCCAGAGTCTTTGCCTTGGCTACAGTTGACAGGGTGTATATTGTAGATTGTTGGGTTGATGGGAACATGATGCATGCCTTCGTGGCGATTTTTTCCGATCAAAAGTTAGAAGAGTTCCTTCTTTGGATGGACAACGGTAGTTTGGCAAACCCTCTAATGGTCGTGATCACTGGGCGTGGAAAGAGAGCTCTTTCTCGGTGAAGAAGGCTTACGGTGCGATCTGCATTGGATAGCTTGGTTCGGGGTTGCGGCTTCATAGGGGCGCTTGGGCTCCCAGAGAGGGTTGGTTTCTTCTTATGGCTTCTCAGATGTAAGCGGATCATGATAAGAGATCGTTGTGCCAGATTGTTCTCTGTGGTCTCTGACAGGTGCCTCCTTTGTGACTACGAGATTGTGACGGTGGAGCATCTTTTCTTCCTCTACCTGGTTGCTTCACCCATCTGGGTCAAGTCTGGCTTGGGCTGGGTGGACGTCCGGGGTTTCAACTCTTTCTGGGCTTCGGTGGTGGCAATGAAGCATCGTCAAAGGCATGAGTTGCTTAACCCCATGGTTGTCTTATGAGCTATAGCGCGAAATGCTCTTATTTTCTCTTCTCAAAGTTTCTACTCTGAAAATGTTTGTGTCCATTCTCAGGTTCTCCTTGAGTGGCGGCTTTTGCAAGAGTGTTTGGATACTTGTTGTTTTTTTATAGTTTAATATTTTAACTTGGGACGGGCACTAAATCGTGTTTCCCCCCTCTTTTGACTTTAAAAAAACAGCTTCCACTCGTTTATTCAAGGAATTTTGATAGTTTGTGAATTCTGATGTTGTGGATATGTTGAAAGAGTTTGTGTCGGGAAATCATGGATTCGAGAAGTTAAACCATGCACTTATTTTCCTCCTCCCGAAGGAGGTTTCTGAGAAACTTGAGGACTTCGGATCTATTGCTCTATCTTTTTTTTGAATAAGAACGAGGGGGAGCCCTCCGAAGCTGGGAGTCACCACACCAAAATTTTCATTGATTTGCAAGAAGTTACATCAGTTGGAGACCCAGAAATTGTACAAAGCGTTACAATGCGCTACTACATTTTCATAGTAAAACCGCTGCCCCTTGAAAGTGGCATCATTCCTACCAAGTCAAATAGCCAAAAGCACTGCAAAAGTCCTGGAGACATCACTGGAGGATCCGACTCCCATCGCACGAATAGATCTCCAAAAAAGATCCGCACAGGATGATTGCACCCGTGGCAGCCCCAAAGATTCCCACACGTTTACCAAAGTCCTGCATCCGAAGAAGATGTGGTTCGCATCTTCCACGCCATCCTCGCATCTGTCACAACTGATGTCCGTCACGCCCAGCATTCTACCCCTTCTGACTTTGTCACACAGACGGCCTCTCCTCACTCCTCAGGCACCGCAGGAACACTTTAACCCGAGTAGGGATCTTTGCCGCCCAAATCATCTTTAAATTCGTGCATAGATCCTCGTCTCGCTCCACCACACCACCACACAATTTTCGGCATGCCATCTTTACCGAGAACTTACCCTCCGCCCACTCAAAATAATCCGGCTCCCCCGACATCTCCCCGACTGGGGGAATCTCCGCAAGCAGCCGCAAATACTCCTGCACCCTCTGCTCCGAGAGAACCGCAAGAAACCTCGGTGCCCATGTCCCAGAGTCCACAACCCCGCCACCCACGCCCACTTGTCAATGGCCAACGCCATCATCCTAGGGAAGCGGTTCGCCAGCGCCCCCTCCCCCGTCCAGTTATCATGCCAAAATCTAAAAAGGAGACCATTTCCCAATCTTGGCCGAAGGAAAGGCCTCATGCCCGGTATCACCGCACGGATCTCGCTCCACAACGGAGACTCATGACGTCTTCTTACCGCCACTAGCTCGCCCATGACCCCATAGATCTTCCGCAACAACCGCAACACCAGCAAGTCCGAAGAACCCCAGATACACACCACCCATTTGGCAACCAAGGCCCTGTTCATACATTCCACATCCCTGACTCCCAGACCACCCTCTGAAACGGGTACAACAAGATCCCTCCAAGCCACCAAGTGCAACCTCTTCTTTTCCTACCTCCTATTAGACCCAAAAAAAGATCTCATCAAGGCCTCCACCTTCCTCCTGACCCCAACAGGCATCACGCGGGTCGAGAAGAAAAAATTCGGAATTGGCAGAAAGGACGTGCTTGAGTAAGGTATGCTTACCGCCCTTTGACAAGGTGATAGCCTTCCACCCCTCCAACCGCTCCTCCAATCTCCGAAGAACACAGTCCCAGTCGGACTTCCTCAGTCTATCGTCAACCAAAGGCAACCCCAAGTAGGTGATGGGTAAACAGCCTAGAGGGCAACCCACCCATTCAGCTAACCTGTTACTCTCCTCATCCTGCATCCCAAGTGTTACCAGTACGGAGTTCTACGTGTTGATCTGCAAGCCAGAAAGGCATCCAAACATGTCCACCAGGATAGCCACATTGTGATTCTGCTCCTCCGTCCCCCCCAAAAATATCAGCGTGTCGTCTGCATATTGCAACACCGGGACGGAGATGTCCCCCACTCTGAACCCCTCGCACCAGCTCTCCTCAACTGCCCACTGAAATAAGACCGCAAGACGATCTGCCACCAACACGAAAAGAAGGGGAGAAAGGGGGCAGCCCTGACGCACCCCCTCTGCGGTTGGAACCAGCCACCCTCATGTCTGCCGTTGATCAAAACAGAGCAGGAGCACGTAGTGACACACCTCTTAACCCTATCAACCCATTACTGTGGAAATCCCTTTTATGGTGGCTAATGCCATCCATTGCTCTATCTAATGCCATCTATCTCATGGTGGCTAAGGTCCTGACAAAACAGGTTTGACGAGGTTCAGACGTCTTTCATTTTCCACCACATGATGATGAACATCATTGTATTAGGGCTGGAAATTGTAGTAGATTAGAGATGTAGAGGTGTTTGGGGACTTCTATGGAAGATCGATTTCTCAAAGACATACGATTATGGAGTGGTGTTTCCTATGGGTGGCTTTAGCTAAATGCAACTTACCATATTTGTGGATCTCTTGGATGAAGAGATGTGCAATCATGGCTTTTATGTCTGTCTTGATTAATGGGAAACCTAAAGGATGATCCATCCAGTCGCAACGACATGTCAGTCAGGGCTACCCACTTGCCCCTTTACTTTTTGTATGGGCTGCAGATGTGTTGACAGTTATGCTGAGGAATGTGGTGCATTGTGGTATAGATGTGACGACTTCTCTTTCTCGTTGTTGCAATATGCAGATGATATGTTCTTCTTTATTGAGGGGGGTTTGTCCAAGGTAGGGGCTTGTTTGGGGAGCTACCACGGTTGAAACGGATCTAGGTCTATTTTCGTTCATTTTGGTTTTTCTGAAGCAGAGACAGAGAGACATGCTGGGAAATCAAGGCAAACCCCTGTGGATGCCTTCCCATAAATTACTTGGGATTGTTGTTATCTTGTAGGAATTTACATCAATCAAATTAGACGTTGGTGGTGGAGAGGCTGGAGAAGAGGTTGGTAGGATGGAAGGCCTGTCGGGGATCCATGTGTTCACTTCTTTATGCCTACCCTACTTGTTATGGTCAGGATTCATAGGTGAGTCGAAGCTTGTATAAGGAGGTTCCTTTGGAGCTCATCTGATGGAAATACAAAGGGGATCTATTTGGTGAACCGGAACCTTGTGACGCTTCCTATAAAGCAAAGCGGCCTTCGCAAGTTGAGGAAATGAATAGGGCACTATTGTTCAAGCGGGCAAACAGATTTCAGGACAGTGATATGAGTTTGGGTTATTGCTTACTGAGGAGCATATATAGTCTTCATGCTTGTATGTCTAATCCTCAACAATCCCACCATGCACCGATTCTGGAAAGGGGTATTTGTGTTAATTCATGATTTCTCTTCTTTTTTCCTTCTGGTGGTGGGAGACAGACAATGTTTAGATACTGGACAGACAATTGGACAAGCGAGGGACCATTGGGAACTAGGTTCCCCTACTTGTTTGTTAATGTGGCTAATCGTGGAGCTATGGTTAGGGAGGTTTTGGACTTTGGAGTATGGTCAATGATCGTCGACATTTATTCCAGGTTTCTTAGAACAACGATTTGAAGACTTCATGTTGATGACCTGGGAACCTCGGGACAATGAGAAAATCATTTACGAGTAAGAGAAACCTGATGTAGTGTTTACAATGCAAAATTCCAATGCTTATAAAGTTCATGGAATCAATCAAAATAGTCAAGTAATCAACCACATGATACATATGGAATAAGGTGATCCATCATGAATCCCAAAATGATCAATCACAGTGAAATATTGGTTTACAGTTAATCGATCCGCCCTTTACGAAGGTGGCCGATCACTCTGTGTTTCTCGAAAAATATTAGAACTTGCAATCAAACAATTAGTTTTTCATGTTGCATCGGTTCTCTGCCGTTTCGAAAAATTCGCATCCTGACGAATAGTTTGATCTTTAAGTGCGGTGTCGGATAATTCTTCCCGGAATATTTTGCTCCAATTGCGCAACATTTCTGCCTTAATTAAGCATTACATTTGTAGTTCTTCTCAATTGGAAGGCGTCCCTGCAACTTTTCTACCCCTTCAATTAAATAAAAGTATATATATGTATGCTTTCTTGTTTAACCTTTTGGGAAAAAGGTTTTGCAGAGGGGGCTTCTTTGAAAATATGCCTCGATATCCCTTTTCCCCATATTTTATGGGATTCGATAGAAATCCCCAAAACCCTTGTCAGTGTGCTACCATCCCAATCGGTTGACGGCATTGCGATTGGCTGGGGTGAAATCACCAAAGGTGCGGGCGACGGGTGGTGTGACGGATGGCTTTGGCACACGGGAGGTGGAGGCTTCTACATCGACGAGCTCGGTCTCGAGTGTGGGCCCTTTCGACCAACAACCGACGACGATTGTCGAGCTCGAGGTCCACACGGATGCGACCATAGCCACCGTGTTGGCTATCCTTGTGGCACCGCAGAAGGCAGTAGCACTATGTTGGATCTCGTTGACGCCAATAGCAAGATGGTGGGTTTGGGATTGGGGTCGGCATTGTAGACTTCATCGAGGTTGAGATCGTGGCATGAGATGGTGATGTTGGGTTTAACGACTGAGGTAGTGGTAACTGCGGGGATTGTTGCTATAGTTGGGTTGGTTGTTGAAGGCGTGAGGGTGGTGAGGAGGACTGCAGCGGGTCTGTAGGGGTTGTAGATGGAGCGATCCGCATCGAGGGAGCGAGATTCAGAGCAGTTGGTTCTTCTAGAACTCCCTGGACATTAATTGGGGAGGATTTTTCGTCTTTTTCTTCATTGTAGCCTTCAAATTCACCTTGTATGGGTGTTGTACTAACGAGGTTGTTCTGGACATCAACATGAGATTTTAAAGCCTTCGGTTCTATCATTTGACGAATTTCACGTTGTGCTTCCAAGCATGTTTGTTGCATCACTGCGACGATCTTCAGACACTCCGTCCAGTTTATGTGGTATTTTAGCCGCACTTCTCTGACCTTATGCTTATGTGAATGCTTGAAAGGATCGTCAAATCTCATGGACGATATGAAGGCCATGTTCTTATACCAAATGAAGCAAATGGGAAAATTTTAACAATGGAAAAAATAGTTGATGGAAGAAAACGAAGGGGCAAGGAGAGAAGGCTCACCGGATGCGAGGGATGTGGAGAAAGAAGCGCATAGATCGCGTGGAGGGAGAAGAGAGAAGATGAGAGATAAATGAGATAATTCTCATTTTTTAATTAACTTTTGAATTGAATAAAACAAGTTACTATCATCCCATTTATATAAAAGAGGTGGGACTGCAAAAATAGGGAAATAAAATCAAAATAAAATAAAATCCTAAATTGGATTCTAAATATCTCTAACTGAGTAACTAATTGATTAGAGATCACATGTGACCTCTTCATTTAAAATAAAATTGCAATGGAATCAATTAGCTTGAGGATGGAACTTATGCGTCATGGGGCGAGTGTGAGAGGTGACATCATGAAGCAACGTCGAGAGGATTTCCGAGGGGGTTTGCGTCTGAATGAGAGCAACTACTGTAAACTCCTGTGGCTCCGAAAAAGGATGAGGGATGGGAACGAGTCACGCATCGCAAGCGAGGTAGGAGGTGTTACAGGTGCAGGCTGTCAGGTCATTTGGCGCCGGAGTGTGCGAAGCCCGCGAGATGTTTTGGTTGCGAAAGTACGTGACATCGTCGGGATGCCTGTTCTTTTTTGGCCGCAAAATAGACTGACGTTCGGGTGGATGCTGACTGAGTAGGTGCATGGGAATATACGTCCCGATCGTGCCCTCTTCGATCATTCGTTTCTGTCGTGGATGGTGTGGACCCTGTTGCGAAGGCTGTCAAGTGGTTGGTGGGAGAATGGAGCAAGGGTTCCATGTCGCTAAGATCGGTTTGGACCGGCTTACTTCTTCTTTTCGGGAGGAATTTTCTAGCGATGTTTATTTGTTGGGCCCTTGCAAATGCTGTGTTCGTGGTCTATCGATGCTACAGGCGGAGCGGCTTTTATACCAGGGGGGATGAGCGACATAGGTTGGTGATGGTCGAGCTATGCAGAGGGGGGAGATATGAAGCTCGTCAATCGTGTTTTGGAGCTCCGAAGTGTCCCCCTTTTTTCTCGGATGGAAGCCCTCGGGCCCGTGCTCAGGGAGTTTGGCAATATTAAGAAAATTGTATCAGATGGAAGTCAACCGGGGATAGACTGTCAATCCACTGTCGTCATGAAATGTCATGAAGATATTGATTTCTGTTGTCGTCATGTGATGTTGCGAGTTGGAGGCATGACCTTCACGATTGCGGCGACTGCTTCAGCCTCCGCCACCGCCTAGGCTGGTGTTGATTGCGTCGGTTCGTGGTCCGTTACCATCGATTTCTCTACAGAGGGATGTCACCTCGAATTACGCAAGAACTATGGACCACAATGAGTTATTGCCAATCAATTCGAATCGGCTCGCGCAATCTTGGGGATTTGGAATTATGGCTACAGGCTTGCCGCCCCAGGTGCCTTTCAGCTTCAGCTCTTTTGCCGACCATTTGGGTCGGGTCCCCTTCTGCTTACATCTATTGTGTTCGGATCCGGGGCGGGGGATCTGACTTTGCCATTCAGGTTTTGACCTGTCGGAGCATGGAATCGGGTTCACTTCACGAGATCTGCCAAGGCCTTCCCGTGTTACGTCCTTCGTTCGGGAAGGGCTTCCAGGCTCGGTCGAGGGTACCAGATACCAGATGCTTCTTCCTCCGCTTCAGTCCTCAAGCCTTCAGTTGGTAGATTTGGGTGATGCTTTTGCTCACAAGTCCCGCCCTCCTCGTTGGCTAAGGGAGTCCGAGTCCTCCCTGGTCAACCCTATTTCTCTTGAAACATCTTGCGAGAGGAGCAAGGAGGAGCAATTCTGTATGTAGATGGACCTTCTCATGGGTACCCCACCATGGTAGGTCTGGTGACAGATTTGGGAGTCAACAATGGCGTCAACAAAAGATACAGAAGGAGGAAGAAGCAAAGGTTTTCGAGCAGTGAGACGCCTACGGTGTCCGGTCGGAAGGCGTTGGTAGCGGAAATTGTGGGGACGGTGAGCACTTTAGGTGGTCAAACTCATGCCCAATGAAGATTTTAACATGGAATGTCAAAGGTCTGGGTGACCCGGAGAAAAGGCGTGCCTTTGGGGCGAGGTTTATGGAATGGGGGTGCGATGTCATCCTATTGCAGGAATCAAAGCCGGAGTTCTGCAATAGGGCTATTTGGAACTCTTTCGGCATGAGTATGCTTAATGATTTTAGGATGCTGGACACGCTTGTTGCTTCTGGGGGTTTTATCCTTGCCTGGAAGGACACATCCTTTATGTTTAGGGTGAAGTTGAGAGGTTCACATGTGCTTATGGTTCTACTGGAGTGTGCCTCTACGAGATCCCTCTTTGCTTTTAGTTGTGTGTATGGGCCTTGTCACTCGGCCACGTGGAGTGAGTTATGGGCGGATATCCGTGTTGCTCAAAGTGCGTTCCCTGCTTGTGCTTGGCTTCTTGGAGGTGACTTCAATGTGTCCTTACTCTCTTCTGACTGCCCGCGCCTGCGAGGTGGCCATGATCCTGGTTCCGATGATTTTGCCGAGTTGATAGATGAATTACAACTGGAGGTAGTTGATGCTTCTGATACAAATATACTTGGGGGAGCTTTGGTTCCCGCTCGTGTATTGATCGCTTTTTCGTGTCCTCTGAGCTGAAGAGCATGTTCCCCTGCTCATTCGCCTCTTTTAGGCCACATATGCGCTCTGACCACACTCCCTTGGTTTGGGATTCGAAATTTAATATCCTGCCGAGGGGCTTCTTCCATTTTGAGCGGGCCTGGCTGCTTGAAGATTCCTTCAGAACTATGGTAACCTCTTTTTGGTCGTCCATGCAGGTGGTTGGCTCGGAGGCGAGGAGATTTTCAGAAAAACTCACGGGGCTACATCAACGGCTTTGTGAGTACAAGAAGGATGTTAGGGATGCCAGGAGGGCCAGGAGGGAGGCCGCTGAGTTGGAGATTCTATCCCTTGATGGCCTGGAAGATGCAAGGCAGTTGCACGCGGAGGAGTTGAGGCAAAGGGATCTGGCTCTGAGTGGTGATGGAGGAAGACAGGAAGTAGGTTGACGAATGGAAGCAGAGATCTAGGGTCTCTTGGTTGAAGGAGGGTGATGCGAACACAATCTTCTTTCGCCGTATCACTAGTGGTCATCGTTGTATTAATACACCCAGATCCATAGTGATTAATGATGTTAGATTTGTAGGGGGCAGAGAGATGGGAAATTCGATTGCAGATCACTTTTTTGAGTTCTCTAGGAGGGCTGCATTTAGGCCATGGTGTTGGAGC
The DNA here is from genome assembly GCA_037367405.1 of Ottelia alismoides. NCBI lineage: Eukaryota > Viridiplantae > Streptophyta > Magnoliopsida > Alismatales > Hydrocharitaceae > Ottelia > Ottelia alismoides. Next base: position 969,134 of record JAZKJV010011765.1, on the reverse strand, counting down.
AGACTCAGGGAGCAAGGTCTTTTCGATGAGCACATTGACATCCTGATCCTTCCGTTCATGAGGGAAGAGGTGAAGGCTGCGATTTGGAGTCTGAACTCTGACGGGGCCCCAGGCCTTGATGGTTTCCCGATTTCATTTTACAAAGAATTCTGGGATGTGGTCGACGCTGAGGTTCTGGAGGTCATGCAGGAGTTCTGTCAATGCAACGAAGGGTTCGAAAGGTTGAATAAGGCTCTGGTGTTCCTTCTTCCGAAAATAGGGGCGCCTGAAAGGATTGAGGGTTTCAGGCCGATTGCCATCTCTAACGGAATATATCTCATTGTAGCAAAGGTGTTAGCGACTCGTCTTAGTCGCGTCCTCGACCATGTTATCTCGCTGGTTCAAACGGCGTTCATTTCAGACCGTTGAATTGGTTATAGTTTGGTGTTGGCGGCAGAAATCATCTGTGATTGGAAGCGTAATGACAGACAAGCGTTGCTCTGGAAGGTTTATTTTGCAAAAGCTTACGACTCCCTTGACTGACGTTTCGTGTGGGAGGCATTGTGTAGGAGGGGCTTTCCAGGGATATGAATTTCGTGGATGAAGCGGTGCATCCCCATGTCCTCGTTCTTGGTTCTGGTCAATGGGCACCAAGAAGGGAGCTTCTTTCAGCGGCAGAGGGGGGCTAGACAGGGGTGCCCATTGGCCCCGTTGCTTTTTATGATTGCTGCGGATGTGCTAGCTTGCATGGTCGGTTGTGCTCAAAGGAGCGAGATTATTTTTGGATTTACTTGTGGCGAAGTGTCCATCCCCCTCTTGCAGTATGTGGATGATACTATCCTCTTCATTGAAGGTGGGATGGATGAGGTCGATGGCATTGGTACTACTCTTGAGATATTTGCTGAGATGTATGGTCTTCATTTGAATTTTGACAAGTCCAAGGTTGTTCCTTTTGGCATGTCTGAAGAGATGGTTAGAGTCTGCAACTCGGAGCTGGGTACAACTTGTGGCTCCCTTCCCATCAACTATCTTGGTATCCCTCTTTCGGATGGTCGAGTCAAGCTCGCGGACTGGCTGCCGCTAGTGGAGAAGATGGAGAGGAAACTGTCAGGATGGAAGGCGGCTCTGTTGTCGTGTGGTGGCAGGCTTGTGTTGATAAAGACAGTTCTCTCAGCGATCCCGATCTTTTTCTCTTCTCGTATGATGCTGAAGGACATCGTGAGGCGACTGGAGCGTATGATGCATAGGTTTTTGTGGAGCAAATCGGGGCAGGAAAGGCACAGGGTTCACCTGGTGGATTGGGAGACCGTTGTGCAACCAAAAAAGAAAGGGGGACTTGGGATTAAGAGCTTGGAGGCACTCAATGAGGCCTTACTCCTTAAATGAGTAGGCGTGATTTGGGGAAAGGATGAGGGAATTTGTTGCCGCTTGGTTCGTCGGATGTATGATATCTCCGTTGTGAATCCGGATGTGCAGTGTCAGGGTCAGAGGAGGTCTGTGGTCTGGAAGGGGATCTTGAAGGTCTTGCCGTCTTTTCGTGATTTGTTCTGTCCTGTGGTGGGAAATGGCGAGACTTTTGGTTTCTGGGTGGATGACTGGACATGTGAGGGACTTCTCAGCACCCGTTTTTCGTGCCTATTTGCTTTGGCTGCGGACCAAGAGGTATGGGTTGCTGGTTGTTGGGATAATGGTAACTGGATGCCGCCTTTCAGAGCTGCTTTCTCGGATCAGTGCCTGGAGGAGTTTCTCCGTCTTTTGGATGTCCTCGGTTAGGCTAGGAGGCCCACTTCTGGGGTGGATCATTGGAGTTGGAAGGGCTCGTCCTTCTCGGTTCGGAAGGCTTATGGTGTGATTTGTCATCTACCTTCATCTCCCTCAGCCCTTATCATCCGCGACTGTGAGTTCATTTGGGCATTGGGCTTGTCTGAGAGAATTGGTTTTTTCCTGTGGTTGTTTTGGAGGAAGCGCATCATGACTCGTGATCGTTGTTCAAGGTTTATCAAGGCTGTCTCCGATTGTTGTTTGCTATGTGGTATTGAAATTGAGGCGTTGGACCACCTGTTTTTCTGCTGCCGCGTTTCTGCTCCTATCTGGGGTGAGGTGGGTTTGGATTGGATGAAGCTCCTTCAACTCTGACTCTTTTTGGGCTTCTCTGTACGGAGCACACAAAAGGCAAAAGAAGGAGACGTTACTCCCGGTGGCGGTTCTTTGGGCCATCTGGCTTGCCCGCAATGCAACACTTTTTTCAGGGATGCATTTTTATTGTGAAAATGTTTGTCATCATTACAAGCAGTTGCTTGACTCTTGGCTTTTGTAATCGTTTTTGTCTTCTTTATAATATATCAATATAGTGGGGCAGGCACCTAAGCATGATTCCCCCCTTTTTTGATCTAAAAAAATGGACTCAATTAACTTTATTTGATCCTAATTTAATTAGACTTAATTAACGGATGAAAAATAAAGCCCTATTTATTTATTTCACGATGCATCAATTACGAAGGCCAAAATAATGAATCACAGTGAATTACTAGTTTAAAGTAAATTGATCAACCATTTCGAAGGAGGTTGATCACTCTTTGTTTCTCAAAGAATATTAGAACTTGCAATAAAAAGCAATCGATCAAATAATCAATAAATTGAAATTTAAAATGATAACTAACTACAATAATCAATGAGTTGATATTATTGGACTCTCACAAGGCAACAAAGTGATCAATAGGACTGTAAGAGTAGTTAATCACCTTCTCCCACCGAAGTCAACGTGAAAACCCGATTCAATCTTTCTAAGCATCTACGTAAACCGATCGTCGATCGACCATATTTGACATATGTTTTCCCTACCCCTATCAAATAAATACTTATTTGAAATTAAACCCAATGATGTGTTGATCAATTTCTAATTCATCTACTTTATACTTTAATTTCAGCCCAAAGTCCTTGACAAACACTTGTAAGAAAAAGACATAATTGACCTTCTTGAATAAATAACACTATTAATAAATCAATGTTGATAAGAAAAAACAGCTAAAAAGAATGAACAAAAATTTTAAAAATAAAAAGGATCCACTTCATACCTAAATATATGCTTATAATATATTCAAACTTTAAACATCTCTAATAAATTCATTTCAACTCCTTGTGAAATGATTTTCGTTTCACCTTGTATGTAACATACACATAAGATATAGAAATAAGACAATACTATCCTCAAAAGCATGAAGAAATCTCAACCCCTAATTTGTTGACTCCCAATTTCATAAGGTTGTATTATTATTCCACAACTCCGAAATCAATAAAATTCACATTTTGACTTCAATGTACAAAGAATACTAAATTCTAAAAATGTTCAAAAAAATGCATAAGTTATAGGCTTGGGTTTGGATTTTTGATCCCATTGTACAGTTATATTGGATAATAATCTTCCTAAGTTTCTATAGAGCTCAAATAAACTCCAAATAAAATTCATTGTGTAATCATTCAATTAAAATATGTAGAAAAATACAAAAACAACTCAAAAATTACATCTTGTGTGTATAACATGAAAACCAAATCCCTAATTACTAGCATGACAATCTTCACAATCTTCACCGTCCGATATCTAGAGCATATCAATTCCAACTCGACTCTAATCACATTTAAAGCTGACCACTAAAAATATCCTAAATCTTAAAATACTTTGGGTTTGAATAGGGTTTATATGTGAAATATAGGTTTTGGGATCTTTTTGATATATTTATACAATGTGAATCCGAACTTCTGTATTTACACATGGCACATTGCCTATGATTTTGTATATATATTTTGTTATTTTATTTTATTAAAAAAAATAAATTACACAAAACCATTAGAGATTAAAAAGAAATAAAATGAAGAAGCCAACGTTATACGTGTTCTATACATATAAAATCCATTGTATATTTCTATAGTGTACGTAAAATACAACTAAAGATAAAAATGCACATTAATAAGAAAATACTACGTAATATATACAAGAAAAGAAAAAAAAATAAAAATCGTCGAACAATATATATAATGTATATGTAAAACCCTTAAATATCCTATATTCTTTATAAGGATGAATTTCAACTTGAATCCTTCCACAGAAACGAAGATCATTCATTCTTGATTTTTTTAAAATCGATCATTAAATATATTTTTCGGAATTTTCAAGAGTTATAGCTTTAGTGGAAATTTGGACCGTTGTTTATCCTACTCGGCCGACCCCTCTCCATCTCCAAGTGAGCAACCTACATCGTGAACCTCCATTCATGGTCATACGATGTCATCGCCTTCGACTAATTCTACCTCCATTAACTACTCATTTCTCCATTCCCTCTTGGAAAAAGACCGCAACCACTCTCATCTTTCTCTTCATGGCTCAAGAGAGGGACTCCATTTAATAAGATCCACTCCAAATTCCAATAAAAAAACAACTCCAAGCTCCAAAGTTCTCAGCCGACGAGTAACAACCGAAAAATGGAGACCTCCAACGAACGAGGTGAGGCGGAGGAGGATCTGGGGGCGTTTGTACCTCAAATCGCAAGCTTCAAACACGGGTGAAGCCTCCAAGTCATTGAATTGTAGAGGTGAGAATCATCGAAGGTTTTATACCTCGATTCCCTAGGCACATTCATTTCATTTCTTCTTTGATTTTGACTCTACTGACGTTTTTCGCCTCATTTCCACAACATTTCCATCTCTGATCGAAATTCTTGACAAGAGCTTGACTCTCTTCTACCCACTTCATGTGTGGGATGGCATTCATCCCATTTCGTTTAAGTTTAGTTTAACCAAGGTGCCAATGGTTTGTCCTCTCCAAGTCATTAATTTCCAGCATATAAACTCTCTTAGATCTTGTTTATCTTCAATTCTCGGAGTTTAACCTTCCAGCGAGGTTTCAGACATCCAACATTATACTATTATAAATTGAGGCAGATTAGAGCTCCTCTAAAGCCAAAGCCTCAAAGCCCTTTTCGTCAGAACAAAAACGAGGGTGAGGAAGAGCAGTAAATAACACCAAGACACACAACTCTCCTACACGTGGACCATCTGACTGATTGAGATTGAGCTATACAATCTAACCTCAGTTGCAAGGTTCAGAAAGTCAGTGTGCGGTATTCGTTCGGTCAGGCGGTCTGAAGCGAGTAAGCGTATAGGCTGAAGTATATGCAGATTATGCGGTTTGCAACATTTTAACTAAAAAATAATAAAAATAATACAATAAATTCAAATATTAGAGGTTTACGTTTCAAAAAATATATATCATAGATGAAATTTAAAGTATAGATATTTTATGACAATGCAATACTAATCAAGGTTTTAAAAAATGAGGCGTATCGAGGCGTTTTCCTAGTATTGCATCGATGCGTAAGCCTCGAGGCATATCGAGGCTTAAGCCTCACTTGTGAAAGAAATTTTTTCATAAAATATAATAATTAATCGTACTTACAATTTTCAAGTTCTAGAAATTAAATAGTTATGATTAAATACATAACTCCATGATATTTCAAGGCTAACATCATGGTTTAAACATCCAAGTTGTTATATAACTCTCTTTTTTAAAACTCTAAATCTGTAAGGAGTCAAGTAAATATGGATATGTAAGCACAATAATGGGTAACTCTCCGCAAAATTTAAAGTTTTGAATAAAATTTAACTAAAGGGAATAGATATAACATACCATTTTCAAAATTAGGTGAGATATGTATCATTCAATTGAGAAGGATAAGAGAGTAAGCAGTGATCACTTTTTACTTTACCATAATGATTGGGAAATAAAATACTTGAATATTGAATGTTATGATCATCTTTGTTCATGCATGCTTTGGTGTGTATAAATTTAGTCCTGATTGAATAAAAGAAAAGATGAGACATGTTTACAAAAATATACTTTTCAAAATTTAGGTCAAAGTAGTGGACTTGAATCCAAACATTTTAATAAAGAAAGCACTTATGCTTGATTCATACTAAAGAGTAGATGCATTAGATTTAAGGACTCAAGACTCAATTTTTTTGTTCATGTCGATTTATAAAAAAATGCATAACAAAGTTAAAATAAGCTTAATATGTTAATAAATTTAAAAAATACATTTCGGTGAATCACGAGCTTAAAGACTTGAAAATACTTGTCTAAGAGATATGAAAAACTCACAATAAAAAGAAGAAGAAAAAATATTGCATAAAAATTGAAAAAAAACCCATATATGAGGCAGCGCCTCGAGGCGTACGCCTCGAGGTGCGCCTCATAAGCCTCGAGGCGCACGCCTCACTAGGGCTAAATGAGGCTATAGCCTCGAGGCATACACCTCAGCGTCTCGAGGCGCGTTTTTAAAACCAATGATACTAATCACAATTCACAAATATTGTACTCATGTCGACCACTGGATTTATTTTATAGCCAAAGATTGGAGCAAGAGTAAAGTACTATTCGGATGGGACTTTGACAAAGAATGAAGACAAGGCCTTGAATATTGAAAGTATTAATATTTATTTTTGAGAAAAAGAGCTCTCAATATCAACCACTATCAACCACTGGCATTAGGTATCTAGGATTTTATTACATTTTTCCTTACTAAAATTAGGCCAATACTTACGGGAAACAAGCCTTCAACGGACAAAAAAAAGAATCTCCATCGTAAACTGTGGCAAGCATAGTTCAATACAATGCAAATGAACAAATATTAAAGAAAATTAGAGGAACAAACAAGGACTTCATAATTGGATAAAAAAATTGAATTTGCTACATCTTTTTCAAAAGATAATCTTTTGTCAATTCCAACGGGGAGCATAAGACCAAATTTGAATATATTTAATTGAAAGGATAGTGTAGGTCAATAGTAGAAAAAGCTTATCAATATCTTTCATTTTCAAAATAATATAATATGAAGATCCATACGGTACCGTCAATAAAACTTGATACAGAGATTCACGCTGAATCCAACTAATATGCAACTAGGTAATCAATTTTGTTCATTACAGTAAATGTATTTCACCAATACAGACACCATTTAGGGATAAACATCGTGAGGAGCATAACAATGCAATGAAATAAAGAGAATTGAACATAAAGAGAGAACTGTCACGTGAGAGAACAACGATGATGCGAGAGAGTTAGAGAGAGAAAGAGAGGGGGGCAGTAGCCAGGGGGAGAGAGAGCAGTAAGCAGAGAGCCTACATGCGGAGGTAGGGTTTTTACTCAGCCTCGAGGGTATACACACAGTCGACGGGTGTATTACCTATTTAAGTAGGGTTATTTCAAAATCAATTCAGTATATTCCTATCTAATGCGAACACATATGCGGATTACTCGGACCGCATACTCGCTATACCGCATATTAAGCGAATAATGTTTATGCAGTTTGCCATGGTAACCGACTCCGTATATGCGGCCTCCTGGAACGACTTTTTGAACACTACTCAGTTGCATATGTTAACTGATACAAATATATTTCTCAAGAGCCCATGAATATTCCAACATTTGTGAGCATGCAAAACCACTTATGTCACCTCAACTTCTTACTGAAGAATTCGTAGACATGCCCAAAAGGATATCCATTTTGTGCTGAGTCCATATTGAGGGGCGTCTATAGAAGAAAAACTATTACCTTTTTCAGTTTAGTCCACGAGCATTCATTTTGCATTTTAGACCCTTAATTTGCATCATTTTTCTTCAAATTGTTTTGTTGTACTTCTAGCAATGAACTCTAATTTCTGTCAAAAGTTTGGAATATTTGCATGTGTGAATTATTTTTAATAATTTAGTGAAGTTGTTTGCTCTGGTGGTAGTGCAGTGTGCCTACCACTCAAAAGACCATTGCTCAAATCCTCCCTTATGGGAGTTGAGTTAAGTAGTCGATAGCTAACATAAAAATAGTCGGCACTTTCAGCATGGATTTGAGCAAGAATCCATGTATCCGATTTTAATTATAGTGGGAGAAGGCTTGACACTTACGATGCTTGTGCCCACTTAAATGGTCTGATGGTAGTGCATTGTGCCTATCACCCAAAAGACCGGGTTCAAATCCCCCCTTGTGGGGGTTGCGTTACGCAGTGGACAACCATCGTAAATAATCGATTTTTTCAACGTGGATTTGAGCAAGAATCCATGAAGCCAACCCCAATTGTAGTGGGAGAAGGCTTCACCATTTTTAGTGAAGTTTGTTTGCTTGGTTTAATTGAACTTTTTTTTAATTAAAAATCCATATCAAATCATGAAATTTATTTTGGACACTATATAGGACTTAGGTACACTGTCTTCTACCAAAATTCATACCTAGTTATGTTTAATAAACCTCAACTAATCATTTGGTAAATTCACAAATTGATTTTTATTAAGCTCAAATTGCAAATTCCAATCATGGCAGAATTACCTAGCACACAACCTCAACATCACACACACATCGTATTTTTGTATTTTATCAATGTTTGCTATATATTAAAAATCAAACCTTATAAAGTAAATTTATGTCTAGAAAATCCAGAAAATAGAAAAATATTTTGAAAAATATTTTATTTAAAATTGAGTGTGGTTCATTAATTTAATATATCCAAAAAACTTTTAAAAATATTACATTTATTCTGGAAAATCCAAAAACATTAAAAAAAACTTTCAAATTTCACATAAAAATTTGGGAAATTCAGAAAAAGTATAAAAAATAGTTTTATTTGCATATAAATAGATCTATTACTTTGACATATCTCCCATTGAATTTCATTATCTTTTGGTATTTTAAGGTATTTAAAATATATATGTTCTGTCTTAATACTCTTTCTTTTTGAATAATATCTTTTTAAAAACACCTTTAAAAATACGTGTCTTATTGAAATCCATATAAATAGGAAATGACATATAAAGTGGAATGCCTACGTGCAGGATTGTACTTTGATAAAGAAAATAATAAGCATAAAAGATGGTTCCTCTTCTCTCCAGTGTTGGCATTACAATTAGACTATTTTCTTTTTAGGGTTAGATCTATTACTTTTCACTAGCAGACGTCATGCATTTACTCATTCATCACTTTTTTTAGAAACACAAAAACCAAAAGGTATTACCGATTGCTTGCAACAATACCAATCGAGACTAGAGCTTTCATAATGCATCTGCATCATCATAAGGATATTAAAACTTCCATGATACATCTCTACATCAGCATGGGGGTCGTTTTGTTTAACTTCTAATAACTCGAGTAACATAAGGCTGAGATACAACATATATATTAGACTTGACGTTTCATATACATATGTAAACTTTTTGGATTTTAATACACTTCGGTACATGTCTTATGAGAACCATGTTAAATGCATGACATATGGAATGCAATTTACTTCATTCTCTCTTTGTTGCTTTGCTGATGTTATGAAGTAGACTTAACGTTATTATATAGTTATTATCAAGTATCATAGATCCAGGTTACTTTGAAAATGCATCCCATGGTGTTCAGGTCGAGGCTTAATGCGCCAGGATGTTACATGACATTACATGCACCTTCTAATTTTCTAGCATAAAAATATGCAAAATCATCCTTTTGTAAAGCCTTGTTTTAAATTTTTAATCATTGGTTAAACAATGGAAAATGTGAACCCCCGAGGATCCGTGTCCCCGTTTACGCCGCATTCGCAATATTACATTCCTTGGCATCGCATTAAATGTATGAATTTACGGGGAAAATTTTTTCGCGCTGCTTTGCCTTTACGTATGGCATTCACATTTCACATTCATTAAATTCAAAACTCAGACGATTGCCGCCAAAATTTTATTCAATTCATTATATATACACATGTACATCAGAAGTTGACAGTTCATTCACACTTGTGTCCCAAAACATATATATAGAAGGGAAAAGAAAACTGAAACAAAAGGAACATACCGTCTGGTATATACACTATCTCCTGTAATCATCAATAGCTACAGAGCAGCAGGCTTTTTGCCTGCCAAAACATGTTGGAAAGAAAATGCGTCAACGGACGCTGATACTTCCCAAAAATTTATAAAAATAAGCAGGCATTTATTATGTTCAAAAGCAAGCAAGTAGAAAGTCTGGAACAACTAAAATTTACTTCTATTTGCGTATGTAAAAATGTTTTAAGTTGTTTATAAGCACCTTCCATGATCACCAATTATTCCAACATTTCCTATATATAACATAATTATATTGTAATTAATTGATCATAAGTATGCATATATTATTCATAGATCATGTTTGTGAACTTTGATGATGGGAAGTTGAGATTGGAAAGGTTTCTTAATTTTATTTAAATTCTTAAGTCTAGTGGATAGTATGTGGTCTTGGTTAGTGTGCAACCTCACACTATGACTCTAAGACGTGGGGAATGCCTTAAGGTTGGGGTGCCTCCGTAAGCATGGTGTTGTATAATATATCCTAATTAAGTTCCCAACACGTCCGGTAGCTTATAGGGATTTCAAATCAGATTATAGTCACTTCCAATCAACTCAACTTTAATTGTAATTTCCCCTCACACTATAACTCTAAGACGTGGGGAATGCCTTAAGGTTGGGGTGCCTCCGTAGGCATGCGGTGTTGTATAATGCATCTTAACTAAGTTCCCAACACGTCCACTAACTTATAGGGATTTCGAATCAGATTATAGTCATTTCCAATCAACTCAACTTTAATTGTAATTTCCTCCAAACCTTAACTGCAACTCTCTCAGATGTAATTCTAGATGATTTAGATGTAGATATGGATGATCTGGATGTATAATCGTCAAGTCTGTTGGCGAAAGTAAAACTCAAGCGGTGAGGTAGCCTACAAATGGCTCTTCCGTCCCGCCCTTTAATTGGAAGTGCGGTCCAATAAAGGGATATGTCTACTCCAAAACTACGCCACTGAGGCGGGTGAGAGACTCTCCGGAAAAGTCGCTCTAGAAAACGGTCCGACTAATATGGGTTATGGGCAAACGAGCTCGTACGAAAAACTAAAATCGAGGATTCCCCGCCTGTGTGTCTTAAAACAGAGGGTCAGCAGTACTGGTCAAAAGTCGGGATCACAACGAGACGTAAAAACACTGCGAGCTCGCATAAAAAACCGTGAAAGGGATTGGGATCCTATACCCGCGCACTTGACGGCCGCTACTTGAACTGGTCTTCCTATCTCCCGCCCAGTTGAGGGTCACCGCACCCTCGCACAGTCAGGTGTAAAGTCCACCATGATCGACACAATCAAATATCATAATTCTTTAACTATCACTTTCTTGATTTCTCTACTTCCTCTTTCTTTGACGTGGTTATCTTTACAGATCTGTGTTATAAAAAGTTACTTGAAGTTTACTGGATCTACCGGTTGGAAATTATAGTTTGGTATTTCCTTATTCTCGTGATGTGCATACATCCAATCTTAGGTGTACACGAAGATAAGGGATTTTGAAATACTGATAATAGAGCTGAATTATATGATAGATTGGGGAAGATCATTCATTAAAAGGTTATATACATAACTAGCTAAGTACTTGACTTTTCTAGTGACTTAACCCTTGATATATATATATATTCATTGGGTAAGGATTCCCTATCATAATATTTTGGAGTCTGTATGAGTTTTACCTAAATGACTTAAAAGTCTCATAGAGTATCTAATGTAGTACATGGAAGAAGAAAAAGATTATAAACTTTTTGACAATTCCGTAAGCATTATGAAAAAACGATAATGAATAAAGTCTTCGTAATTGTTGATAAATAATCAATGTAATCTAATCATTACATATATGTGTATCCTTACACTAACTTGTAGTTAAGTGCTTAATCGTGAGAGAGTGGTTTTATTAATTTATTGTAAAAGAAGTATAACAATATAAAGTTAAAATCTTGCCGTCAGAATCATAAAAAAATGTTAATAAATATCTTTAATATATATATATATATTTCAGATTCTGATTATGCAGAGAAATCAATTTTGACATACACAGTCATATATATATACATATGTATAGTAATTCAAGTTCTGAGTTTGAATTTTATGATTCAATCAAAATCACATTACAATCAATGTTTAAATAAAATGTCTTAACGGTAGACAATAGTGATTGTAATATAAGAACTTATTAAATTGAGATTTTTAGCAGAGCACAGGATAATGCTTTGCATTTAAATTCTCCAGCACAGAGAATAAACATAATATTTCAGTCTGAATTTACTTTTTTTTCCAGAATTCATAAAACTCTATTTTAAGCAGAGTATAAAACACGGTTATGTTTTGAAATTTTTAGTGGTAATTCCACTAATGCTTTATTCCAGTTACTAAGCAATATAGCACATTGTTGATCCAATTTCATTATAAGAATGGAATTTGGTTTCAATAGCGTAATACATTGTTATTACTATAATTGACCGATTTTTTGCATACCAGATTATTATGTATATTAATATAACTTTACAAAGAAGTTAATAACAGGGAAGATCTAATCCTACTAAAAAGGTGAATTATAACCGTAAGTATAGCGAGTCCAATATGATAGAGAATTTGGGATAAAAGATGTGTGAATACATGCATGGCAGCAAAGGTAGATTAGGATTGTACCTTGGATCTTCAATCTTTGAAGATCAAGATTGCATGCATAATCTGAAAAATATATATATATATATATATATATATATGCATTTTAAGGTTCTTATTCTCAAACTAGGGCTCGGGTTTTATTGGCCAATTTTACAAGTTAGTATTTTTTGGTATTTTTCTTGTATTAGTAGTATATACACTATATAGTTGGTTTTATTGGATTTGGAGTTAGTATAATATATATATATATGATATTTACAGGTGGTTTTTTACAAGTGAATTTGGCCAATATACAGATGAATATTTACAAGTGAATTTGGCTCCTTTTTTAATGCACATATGAATGCTAAAATGCATATATTATTTACACATGCGTGAATGTTAATTATGCAATATAAGTGGAAATATGCAAGTAATTATTCAGGAATAAAACTCTATTTTCAACTTTTAGAGTGATGAATCACATATTCATCACCTTCCTTAGTAGAGATGGAAGGACCAAGTCCTATTGGAATGGCCTCCTACAAGAATATATATATATATATAATACATAATTTTTAGGGATTTTATCACTTGTGCCCCTCTGAGATCTCGCAATTTCAGTTATACCTCTATCTTTTTGGTAATATCAGTTGTGCCCCTCACTTCTTGCTCCGTCATCAGTTGTGCCCTTCCGTCAGATTGACCGTCAAAAAATTAAATTAACCATGGTTTATTCAAACCATAGTAAGATTAAGAGGGGCATATGCGTCCAAACGCCCAACACCCTCCCCTCCCCTTCCTCAAATTCCCCGCCTCTGGAACCACCTTCCTCCTCCCAAAATGTCCTCTCCTCGACCTCATCCTCCACCCCTTCAGGGCGCACTGCGGTGGTGGGGGCTCCATGTTGCTGCTCTTGCGGTGCTATTGACGGTCGCGCATGGCTGCGCGGAGGAGCGGATGGAAGGTCTGGTTGTGCGCGGAAGAGGTTGGAGGAGGTCGTGGCCACTCTGTTATCGAGACTGCAAGCTGTTGTAGATGGCTATTCGATCTGATCAAGGTGTTGCTCGTAGGTCCTTGACGAATCTGATGATGCTTCTGATCGCAGCCGGGAGGGTGAGTTGATGTTCGGTGTTGTGAAAGGAGAGAGGATGTGCGACTGATCTGCTGCTTGAGTTCTTCCTAATGGGTTGCAAGTGGTTGAAGACCTGCTACTATGGACCTAAAAGATGAGTCCTGCAAGAAGTTCTGATTGATGCTCGATCATGGCTCAGAGGACCAGTTTAATCGAGAGAAGATGAGCGAGAGGGGAACGGGGTGCTGCTACTGATGACTATACATGAAAAGAACGAGCAGTAGCTATCTAAGGCTGCGTGTGGGGATGAACACGAATGAAGGTCCACGATTGTAGAGAAGGATAAAGGGGCTGGCAGGGGGCGCGAGTGCAGGGGCTGCCGGGGGCGGAGGGGGCAGGGGTTGCGGGGGGCGCGGGGGTCGGCGGGGGCGGGGGCAGGGGCTGCGGGGGGCGCGAGTGCAGGGGCCGGCGAGGGCGGGGGCAGGGGCTGCGGGGGGTGCGAGTGCAGGGGCCGGCAGGGGCAGGGGCTGCGGGGGGCGCGAGTGCAGGGGCTGCCGGGGGCGGAGGGGGCATGGGCTGCGGGGGGCAGGGGCAGGAGCTGCGGGAGGGGCAAGGGGGCAACCGGGGAGGGGGTGCGGGGGGCGGAGGGGAGATCTGGGGCGGGGGCGCCGGGGCGAGTTGACGGGGCCAGGGGGAGGCGCGGGGAGGAGGTGCAGGGGGCAGTGCCAGTTTGGGCTGGGCGCGGAGACGGAGGCGAGGCACGTGAGCTGGAGGCTCGGGGGAGGCTGGACGAGAGCTCGAGAAGGAGGAGGGAGGAGCTGTGGAGGAGGAAGAGAAGGGAGGAAGAAGACTGAAGAGGATGAGAGGGTATAAAATGACCATATAACCATTTTTTTAAAATTAATACCGCTTATATCCTCAAAGTTAACGTCCGTTTGCACTGTGGATGGACGGTCACTAACCCGAGGGGCACAAGTGATAAAATAGCAAGAAGTGAGGGGCACAACTGATATTACCAAAAAGATAGGGGTATAACTGAAATTGCGAGATCTCGGAGGGGCACAAGTGATAAAATCCCTAATTTTTATATTTAAAATAATAAAAAATACACAATTGAATATTTTTCAATATTCTCTGGAATACCAAATATTCTTTATTCAGTGACCCCACCGATTGAATATAGAATACCGACTTATACAACACTAGCAGGTCTCATGATTTCTTTGTAAACCTTTCCTTTGATTTTCAAAGAAATTTTCTTATCACAGAGAACCATTAGATCAATTTTGATGAAATGATGCTGATTTTCGATTTCGGTGGTGACTGAAATTCGACAGAATTGACCTATATTGATCGGAATTTAGAAGGTCATGTTCAAAAACTGACCGAAATGACCAAAATTCTTGTTGAATTTCGACCGAAATTCGGTTGAAATTTCGTTTCAGTCAATCATCGAAAATGTTTACTGAAATCGAAATTTGAGGCATTGCAGGTAACAATAAATGCTCCTCTCCACTTTAGCCAACATGCATATATTCTATTAGTAAAATCTCCATCAATTTCCCCATCATGTTGCAGAATAGATCCCAAGTATCTAAAAGAATCTCAATATTATCGTCTCTAATCTTCACATCGATTTCTTCACCATTGCTTCCATCAAAAGTGCACTCCATATATTCAGTAAGGGCCCTACTTATACGAAATTCTTTTGTCTTCAATGCATGCGTCGATATCTCAAGCTTCTTATTTACTCCATCTCTACTCTCATCAATCGACACTATATCATCAACGAATAACACGCATCAATGTATCTTATCCTGAACGTGACTTGTCAATTCATCTATAATCAAAGTAAAAAAAAATGAGCTCAAAACTGAACCTTGATATAGACCAATGTTGATTTCAAAATAGTCAGTTTTCCTAGACTATATCCTTACCCAAGATGAAGTCATATCATACATATCTTTTGTGATGTTAATGTTTAGGACATTTGCTTGCCTCTTCTCTTGAACTCCACAATAACTTTCATGGGACAAAATCATAAGCCTTCTCTAAATCAATAAAAATCATATAGAGGTTCTTCCTTTTAACTCTATAAATCTTTATTGTTCTCCTCAGCAAGTGGACGACTTCAATAGTTGATCGAGTTGCCATGAATTGGAATTGGTTTTCTTTTACTTTGGAAACTTGTCTCAACTTTCTTTCGATCACACGTTCCTAAATTTTCATAGTATAACTCATAAGCTTGATACCTTTGTAATTTGAACAATTTGATTGTCTACTTTGTTCTTATAAAGCAGCACTACGGTGCTTCTCGTCCAATCTTCATGCATTTTCTTGCTTTGTTAAATAACATTGAATAAATTTGTAACCCAAATCAAACCACACGCACCCAAACCTCTCCAAACTTCTATACAAATGTCATCGGGTTCTACAACTTCCCCATATCTCATAACCTTCAAAACGTCCTTCTCTACTTCGTTCCTTTGTATTTGGCTATAGTTTGCACGATTCAAGTAATTTCACTACTAGCTAGATCTCCCAAAATGATCTCTATTTCCTTCCCCAATGAAAAGCTTATGGAAGTACTGCTTCCATCCATTCTCTATATCCTTCTGAGTAATAAGCACATGACCTTTTTCATCGTTAATTCATCTCACTTGAGAAAGGTCTCTGGTCTTTCTTTTGCTTTAGCCAACTTGAATATATCTTTCTGGTCTTCTGTGGAGTCGAGATATTTGTACAAAACTTCATAAGATTTTGACTTAGGTTCGCTTACAACGTTCTTTACTTCTTCACTATTGTTAGAGTATATGGTAGTGCGCCTATTGAGTTGTAGCAGGGTAAATGGATCCTGGAGAAGATCCATTTACCCCATCCAGTGTTTAGTCCCACATGGACCAGTGGTGGGACTTGGAGGCTCTGGGAAGGCTATATAAGGAGCCCCAGACCTCCTGTACTCATTGAGAAAATCAATAGAAAAACACGCCCCTTAGAGGGCTTCTTCCGTGGTTTCATCCCACTCCTCACGGAGTAGGGTTCCACGTTAAAATCCCGCGTTCTTATTTTGTTCTTTATCTTTTTCCATGTTAGCTTCCGCATTCTTCTTATTTTATAACATGGTATCAGAGCGGGTCGATTCTCGAGGATTTCAAGTTTTTCTTTTTCGAGATTCGTGTTCTTGATGATGATTATTAGTGTTCAAGTTCAGTCCAAGTTTTAAGGCTGCAGTTCTCTAAGCCTTTGGGTTTCTTGAAACCCTAGGGTTCTTCGACCCTTGGCGGCACAGATCCAGTTCCCCACCGTAGGCCACAGCAGCAGCCCAGATCTCCAGGACAAGTGTGCGTGCCGTGCGGGCCCCAGCATCAAACAAGCGGCGCCGAGCCGAGCTCTTTGCGATCTTCCAGACGGTGCTAGCGGTAAGCCCCCTCGGCCGCAGACCTCCCAGGAGGTGGCCCAAGGCGTCCCCAACCCCTTTGGCGTCGACTCGGTCCTCCTGAACAGCCAGGCGCGCCGCCCCATTGCCAGCAATTCTCAGCCCCGATTACGCATCCTCGCATCTTCAGTCCTCCAAGCGGCTCCAGGCACGACGGCGCCTCCCCGAGCTTCCTCGATCCCAGCGACACATCTACCAAGTCGCCCACCTCTCCTTGTGGTCTCCAAGCTGCAGCGATGCCGACCCTCGGCGATGCTCGAGGGCAAGGCGGCGATCTCACGGCGTGAGATCCTCCAACACCCAGGCGCGCGAAACCCCAGGCGTGCATCGCCCAGGCGCGCGAAGACTCAGCAAGCGGCTCCCTCTTGGCGCGCGCACCTCCAGCCCGCATCGCGTGGCAGAACCTGGCGCACCCTCCTGCGCGATCTGAAGCTCCAAAGGCGGTGTGGCATCTCTTCCAGACGGGGGACCCTCCAGCAGCAACCTCCAGAGACTACTGGCATAGGCGGCGTTTATTTTTTGCGAAGAAAGAGAGAGAGTTCCCGTGTTGGGAACCCTAGCGGGCCACCTTAAAATTAAAAAAAAATGTGCAGAAAAGGGATGCGCCTAGTTGGGCCTGCTTTGTATGAAAAAAAAGTGAATAGAGGGGCCTGCCGTGAGTAAACAAAAAAAGAGGGGGAAGAGAGAGTTGGGCCCAAGAGGGTCGGTAAAAAAAAAATGGTTCGAAAAAAAAGGGGTCGCGTACAAAAAAAAATCGTACACAAGAAAAAAAAGAAGGCGCGTACAATAAAAAAAACCGTACGCAGAAAATTTTGTTTGATGAAAAGCCGAAAAAATGTTGAGACGGCTTAAAATTTTTTTTGGAAAAGCCGCAAAGTTCATGTTTTGTTTTCCCCTTTTATCTTGTCTTCTCCCAACTTTGTCGATGTTCATTTTCCGACAAGTATGGGAGAAAGGGGGAGTATATGTAGAGTCACAGGTCTATTCAGATGATCCATATTCCATGCCAGTGCACATTGTTCAGACTCTACAGATTCAGTTGTTCAGACTCGACGTTAGAAGGTTCCGAGTCCAGTTTCAGACACGCACGAGTGTGCGGTCTTATTGTCAGATGAGCATATGTTGCCATCATAGTCAGAGGTCCCCATCATTCTTGTTGTTGTTCGGCCAGAGTCTTCATGTGAGCCATAGGGACTCCAGAGCAGAGGACCATTCCTTATGCCATATGTTGGCAAGGGTTTTCATGTGGTATCATAGGTACACCAGAGTAGTGCACCATTCTCTGAGCCAGATGGGAGAGACCCAGTTCTCCGACGAGGAGACTTCAGGCGCAGTTTCAGACTCGATGGTCAGATTCCGAGTCTTCAGTTGACTCACACTCCAGCCCGTTCGTCCTCCTCACCTGCACGGCATGAGAAGCAACGTCCTCGACTGCAGCATGTGCGCGTTGGGTTGATATTGTCCGTAGTGTCATGTAGCGTGAGTTGAGTTTCTTTCTGTTTGTTTGTCCAAGCTGAGCATTGCATGCTCCAGCTTGAGGGGGAGTGTTAGAGTATATGGTAGTGCGCCTATTGAGTTGTAGCAGGGTAAATGGATCCTGGAGAAGATCCATTTACCCCATCCAGTGTTTAGTCCCACATGGACCAGTGGTGGGACTTGGAGGCTCTGGGAAGGCTATATAAGGAGCCCCAGACCTCCTGTACTCATTGAGAAAATCAATAGAAAAACACGCCCCTTAGAGGGCTTCTCCCGTGGTTTCATCCCGCTCCTCACGGAGTAGGGTTCCACGTTAAAATCCCGCGTTCTTATTTTGTTCTTTATCTTTTTCCATGTTAGCTTCCGCATTCTTCATATTTTATAACAACTATTTTGTAGTTTGTGACAGTTTCGTCTGTTCTATCCTTAGACATAGCTTTAAAGTATGCTTTTTTCATTTTAAGCTTCTCGTGCACCCCACTATTCCACCACCAAGAATCCTTTTGGCCTGGAGCTCCTCTCTTTGATTTGCCTAGCATCTCTTTTGCTACCTTTCAGATACAAGATGCTACCATCTCCCACATCTCGTTTGCACTTCCATTACACTTACAAGATAAGTCTTCTAAATCCTTCTCCATGAAGCTTGAATGATTCAATTGAAGATTCCACCATCTAGTTCTAGTGATCTTGGAAACCCTCCTTTTTTTACCAACCCTTTATTTTGTACATCCATGACTAGCGAGCGATGTTGGGTGATCAAACTTTCTCCTGAGATTACTTTGCGGTCATTGCAAAACAACCGATCTCTTCTCAACGCAAAGTAATCTATCTGTGTTCTAGTCGAGACACTCTTATAAGTAATTAAATGCTCCTCCCTCTTCTTGAAGAGAGTGTTTGCTATGAAAAGATCATAACAACAAGAAAGTCTTTTCCCATAATTAAGTAGGGTCAACTACATGGATTCTTTGCCTCCATTCAGATCTATCGTGGGTCAATCTCATACTTGTATCAAAAAAACTAAAATCCCTTCGTATAGTCTCATTCAAACATTTCTCAGGTCTTCCTTACCATCTCTTAGCCGACTTAACATCCCAAAACTCGCTTCTTTTAACCAGTGCATCGGCTGACCTCCTTTACAAATGCCCAAACCACCTTAAGCGATTTTATCGCATCTTATCGTCGATCGAAGCTACATCAATTTTCCTTCTGATTGCATCTTTCCGAATCAGATCTTTATGTGCTTGTCCATACTTCCACCTTAGTATTTTCATTTCTGCTATGGTCATTCTTTGCACATGTCTATGGTCCACTGGCCAGCATTCATATCCATAGAGCATAGTAGGTCTTACGGCTACTTTGTAGAACTTTCCTTTGATTTTTAAAGAAATTTTCATATCACAGAGATTAACAGAGGCTCCTCTCCACTTTAGCGGCTTTCATTCATTCTATTAGTAACATCTCCATCAATTTCCCGATCATGTTGCAAAATAGATCCTAGGTATCTAAAGGAATCTCTCTTCCAAATGTTTTCATATCCAATCTTCACCTCAATATCTTCATCATCGCTTCCATCAAAAGTGCACTCTGTATATTCAGTCTTAGTCCTACTTATACGAAGTCATTTAGTCTCCAATGCATGTCTCCAGACCTCAAGCTTATCATTTATTCCAAATCTAGTCTCATTAATCAACACAATTAGCAAATAACATACACCAAGGTATCTTATCTTGAATGTAACTTGTCAACTCGTCCATAATCAAAGTACGAAGAAATGGACTCAAAGTTGAACCTTGATGTAAACCATTGTTGATGTCAAAATAACCAGTCTTCCCAGACTGGATCCTTATACAAGATAAAGCCGTATCATACTCATTCTTTATGAGGTTAATTAATATGATATACACTTGTCTCTTCTCCAAAACTCTCCATTAGGACTGGCTATCGAGCCCAACGAGCCGAGCCAGGCCCTGGCTCGGGCTCGATAAAACTGGGCTTGGACTCGTTCGAGCCCAATTGAGCTGGCTCGGGCTTGGTGAGTTCGAGCCTCTTCTTGAGCCAACTCAGGCTCGATAAGGCTCGAGCCGAACCCATATTGAGCCTGGTCTGGCCTCGCTAAGGGAAATGACATTTTTTGGTATAGAAGTGCAGTGCCTCAGCTTGAACACGTGGTCTTTCCTTCGAGGGATTGTCTTCCTTACCAGTAGGCCACTATAGCATTCTATTTTATAACAATAATACCAATTTGCTAATTATAATCTAGAAAAATATAAATATAGATGTAGCTATAAAAACATAATATTGGTCGACACGTTAGTGGATAATATATATTATCAAATATGTTCCTATTTGAAGACGTATAATAACATGAGATTGTAATTAAATCTACAATATATTATATATGGAATATTGCCACGTTGGAAGTTACATTCACATATATGAACCTATATAAGGTAGCCATGAAACAAAATTATATCGATCTACAGTTTGGTTTGGTATTACATATTAATTACTACCTACGTCGACAACTACAACTATAGATATACATACCGTTTGCTGAACATGCAACTCGTCTTGTGTGTGTATTATATATAAATATAAATATTATATATATACACATATATATTATCGAGCCCCCTGTTGAGTTAGCGAGCTGAGCGGGGCTCACCTTAGGCTCGGCTCGTTAAGCTATCGAGCCTAAAATTCTGGTTCGGGCTCGGCTCAATAGCTTAATGAGCCAGGATCACGAGCCCTTATCGAGCCGAGCCCAAGCCTGGCTCATTGAGCCTTGACTCAATAACCAGCCTTACTCTCCAAAATATCTCTCATGGGTTAAGATCATAAGCCTTTTCCAAATCAATAAAAATCATATGAGGTTCTTCCTTTTAGCTCTATAAATGTTCATTGTTCTCCTTATCAACAAATGAATGGCTTCAATAGTTGAGCGACTTGGTATGAATTCGAATTGGTTCTCTTTTTATTTGGAAACTCGCCTCTACTTTCTTTCGATCACATGTTCCCAAATTTCCATAGTGCGACTCATCAGCTTGATATCTCTGTAATTTGGACAATTTTGAATGTCCCCTTTATTCTTATAAAGAGACACCATGATATCTTTAGGTATTGCATCTTCAAATAACATTGAATAAATTTGTAAGCCAAGTCAAAGTGTCAAACCACATTCACTTAAAACTCTTCATAATGACTTTTTCCTCTTCATTTCTATCCCTGAAGCCATGTCCTCCATGAACACTAGTATACCATGAAACATCCTTTCCCACATGTCCACTAAGATCTCTATCTAGGCAAATTATATATCTTTATGGGATTCATTGCATAATCTTCTTATCCAAATCCTCCCAAAAAACTTGTTCAATCCTTTCATCTAAACCAATTTGTTGTGCATAAACATAGATGCTATTTGTAATTTCTTCTTCGAGCACCACTTTTAGCAAAATAATTCAATCCTCGAATCTTTGCACCTTAACCACACAATCCTTATGAACAACTACTCCAATGCCATTTCTGCCCTTATCTTTATCCAAATACCAAAGTTTAAAGCATGTCTTATCGATCTCTCTTACTTTCTCTTCATCCCATTTTGTCTCTTTGAGGCACAATATCTGAATCTTCCTTCTTAACATTGTATCTACTATCTTCATCGATTTGCTAGTCAAAATGCCAATATTCTAACCATGGCCTCAAATTTCAGCGAAATTCGGTCGAATTTCTGTCGAATATCGATGTCCAGTCGAAATCGAAATTCGACCGAAATGACCGAAATATGGGGGTCCTAGTACAAAAAATGATCGAAATGACCGAAATTCCGGTCGAAATTCCACCGAAATTCCACCGAAATCTGTTTTGGTCGATACCGAAATGGTAACCGAAACCGACATTTAGAGCTTTGATTCTAACCTCCTATCTGCTACTTCCTTTGCAATCTTTTTTGGACTAACTTCGATACTGTCACTATGCTAGTCAAAGTGTCAATATTATGCACAAAAATCAAATAAAAATTACAAAAATAAAAAATGATATTTTATTTTATAAAATATCATAAAAAATCGTAACTTGCACACCTGGGTGTAAGATTTTAAAAATCGGACCGAACATTGAATCGATTTCTCTTCGATTTGATTTGATCGGGTCGGACTATTGATTTAAATTGATCGGACCGGTGAGGATGTCATCATGAAATCATCAGTCTTATCGAGCCAGAAAAAAACTAGATCGTGCTTAATTTACTGGTCCAATTGGCCGAACTGATTTTATGAACATAAAAACTGGATATTATATTTTATTAAATACTCTTTCATTAGAAGACTTTACTTTTTTATTGAACATACAAATGAAAAAAAATATCACTTAATACTTTTAATGTAAATATAAACTTGCAATCTAATGTAGATAAGAATAGTGAAATAATCCAACAAGTGCATGTTTCATAATATCATTCATAAAAAGAGAAAATACAAGTTCCATAGATACATATTTTTTTGAGAAGGTACATATATGTTATTGTATCTGGATGGTCTCTCTTATGCAATTTTAAGGATTTATCGACATA
This sequence comes from Ottelia alismoides, assembly GCA_037367405.1. NCBI lineage: Eukaryota > Viridiplantae > Streptophyta > Magnoliopsida > Alismatales > Hydrocharitaceae > Ottelia > Ottelia alismoides. The sequence goes on along the minus strand of JAZKJV010011765.1, from coordinate 946,110 downwards.
TTTTCTGCACCATAGAATACACATTGGAAAACATATGAACATATTATAATATATATATTTATATCTCTTAGTGCTTGTTTGTGTACTGCAAAAAAGTCAGTTAGAAGTATAAAGTTGCAGCTAGTCATGCACACATAATTTATATTTCACTAATGTTTTTTATGAAAAAGTTTATCCTAATCATCTATGCTGGAATATAACAACAAGAAGAAAAAATCCAATAGTATGCGGATAATAGTGGCGCTTATAATTCATCCCCTACTCATCGCTCTCGTCACCATCTAAAATCCCCTTCCTAATGTTACTTGGTGGCATATGTGCGAAGCAAAAAAAGAGAAGGGATGAAAAGGGAGTCCTCAAATGGAGTTTATGGTGACGTCGATAAAGTTGTCGGCGGTGATGGACGAGATGACAGCGAATCAACGATGGATGAGATGGTGGCGACGAAGTTGTTAGAGACGACGATGGACGAGATGGTGGCGATCGAGTTGTTGGCGACAAGGATGGAGTCGATCAGAGGTGATCAGAGGAGATGTATTTGAGAGTTCAACATGGGGAAAGGGGGCTAGGGATTTAGGATTTGGGGGTCGTGACTCGAGAGGGGAATGGGAGGGGGGGGGTTGCAAGTGCAACAAATGTAATTTTACTTTCGTGTGGATATCAAACCATCAAACCACTTCGACCCGAGTCAAACAAGTTTTTTAAAATTAAAGAACTAGCAGAATCGATCGATTCAGTGTGGGTTCTCGGTTGGACTGGTCCGACCTGCCGGTTCGGTCAGTTTTTCACACCTAGGCTGGGTCAATTTGCATTTGAGTCCATGAATATTGTAGAATGCATTTAGATCAATATTTTTCATTTTGACTATTTTTGTATTCGATGTTGTTTCTATTTTTAATTCATTTTGTTTGCATTTTCTGCATAGTCAATGGTCAAACGCCATGTGGCAATCAATCTTTAGCCAATCCAGTCTTGTTAGCCTTCATGTCAACACACTCTCTTCTTCTGGTCAAACCCCTTTGTCTCTAGCATTGCTCATCCCAACCATTGGATCAACAGTCTTTAGTACACCCACCCTTCTTGTCCCCTCAAGTGCATTGCACATAACATTCTCCGCACTGTCGGATCTGAGAAGATCTAACAACCCTGTCACTGCCTTCCTCCCTGTCCCCTCATACGCATCGCACATGGCATTCTCCGCACCATTGGATATGAGAAGATCCAACAACCTTGCCACAGTCTTCAACCTTCGGACCTCGCCAACCTTCTCCGATCAGACCCAACCCTCATCATCTCTTACATTCAACTACCATCGGTCGAACCAACCAGCCTCGCCTCCCTCTTTTCGATCATCTCCTTCCCCATGCCTCTATCCTCTTCCAACCACATGGAACCAAATCCTAATCCAAATCGATGAAACCACCCTATCCCATCCCTTCTTCCCCAATAACCCGAACCATCTCCAACTTTCAATTATTATCTCATCTTCTCCTTTGATCGAAACCACCTAACTTTATCGATTGAAACCACCACCTGCCCTTATCCTCTTCTAGTACATGAACGGACCTAATCCTAACTCCATATCGCCAGAACCCATCTCTGCTATTCCTATCTCTATAGCCACTTGAGAACGAAGGAGCTGAAATCCCATCGATTTCCCCCTACGTCTCGGTCCTCCTCCAATAAAAACTCCACCTCTTTCAACCATAGCCTTAAATTTCAGCGAATTTCAATCGAAATTGGGTTTTGTGGCAGTACCGATATCGAAACCATATATAATATCGCTTTCTACAATTTCAGCCAAAATTTCGATCGAAATTCGGCCATTTCGGTTCATTTCCACCAAAAATTGTTCATAGATTTCTCAAATGACCGAAATTTCGATTCATTTCGATCCATTTTGACTGAAATTGGGCTAGGTTACTATATGTCATGCCTATGCCACTAATTGATATTCATAGAATACTATTTATAGGTCATTATTTCAACTACCATTGCAATATTGGCCACTATGCAACCACCATTGTAATAAAGTAAGGCCATTAGGGATCCTCTTTTAACCCTATAAATATAATGTATACGTTCTCATTCCATCTCACAAGTCACAAGTTCACAACCCAACTTAAGTCTTGAAGAGACAACTTTCCAAATTTCAAGTAAGGTGAGTTTTTTACCATCTCTTTTTTCATAACACCTCTTTTTTGACATACTTGGAGATGCCAAATATGTTTTTTCATCTTTGAATGCTAATTTCAGAATCTTTAGAGTTCAAAATCTTTATATAACCATCTTGTTATCTTTGACTAGGCCATCTTGGAGAGCCAATATGGTTTTTACCATTTGACTGCTAACTTCAGATAACCATCCTCTTATCTTCGCATTAAAAAATGTCAGTTTGTTATGCATCTCATGACTAACATGCTAACAAACAAACATTATTCTAATTGTCTCTTGACCATTAGTATAAATGTCATGCATGTTGAATAAAAAGGTCAAACAAGTATTGAGAGTGTTATAGGGGTCATTTATAAAGAAAGAATTATTCTGCCTACTAATATCTTGGAGAATATATAATCAATATAGAAATTCATATAGCATGGAGCCTTATCATTTAACCCGAGGTCATAATCTAGACAAATTATTACTAATTATCTAGCCGTCTAATGCATTTAGCCATAATAAAATTATTCAACTAATGTCTAGATCCATCCTTTCCACCAAGGAAGGAATCAGAAAGAGTACATGAATCCACCACCGAATTCATGGTTTGATTTAATCTCATTCCCCATCCCAAATAAGAATGTAATACTAGTAACTTAATGGTTAGTATTAGTAAGTGCATACATATTATGTGATTGATATATCATGCAATATTGTGAACTTGTATTATGACATTCGCTATTTCAATTTTAAAATATCTATGCATTCTCCATAATAAAATTATTATTGTTCTTTTGAGAATTGAGAGAAAAATGCCAAAAATTTAAGTTTATGTACTAAAATTTCCCTCTGGACGGTCATCGATATGGAAACCAAATCCGTTATTTAAGGTATTGATCATTATAAGTAAAAAAAATATGTATTTCTATCTCTTTTTTGATTAAACACCATTAGAAATATTAAATTTGAAAAATAGAGAGTTTTCAAGTAATTTCCCCAATTTTTCGAATGTTTCACCGAAATTCCACTGAAATTCCTTTTCCGAGTTTACCGAAACGAAACCTAAATCCGACATTTGACGCCTTGTTGTCAACATGCAGATCATCTGTCATCTTCGATCAAGACGAGAGAGAGATAGAGCAAGGGAGAGAGTCGAGTCAGGTGGCCAGTGACAACGCCCACCCGACCCTCCGATAAGGATATCCTGCTGGCGTGATCCATGAAGAGTCCCTCCGTGCTGCTGCTTCCCCTCTACGAGTCGCAACCGAGCCTCGTTGTGCTCTGCCTACGCCTGATGACGAAGAAGTCGGAGTTGAGTGTACTTCCTACATCTCTAGGAGAGAACTTTCAAGTAAACCCCTCTTTCATCTCTTCTCCTTTCCCTCTTCTTCTCACTACTTTGTTTTCTCCGTGTCAATCACCATCTTCCACCGCAAACACCCAACTTCGATCACTGACTATGCCACCATCATCAGAATGTCGATGCCTCCACCCCACCTTCTGACACATGCGTTCTCTCCCTAACCGTCCAACCTACCAACTTCGACGAGATCGTGATGAAGCATTCACTCCTTTCTCTGACACGACAAGAGGAGCATCATCACCCATCTTCTCCCTTTTTCTTATTTCTCATGATTCAGCCAAGCTTTCGTGGCTTGAGTCACATTGTCCCTTGCAAGTACATGTAGAGGAAGACTAGGACACCACCTCTAGCTATCGTCTGAAGCAACCACCCAACCTCTCCTCGCCATTGCTAGAGAAGAAGACCTTGGAAGATGACATGAACAAGGAGGCCTCCTCGAATATTAGTTGCCATCCGATCTTCATCCAAGGGTGTTCAGAGAGTCCAAATTCCATCCCTTGGATTGCGCCTCATAGATCTGGTCAGAATCGTTTTCTCGCACCTTCGGGACAATCGTCAGATCAAGAGGGGAGTAGATATCCAAAATCCATTTCGAACCTCATATCCGAGCCTTAGCCTTAGGTGCCCTGAAGCTGCCAGAGCCAACCATGTAGAGGCTAGCCATCCGAGCTGCATCTGCTGCCCGAACTTAGCTGCATGTGAGGTGACTCACGTGCTTTGGAGAATTTACAGAAACACCATGTTGCCTTTTAGAAACTACAGAGAAGGCCCAACCTATTGAAAATTTTACAGGAGCATCTGGCCGACTTGATAATTTCAATCATACCCCTATGAAGGTCCTTTTGAAACAAATTTTGCTTATTTTATTTGTATTTACACCCCATGGATTTCTTTCAAGTGTATCTTGAGCATTTGTGGTCCAAATTTTGTGTCTTTATGTCGTTTTGAAGCTTAATTAATTGTCTATCATATGATATATTATAATATTCATTTCGAAATACTTTTGGACATAATTAAAAATTGAAGAAGTTATTCATACATCTTCGAGCCATATTTTCTTTGAAATTGGTTTTATTGCTTAGAAACTTGTGCAAAATTGGGGTTATCTGTTGGGATTTAATTTGATATTTAATGATAAATCATCCGATGCACTTCATGGGGCTAGGGGATTAAATCAATCTAATCATGAATTGGCCCTCTTGCGCAATCTATCTCTGCATCCATTCATTTTCGTCATTCTAAAAATTTAAAAATTGGATTGCTTTATTTATTTTGCATTGCATTCATTATTTTTTTACATAAAAAATACAAAAATTCCTTCATCATATTTGCTTCAAGATCATTGCATCTAGCAAAAAATACAGACCCACAAAAATTCATTTTTTTGAAGACCTAACTCTATGTTGTTTGAAAATAAATCCTAAACACTCATATTACCTTACTGAGTTCAACATTGGGATTTGCCCAAGTAAATAAACAATTGAGCGCACTGATTAAATTTCAGACTTATTTGTTGTACAATTGATATTTTTGATAACGTACTCTTTATCATCTGCTACCATTGTCACCAATCTTTATAAATTAAGAGCGGTAGAGAATGCGTCCGTCACCCTCCCTCCCTCCGACTCCCTCCCCCTTCCCAATCCCCCTTCATTGCACTTGCTCCTCTGCACTTCTCCATCGATACTCTCTCGACCGTACTCGTACCCTCTCATTTTTTTCTCCAAGAAATTGTATTATATGTTGTATTATACTTATGACACAATTAATATGTTGTATAGTACTGATGACGCAATCCTTTTAGTGGAAGGGAGTGAAGCGGAGGCACTGAGGGTAGCTATGATGATTAACATCTTTGGTGCAATCTCGAGGTTGCTGATCAATCACCTTGAGCCTATGGTGATCCCTTTCAACCTTAGCGATCGGTTGGTGGGAGGTTGCGAGCGGAAGCTGTAGGTATGAGGGGTGTACTGGACATTGGGTTTGAAATTAAGCAGACCGTATATTAATAATGCATATTAGTCACTGTAGGTTCCCTCTCGATGAAAAACCTGTGGTTATTGTTGGTTGATTTTAGGCGATGGGTGGACTGGGCATTGGGTTTTGAAATGGAGCGGAGGTTAGGAAGTTGGATGACCTGTGCATTATATTGCGGGGATCATATAATCCTCTTGAATGTCGTGTTGTGGGTGATTCCACTCTACTACATATTTGTCTTCAAGATGTCCACGTGAGTGGTTAAGAGCAATGTTTAAGAATATAGTCGAGTGAGCTGCATAGGCGACCATATATGCTTATGCAATATGTGGGTCTAATCTTGTTTATTCATTGCATTATGCGGTCCATAGAAGGCCATATCGATATCGATATTGTATCTGTCTGCCTGGAAAAGGATATATCATGATATATCACCAATATATCGATGATATCGGTGGAAAATGTCGGAAATGGCTCAAAAATGACATTTTTTACCATTTTTCAGAAATTAAGATCATATAAGATGTTAAAACAACAAATAACATACAAATACACACTTATATCACATATATCGGTCATGCATACCCCATATATCGCACATGCCTGTCATTTCGAACATATCGATGTTAATGTTGATTCTTGATTTATAGATATTGGAAATGGAGTTCGTCCAAGTTCTTACAACACTAAATAACTTATAAATACACTCTTAGATCACACATATCGATCATATATGACCCTTATATCTATCGCACATATTGGTCATATCGAACATATAATTGGTATTGTTAATTGTTGACCTATAGATATTGGAAATGAGGTTCGTCCAAGTTCTTAGAACACTAAATAACTTACAAATATATACTTAGTTCACACATATCGATCATCTATGATTCTTATATCGCATATATCGTTCATATCATTGTTACTGTTGATAAATGTAGTCCATCCAAGTTCTTATAACACTAAATAACTTATAAATATACACATATATGACACATATCGATAATCTATGACACTTATATTGCACATATCTATCATATTGAGCATATCATTATTAATGTTGATTGTTGACTTATAGATATTGGAAATGGAAGCATCTAAGACTTATATCGCATCACATATTATGTATAAACAATATGTTTAAGCTATTTTTGGAACCAAACAAAGAGCATAATCGCATTTTTTAAAAGAGACATAATTCATAATATTTTTTTTTCAAAAGGGGGAATAAGATGAATAAAAATCGATTGGACCCCCCAACTCCAAGTTGAAGAAGAACCATTGTATGCACCACCTGTCGCATCATATCCTACCAGACAAGTGTCTCGTTGCCTGACCCGAAATAAAATATATAAAACATGATGTGCTTTGATACTAGGAATAACAAAATAAGTAATGAAATCAAGCTTACAAGGGTATTATTCATCGATATATAGATATCGGCGATATCGATCGATATCCAGGAGTTTTGTACTGAATCCAGTGATTTTTGATTGGTATAGGCCGATATGGCGATATATCGCCGATATATCGGTTACATATCGTCGATATCCTGGTAAATGGATATGTACCCTGATATCGATATCCTTTTTTTCCTCTCGATATCGATATATTAGCGATATATCGTCGATATATCGCTATATGACCTATGATGCGGTCTATGCATATTCACTCCCTATGACCACATATAAGGTTGCATCTAGATATTCAGTCCAAATACTAGATAGAGGGGTAACATTATGCGGTCTATAACACATGCTGATATGTAACATTATGGTAGGTAACCCTTTTTTGGAAGGGTAGCCTTCCAAGTGAATGCACCCTAATATTTATTTTTTTTATGATCATGTTTATTTTTATCAAGCTTGCAAAAGTCGGCCGACTAGGCCGACTAGTCGGCCCGACTAGTCGAGTCGGGGGGATAGCCGACTCGACTAGGCCTAGTCGGCCCTTAGTCGGTCCACCCGACTAGTCGGGCCGACTAGTCGGCCTAGTCGGCCGACTAATCGGCCGACTTTTACAACAACCTTTTTTATTTTTTTTGTTTTTCACTTTTTTTAAAAGCAAACATATTCTAATACGCTTAATGTTATATTTAAAGTCAATTACTTCTTTTGTTTCATCATGATGTCATATAAAATGTACAAATACATGTATATACATACGAATATATGTATAAAAAACTGATTTATATATTTAAAATAATTAAAAATTCAAAACCGACTATTGACCGACTAATTCCGACTAGTCGCCCGACTGCCGACTAATCCTTAGTAGGTGACCCCGCCGACCGAGTACCGACTACCGCTTTCTGCAACCTTGATTTTTATTAATAGTTTTGCAACTTTTATTACGTAGGTGCCTGCATATATACATACATACATATATATATAAAAGCATAGTTACATGATTTTCTTATATATAAGCATAGTTATATATAAGAGAGAGAGAGAGAGTTGGTGGGGCCACGTATGGGGTAAAAAAATTGAAGAAAGACAACATGGTAGGTAACCCTTTTTTGGAAGGGTAGCCTTCCAAGTGAATGCACCCTAATATTTATTTTTTAATGATCATGTTTATTTTTATTAATAGTTTTGCAACTTTTATTACGTAGGTGCCTGCATATATATATATATATATAAGCATAGTTACATGATTTTCTTATATATAAGCATAGTTACATGATCTTATATTTATATATATGTCAAATTCACATGATTATCTTAAATTCTATAATTGAATCATTGAAAATTCTGCTGTAAAAGATGTAACATTAATAATGAATTCCCCTTTAAATAAATCAAATACAAAACCGCACATGCCTGCATTCATACATACCGCATAACGAATATAATATACAGAGCCACATGCCACATTTCTGACCATTGGCCAAGAGAATTAGCCCAGTTCGATCCAGATTTGGGGGGGGGGGTTCTGTTGGTGAAGTGGCATGAAATTTGCTGATCGCAATCATGTAGGAATGTGGGATTTTGGAATCTGCAAGTTACCTATGTGGCACTTCTACCGGAGTGAGTGTTGTGGATCTTGGGGGGTTGGGTGGTTCTTTTTTTGTAGGTGGTCACTTTTAGGCATTTTTCAAGGTAGGTTGATGGTTGTCTGTGGAGGATTGGCCCAAGCCAATCACTGTATTTTGGGTTATTTTGGCTGCATGGAACAATACCGTTTAGAGAGGGGGGGGGGTTTACTCGAAGCCTGTAATTGCTGTTTGCAGAAATTTGTGCACTGTGTGTGCGATCATGGGCGATGTCTACATGTTCATTTGTTTATTATGACCATCTTTAGTTTTTATGAATGAATTTGGATGATTACCAGGAAAATCTGGAAGCTTAGGGTCTTTGAAGGCTGTTATATGGGCTTAGCTACTTAGACATCACAGAGTGGTAATAACTAATAATGGTATAAAAGAGCAGGTGGGCTCTGGATGGGGATCTGCGCTGTCTGTTCTGCATCTCTAACAAGGAGGATATCGATCACCCTTTCTGCATGTCCACTTTTGGGCATCTTTCAAGGTAGGTTGGCGACGATTAACAATATCTAGTAGTCCTCATTTTGCTTAAAAATGACAAACATAATTAAATAACATATCAATATTTTTTTAAAAAACAACTCTACTATTCCCTATCCTTGACTTTTTATGTCGTAAAAATTTCACATATCTTGTTAAATAAATCAGTTTGTATCTTTTGACAGTTTTAGAGACATGGGTTTTGTGTTTGGTACGGGATTCTTAGATTGTGGCTGTATTTTTTGTTGCATCATTTCCTTATCTTATTTCTCGTTTTTGTTGGCGTGTAAGGTTATGCATATTGTTTTGATGCTGGCCATAGAAAATATCTTTTTGGTTCCACGCGTTTCTCAAAAGTGATGGCAATTACAATTAAAATTGGTTGATCGCTCTTTTAATGGCGTTGTTTAGAACTTGAAGCGAAGAAGTTCAGTGTTTGATATTGATACAGGATCAGGGAGATCCTGAAGAAATTAGCACCTTCCACTCTAAGTGATAAAGACTTTCTATCTATAACTAAACGGATAAATGAGGTTCTCAAAGCCACTTCGCCAACTGGCATTACCCTCGCCTTTCTGACTTTGTTTGCCACGCCGAATTACCTCAGAGGAGAGGGTCACAGTCCAAGAATAGCTGACTCAGACCTTTCCTCCACCCTGCACCTGCTCGACTCTTGCCCACTGAAGACTAGAAAGAGATTGGCCCTCGAGTTTGATATAGCTTTTTGCTTTATATAGTGATTGATTTGACCTGGAAAGAGACTGCCTCTGACTCCTGTCGAACTTGTTGAAAGGAATGAATGAGATGCATTACCATTAACCCTAGAGCTCTCTTATATAGGAGAAAAGCTCTATGGGTAATTTACATAAAGAGGACAAACAAAAACTACAAAATAAAGTTACTCTAACACTCCCCCTCAAGCTGGAGCATATATATCCAACATGCTCAGCTTGGAACAACAAAGATGAAATGGATCCCTAGCAAGGGCCTTGGTGAACATGTCTGCAACTTGCTCTCCTGATGATACATGAGACGTTGAAATAAGTCCTTTTTGAATTAAGTCCCGTGTATAATGGCAATCCACTTCAGTGTGCTTCGTCCTCTCATGGAAGGCTGGATTATTGGCTATGAACAAAGCTGCTTGATTATCACATTTCAGACGCATGGGAAGAGGGACATCAATAGTTAAATAAGTTAAAACGGATTTAACCCACATCATCTCAGCACTACCTTGGGCCATTGCCCTATATTCTGACTCTGCACTAGATCGAGCCACTACAGTTTGCTTCTTACTCTTCCAAGCTACTGGTGAACTGCCAACAAATACAATAAAGCCTGAAGTTGACTTTCTATTATTAGGGTACCCAGCATAGTGCATAACCTGTGACAGATATAGAGGTATCTCTCCTAAACAGGAGACCAGTACCTGGAGACGACTTCAGATATCTCAAGATCATAAAAACAACATTCATGTGAGCCTGTTTGGGTTGCTCCATGAATTGGCTTACCCTATTAACCGCAAAGGCTATATCCGATCGGGTAATAGTGACATACAAGAGCTTTCCCACTAGCTCTCTATATCGTCTCTTGTCTACCTCCTCAGAATCATCATCATAAAGTTTGACATTAGAATCCATAGGAGTAGCAACTGGTCTACATCCTGCCATACCTGTCTCAGATAAGAGATCAGTAACATACTTCCTTTGTGTCATTATCATACCTTGCTTGTTTCGTGCAAACTCCAGCCCCAAGAAGTAGCGAAGTGTACCCAAATCCTTCATAACAAACTGCTCGCTAAGAAATTCCTTGGCTGCTCGAATGCCCTGCTCATTACTTCCTGTAATAATAATATCATCAACATACACTAGGATGATTACAGTACCTCGCTGATCTCTCTTTACAAAGAGAGTATGATCTGCTGTAGATCTGACAAAGCCCTGTTTTTCAATCAACTCTGAGAGCTTTTGAAACCAGGCCCGTGGACTCTGCTTCAGGCCATAGATGGCCTTATGAAGACGACATACCATACCTGACTCCCCCTCAGCAGTAAACCCTGGTGGCTGCTGCATATACACTTCTTCCTGGAGATCACCATACAAAAAAGCATTCTTGACATCCAACTGAAATAGGGGCCAGTCACGGATAACAGCCACAGCAATGAGAATCCGTAGGGTAGAGTGTCGTGCTACTGGAGAAAATGTCTCCTGATAATCCACCCCATATGTTTGGGTGAATCCACGAGCAACCAACCGGGCTTTGTATCTATCAATCGTACCATCAGGCCGATGTTTAATTGTAAAGACCCATTTGCTGCCTACCACTGACGCGCCTGGTGGGAGTTGTACAACACTCCACGTACCACTTGACTGCAATGCCGCCATCTCCTCCTCCATAGCTAAGCGCCACGGGCCGCTCTGTAGGGCCTCCTGATATGACCGTGGGATCTCCACAGTCGATAACCCTACAACAAAGTGACGAAAGTCTAGGGATAAACGCTCCAAAGAAGCCTGAGATGCAAAATCCATCCCATATTTGGGATTCAAAGTCCGAGCACGCTTCTGCCTACGATGGGCAATATGGATGTCTAGATCATCAACTGGAGGAGTAGGATCGTCTGTAACCTGTACATCCATCTGTACATGCAAATCACTTGTGCCATTAGTAGTTCTCAAATGTTCATTACATACCTCGGGCGTGCTGGATGATGGAGGAGGCACATGAACAGAGGGCCGACGTTGATAGACCTGAGGGTAAAAACCTGTTGCTGGTGATGGTGGTGGCGGCGGTGGTGGTGGTGGAGTAAGTAGAGTAGAACTGGGAACAGATGGAGGAGGAGGTACATAGATATCATCTCCTTCCTCCGAGTGAGTGAGTCTGTCACCTGTAGGAGAGAAATACATAATGGACTCAAAGAAGGTGACATCAGCACTAACATAGTACCGTTGTCTAACTGGATCAAAACACCGATACCCTTTTTGGGTTTTGGAATAACCCACAAAAACGCATTTGACAGCTCTAGGAGAAAGCTTGTCAAGACCAGGAGAGAAGCAATGGACAAAAGCGACAGACCCAAAGACACGTGGTGTTAGAGAGAAAAGATCCTTCTCGGGAAACGCAGTCAAGAACGGGATCTTTTCTCCTAACACTGACGAAGGCATGCGGTTGACCAGATAGCAAGCAGTTAGAACCGCATCCCCCCAAAAGGAGTGAGGGGCACGGCTCTGAATCAATAGGGTCCTGGTGATGTCCAACAAGTGACGATGTTTCCTCTCAGCCACCCCATTCTGTTGGGAGGTGTAAGCACAAGAGGTTTGATGTACAATCCCATGAGACATAAGAAATTTTGAGATGTGAGAACTACACAATTCAAGAGCATTATCAGACCGTATGAACTTCACTCTAGCAGAGAAAATATTCTTTATTTCAATAATGAAAGACTGGATAATATTAGTGGCATCAGACTTATTTTTAAGTAGAAAAATCCAAGATAACCTAGAAAATTCATCAACTGCAACAAGATAAAACCTGTGTCCTTGAAGGTCAGGGACACGACTGGGACCCCAAATGTCAAAATGTAGTAACTCAAACAGACCATAACTACTTGAACGCTTACGACTCTGAAACGACGACCGGTGATGTTTGCCAAGTTGGCACGCATCACACTGAAAAATAGACCTCGGAGAAATCTGAGGAAGGATATGGACCATCTTTTGCAACGGAAGATGACCAAATCGAAGATGCCAAGTGTAAGGTGAAACAGATCCAGCCTTCATAGAAGAGACACCAGCATAAGGAGACTGCACCAGTTTATAAAGACCCCCTTGTTCACGGCCAGTTCCAATCACTCTGCCCGTTAGTATGTCCTGAAACACAAGAGCAGAAGGGTCAAATATGGCACGACAATGTAAATCTTTAGTGATTTGACTAATGGACAATAGATTCATGGAAAAATTAGGAGCATAAAGAACATTCTGAAGCCGTATCCCAGGGGTCAATTGCACCTCCCCCTGACCAGTAATGGGAGAGTGTGTCCCATCAGCTATCACCACGGAGCGGCCTGTCTGAGTTGCACTAAAATCATCCAACTGCTTCTTGTCACCACATAAATGGTGAGAAGCTGCTGAGTCCATGATCCATTCTGATAAATCTGCACTGTAACTACTAGTAAGTGCATACATTATACCTGAATAGGATGCTGAGCCGGCTATCTCTGAGGATCCTGAAGTACTAGCTGGTCCCTGGCCAGGCATGATCTCCCGAAGTCTCGCCACTAACTCCTCAAACCTCTGATCTGGGACATGGGAAGGACCTCCTTCCTGCTGAGCCTGCTCCGCCACACGTGCCGTAGTAGTAGGAAACCCATGCTTGGAGTAGCATGTTTCCTCAGTGTGCCCAGTCCTACGACAGTAGGTGCACGACTGTCTAGGAGGTCTGCTACCTCCTCCTCCTCGGCCACGACCGCCTCTACCTCGAAAATGTGAATAGCCTCCTCTGCCACGAGAAGATGCCATGGCTGAAGGTGTCGAAACTCCACCATGAGATATGGAGAGTCTACTCAACCTGCGATAGGCCTCTTCCATAGGTGGGATGGTGGCATCTGTAAGAATCTGTGCTCGGGCGACATCATACTCCGGATCAAGGGCTGCTAGGAACACTCCAGTCATCACCGAGTCCCTGTATGCTTTGAGCTGCTCCGGTGTAGCTGTCAATGGAATGTACCCGTGTAGCTTCTCAAACATACCCCTCAGAGAGGTGTATAGGGTATGGAGAGGACATCCGTTTTGCTTCGAGGTGAAGATATCATGCTGGAGTTGTAAGATCTTGGACTCGTTCTTCGCTGGAGAATATGTGGCTGTCAGAATATCCCACATAGCTTTTGCAGTGGGTTGGCTCAGAATGTCGTTGGCTATTTCCATGGACACAGTACCGGATAGCCAAACTCGTGCATAAGCATCGTCAGCCTCCCATGAGGCATTAACCCCAGTCTTGTCAACAGGTTTCTCTTGCGTGAGGATATGCTTCTTGCCATTGCACTGCATAAGACTCATTAACTGCATGGCCCACAGTTCATAGTTTGTACCATCCATCTTCACAACGGGTGCTGGACCTTTGAAGGCACCCACAGATGGAAAATCTACCTTGTTGTCTGACATGACGACAACAATAACCTGTAACTGGGGTTAAACACTCAGACGACAATGTCTACTTGTTCATAGACTCAAACCACAACTCATGTGCACAGAACATGTGCATCCACACACGCATAAATGGGACGTATAGTGCACATACTCATGAAGTTTGCACAGGACTGCACATTACATGTGCACAGGATATGTGCATCCAAACATGCACAAATGGGACGTATAGTGCACACACTGCACAGGACTGCAAGTTACCTGAGTGCACACGCGTATCCACCACCTGAGGGGAGAGAGGAGGACTCCAGATGCAGGAGGACTCCACACGCTAGGACTCCAGATGCGCTAGGAGATGCTAGGACTCCAGTTGCGGGAAGACCCTGTTGCGTGAGGGCGATGGGAGGACACCGGGCGATTGTAAACCGAAGATCCCTAGTTCGATCCTGCGTGAGGGCACCAGATGAGCGTCGTGGGTTCGTGCTCCACGGTGGGCTCCAGATGAGCGTCGACCTTTGATCGCGCAAGAGACGATCGGCGATGAAAAGCAGACGACCTTTGATCGCGCAAGAGACGATCGCGCAAGAGACGATCGACGATGACCTTTGAAAGGCGATCGCCTGCTTCGCCACGTGAGAGCTTGCGCCCAGAGACGATCGGCGATGAGCTCGCTCAAGACGATCGCAGGCGGCGTCGATTCTCGAAACAGAGAGAGAGAGAGAAGGGCGACGGGTGGGGTAGGGTTAGGGCTAGGGTTTCAGAACTCCGGTCTAGGACCGTCGCTCTGATACCATGTTGAAAGGAATGAATGAGATGCATTACCATTAACCCTAGAGCTCTCTTATATAGGAGAAAAGCTCTATGGGTAATTTACATAAAGAGGACAAACAAAAACTACAAAATAAAGTTACTCTAACAGAACTAGGTAAAAATCTAGTTTAGTAACACCATCAAAGGAGGTTAAGTTTTCACCATTCAGAAAACCTCTTTATACACCATCCCTACACCAACTTCAAGATTCTATGGATTATGCAACGACACCTTGCTTGTTGGATTCAGCAAGATACAAGAATAGTCTGATCAAGGAAGCCAAGAATAGAGATGATAAACCTTCTTGTTCAAGTTTTGCGTCAGTTCCTCAGCAATCGAGTCTCATGGCCAAAAAAATACTGCAACAACTTGACCATCTAGCGCTATCCCCAAAAAAGAGATACCGTGAACAAAAATTAGGTCGCAGGGATGGATCAACATCTAAATCGTCATTCATTACCTACCTAAGCTGGATGGCAGTTGGTTCTAAGGTTGCAGAAGCATCTTAGATATTTAATGTTGAAGGCAAGCCTCCTAGTACTCCTATGATTCTATTGCCAGATGGGGTTGAGACCAGTGGACCTATGGCCTCAGTATTTCTGGAACGATGATGACATCTCAGCCTAATGCCACATATGGTTGCACCAGCTCTATTATGCAAGCAAATCCCGATGGGTTGGTGTCTGTTCAAACTATTCCAAGTTCTAATGCATCTACTCCACCAAACACTCTATGTTGAAGCGAGCTCCTGAGGTATGGTTAAAATATGTTTAAAATATGTTGGGCCATTGCCGATAAGGTTCTTGTTGGTCATCTGCTATCTTGTAATGAATACACACATTTTTAATAACATAGATGCCATAACCAGGAAAAAGAAGAAAAGAAAACAAATTGAAAAAAAGAAAAGGTAGAACCCTCCAATCAGATTACCATCCACTATAAAAAATCTCCATATCCTGGAAGTTGTGCTCTTATTATGTAGGATACTATTTGTAATTTTGGATACATTCTTCCTTATCTAACTATTCTCTGAATATGTCCTGCATATTATTTTGAAGAGTCCTCTAAAGCTGGATGCTGAGACCAATGATAGCAAAGCCCCTAGCAGCATGCTCATTGGGAAGTAAATGGGTTTTCATAGGAGTAGAATGCAGCCCAGTTTCTTCTGAAACAACCTCAAAAGACCATGTATTTATTTGATTCTAGCAAAAAGAATGATAAGAAAGTGACGGAAGACAACATCTCCCTTTCTGCTATTGCGTCCCCTCATTCTTCTGACACCCCTGCAGTAGCATCATCATTCGGGCAACAGAGATCCAACAAAGGAGGATGTTAGGATTCCTGCTTTCAGCTTTGGCTCTAAAAAGTCTTACAGTTTGGTCTTTTCATCAACGGTTGCTTAGATCTGGTGGATCTTCTGGTCTAAATTTCCTATGAAGCCTGAATTGAACTTTCAGATACCAATGAGGTTAGTGGATAATGTTTCATTTGAATTTTCATCTAAGATTCCTGGAAGAGGCTTGTTGTATTTGAAATCCAGCAAGATCAGCATTGAAAACCAAAATGCATGTGCTAATTATTCATTAGTAGTCGTTTAATGTTATGTTGCAAATATCAGCATAGCAGTCATGAATTTGCGATGAGTCAATAGCTATTTGCTTGAGACCGGGAAAAGGATGGAGCCAAGGTAGAGCCCTAGACCGAGTATTTATTTCTTCCTGAGCTTAGACTTAGAATATTAGCAAATGTAGTTTGGTTGATAATCATTGAGAATACCGACAGGTTTATTAAATTGGGTCATTAGATCATTGAGGAAATATCCACCTATTGTTTAGTATGTGTTCTTGTGCTTAGTTCCTTACTGTCTATTGTGAGATAACTTGTTCAGAGTGATCTATATATTGGTTGTGAGATAACTGGTTGAGAGTGATCTATATATTGGTCGTTGCAGTACATGTTCCAGAGAGAATTCATTGAAAAAACATGACTAGACCACTTCTCCCATGGAGTCGAAAATACGGGACTAGACCATCTTAACTGTCTCGAATTATGTAAATCAGTATTTTAATATTGCGTTTGTTATGTAATTGTCTCGATTTCCGATTTCAAGATGGTATCAAATCCATCCATACTGGAACAAGTGTCCCATATAGCAACGCAATCGTGCTTTCTAGTTCCTCGAACTCTCCGTGCGTTACTTCAACTAAGAGTGAGTTTGCTAGGGTTAGGAGGTATTTATTAAGATAGAGTCCCAAAAAATTAGTTTTAATCCTGCTATTATTAGACATGTAAATTTGTTAGGATTAGGAGGTAATTATTAAGATAGAGTCCCACAAAAAATAGTTCTAATCCTACTATTATTAGACATGTAAATTTTTATATATGTAATAAATTGGGGTGTGCAATAATTGGGTGCAGACGCTTTCTTTCTCGAATTTTTTGGAGTTGTATTCCATGTGAAGTTCATATAAGGGTGATTCTATAGGCCCCGTACTTGGGTTATATATGGAGGGATGGAGGAATTAACTCCACAAACACAACAAAACAACAAAGACATTGAGAGAAGAGAGTAAGAGAGCAAGGGGACAAAGAATATTGTACTTGTTCTTTGTGATTTTCTTCTCCAGTGGTTGCGGGAGGTCACCAACTGCTGTTATAACATGCATCTCCTTCATCTACTTTTGTGGTGGTTGATTGTGTGTCCATTCTTTCCAACAACTATATGATTGGCTTCTAAACAATTATACATGAAATTATCCAAAATCTTAGATGCAGTAACCAGGATGTAAATTATTAAGATGTTTGGTATACTTGGCCATCTCGAATTATGTAAATCAATGTTTTGATCATGATTTTGATTCATTTTTATCTCTATTTCAGAGTCAGCATCAATACAATGAGTTTCTATATGCTGAGCTCCTGTGATGGTTGTGTAGAAAATGTCTTTTTTTGGCGGTTGACAGACTTTGGGGGATTTGTCGGAAGTCATCTTTTCTTCTTTAATCTTTATATACTTAGCGCAAAGTTATCTTAGCACAAAGTTTTCCTTTATGTTTTGTATGTCTCATTTTGCCTTTTTTCTGTACTGTATGCCTTTTTTCTACTATATGAACAAATTTTATGTGGCAAATGCAGATTTTGTGGAAAAGCCTTATCCCGGATGCTTTACTATTTCATGCAGCATTTCACAGGTGGACGGGGGAGCTGAAATTGTTGGTGAGGAGTCCCCTGTTTTTACTTTTGGTTCCCGCTCTGCTGTTACACATCCAAGTAATGGTGTGACAAAACCCAACAGATGTGTTTTCTCATTTACTACACAAGTGTCATCAAACCCAGTAAGCAATCTGTTGGCTTTGGATAATTTGACAACCTTTGGCACTTCGTCTAGTTTGGTTGGTCTTGGTGCCTCAAAGTCTGACCCACTATACCCCGTATTCGGCAAGTCCTTTTCTTCACCAGTTCAGTATGATTTGAAGAATCTGAATGCGAAGCCAGTGGGGTAACATCGTCGGTTGGCTTTCCTGCTGAAGCAGGAAGCATCTTTGGCTTTGGCATTTCACCCGGTGTTGGTCTTGATACCTTAACACCTGCCTCAATGCTGACCTCACTCTTGGTTGGACCAGGTTCTTTACTTCCAGACATCAATTGAGCCACATCAACCTGAGTAGAAGGATTTGGACACGGTGCCTTTTGAAAATCAGGTTCAGCATCATTTGCAAGCTTTTCCGCCCAAGCAAACAGTGTTATTGGGTTAATTCCATCTCCATCTAGCACTTCTCATGGTTCAACGACAATACATTTAGTTGTCTCAAAGGCATTGTGCTCGGCTCTGGAGCCATCATCATCTGCACATATAGCTGCATCAACATCTGTTTTTTCTTCATCGTTTTCTTTTGCTCCATTTTCGGTTACGTCCTAAGCCTCTGCGACATTTCCATCAATGATTGGGGCACCGCATGCTATTGCATCTCGTCCTGGAGGTGATCAACTGAAAGTTGACGGTATGGTAACCTTTGTACGGTCTAGTCAAGTTTGGCTCCAGCATCTTTTGATACGAGTCTCTCCCTTCCCGTGCTCCTGGGCCTGCTTCCAAGTCGCCTATTTTTCATTTTGGCAGCAAGCCAAGTCCAGCCTTCTCCCTTCCCGTGCTCCTGGGCCTGCTTCCCAGTCGCCTATTTTTCATTTTGGCAGCAAGCCAAGTCCAGCCTTATTTCAGAGCCACGCCATTAAACCATCAGGTAACTCTGACTGTCCTGCCGAAGGCCACTTTCTAATTGGTAGCATGTGTGATGGAGGATTATCAGAGATAAGAGCGACAGATTTTGAAGATAGTGGGAACATAAATCTCTATGCCAGGGGGAGATGCACATGACCAGCTAGACATTAACGTCATTTCTTTTGCTACTCGGTCGGTTGGGTCACTGACTAAGGATTAATCGGTAGTCAGGCAATTAATCAGATTTAGTCGGGCTTTAATCGGCTTTGATTTTTTAAATATATAAGTCGTTTTATACATATATTATTATATATTTACACACACATATATATATATATTTACTATCATATTGAAGCACTAATTGAATTTAAATAAAACATTAAGCGTATTAGAATAAGTTTGCTTTAAAAAAAGTAAAAAAATAGGTATCTCGAGCAAAAATTGGTTGACTAGTGGAACTAGTCGGTACTCGATCGGCCACCCCACTGACTAGACTAGTCAGACTTACTAGTCGGGCTAGTCGGGTGACTTTTACAACGTTGCTCATCGTGTATAGATTCTGTCACTAGGGCTCTGTTGGGGACGGATCTGATCAAACACTACACGACTAGAACCATGATCGAAAAAGAAGGCACGTACAATCGCACACGATAATGATTTATAGTGGTTGGCAATGTGCCTAATCCACTTTCTCACACCATACTCTACTATTGTTTGGATAATGTTGGGATACAATATGTGGTGCCACAAGGTTCCTTTTATAGTACAACAAAAGAATATCAAGCATTCAACAATCTTGACCATCAGCTCGCAGCCAATCAAGATGCAGGATACGGATTGAGCATCTCAACAATCCAACCCAACACATCTCATCCAATCAAAATGCAGAAGGGAGATCAGTCACATCAGCAATGCTCTCTACTTGTATTCAACCAATCAGTCTTCACAAGATAAATCTCAACAATCTCCCACTTGAAGATCGGTTTGTGGTACGCACCACATCTTCAATAGTCCTGTTGTGAGCTTTCCCTTGTCTTCTATGCTTGAAGACCAATAGAAGCTGAAGATGTGTTCAGCTTCTCCTTTGTTACAAACTTTGTGAACATATCAACAAGATTTTCTAATGTGTGGATCTTCTTCAACTTAAATTGCTCATCTTCTAGCTGCATCCGAATGAAGTGGTACTTCACATCAATGTGCTTAGTCATCGAGTGAAAGACGAAATTCTTTGCAAGATGAATTGCACATTGACTGTCGTTGGATAATTGACAATCTTTGCATTCTTTATTCAATTCTTTTACCAGACCTTTCAACCATATCATTTCCTTCCAAGCTTTTGTTGCCATTACATATTCTGCTTCCGTGGTCGAGATGGTCACCATCTTTTGGAGTGTAGAAATCCAACTAATGGCTCCACTCCCCAAGGTAAAGACATACCCTATTGTGCTCTTCCTGCCATTGATATCTCCTGCTAAATCTGAGTCTACAAAACCTCGAAGGGAAATGTCAGTGTTCCCATAACACAACGCCTTATTAGAGATACCTCTCAGAGAGCGTAGAATTCACTTCACATATTCTCAACGTTCCTTGCCAGGATTCGTCATGAATCTGCTAACAACTCACTGCATGAGAGATGTTTGGTTTTGTACAAACCATTACGTACATCAAACTATCGACATCAGACTGGTATGGTACTTTTGACATGTACTCATGCTCCTCTTTTGTAGTAGGTTCTTTCTCCTTTGAAAGTTTGAAGTGGTTCCCTAAGGGCTCGTTTGGTAATCGGGTTATCCTCGGGTTACCCTGGGGTAACCCGGTTTACCCCCCTCTTTTCTTGGGATGGAATTCTATCACAAATCATAGTGGCATCACATCACATTCTTTATTCCAACCCTCCACAACTCTCATAACCATCCCAAACAGCTACTATTACCATCAGGTTACCCCAACCCACCCCAACCCACCTCAACCCAACAACGAAACGAGCCCTGTTAGAGTATATTTTACATTTTTCATATTGAATTTCTCAAGTACCTTCCCGATGTAATCTGATTGAGACAATCTCAGCTTCTTGTTCTTCATGTATCTGCTAATATGCATTCCATGGATTTTCTTTGTAGGACCTCAATCCTTCATTTCAAACTTTTTGGACAACATTGCCTTCAGATTTGCTATTGATTCCTTACAGGAGCATGCAACAATGATGTAAGACATACCAAACTTCTTGAAGTAGCAACAATGGCCAGCATGACATTTACACAATCCTGTATTTGTCATGAAATCATCAAACTTTTTGTACCATTGTCTTGGTGCATGCTTCAAGTCATAAAGATTTTTTCTGAGCTTGCATACCATGTCTTCCTTTCCAGTAGCTACATAGTACTCTGGTTGTTGCATGTAGATGCCCTCCTCAAGATCTTCATGGAGAAATGTTGTCTTAACATCCAATTGCTCAAAATGTAAATTCTCAGCTGCAACAATGCTCAATACTGCTCTTATGGTTGAGATCGTTACAACAAGTGCAAAGATCTCCGTGAAATCGACACCTACTTTCTGCTGAAAGTTTTTCGCCACTAGATGAGCCTTGTATTTAATGGAACCATCAGCTTTCTACTTCATCCTATACACCCACTTGTTGTGCAGAGTCTTCTTTCCCTTTGGTAGTGGGACTAAATCCCACGTTTTGTTTCTTGAGAGAGAGTTCATATCCTCATCCATTGCTAACTCTCACTGATTCCCTGTCTCACCTTGTACTAGCTTCATCAAAGCATTCATACTCACCATTACCAGTCAACAATAAATAATTAAAGGAAGGTGAATACCTTACAATGGGTTTGCTGATTCTGGAAGACATAGCACCGGAGTTTGCGGATTACCTTGTGGGATGGGTTGAACATTCTCATCACTTTGCTGTAATGTGCTTCGTTCAGGAATTTCATCAAACTTCACA
The DNA here is from genome assembly GCA_037367405.1 of Ottelia alismoides. Lineage (NCBI taxonomy): Eukaryota > Viridiplantae > Streptophyta > Magnoliopsida > Alismatales > Hydrocharitaceae > Ottelia > Ottelia alismoides. The sequence goes on along the minus strand of JAZKJV010011765.1, from coordinate 923,970 downwards.
AAGTTTGGTTCTTAAGTTGTCTTTCATTTTATCAATTCATCTTTGTATAAGGAAGACTCATTGATGTGACATCAATGCTTGTGGCTGTCTTCTTGTTCTCCAAGTCCCTCAATCTATATCCATAGTTATCTGTACCGTAGCCAACAAAGGTGCACTTCCTTGCTTTGGGGTCAAGCTTTCTACTGTCTTCTTGCTCAATGTGAACATAAGCTATGCGTCCAAAGATACATAAATGAGAAACTGTAACCTCCTTTCCTGTACACGTTTCTTCTGGAAGATCCCCATCTAAAGCAGCAGATGGACCTCGATTGATTAAATATGCAGTTGTATTCACTGCATCAGCCCAATGTCGCTTGGGTAGACCTGTATGTATCCTCATGCTTCTCGCTCGCTCTAGAAGAGTCACGTTCATGCGTTCAGCAACACCATTCTTTTTGAGCTTTCTTGGGATCATTTCAATCTCCTGATCCCCTTCTTAGTACATTAGGATTCAAACTCCTCACTGCAGTATTCTCTCCCATTGTCTGTCTTGAGACATTTCAACTTTAAACCTGTCTCAGTCTCAACTAAGACCTTTTGAAGGTCTCAAACACATTGGATTTATGTTTGTTAAAATAAACCCACATTTTTCTAGTTGCATTATCAATGAAAGTAATAAAATAATGAGATTCACCAAGGGAAGGTACCTGTGATGGACCCCTTACGTCTGTATGAACCAGCTCTAGCTTTTAATTCTTTCGTACTCTTGCAGTCTTTGTGAAACTGACTTTCTTCTACTTTCCCAAGATACAATCTTCACATAAGTCTAGATCAACAATATGCAGTCCTATCAACTTTCCCTTCTTCTGCATAATCTTCATTCCCTTTTCACTCATATGACCAAGTCGTATATGCCAAATGTTATCATCACACCCAGATGATGTAATATTTACCTTGTCATATGAGCCTGATGTAGTATACATGATTCCTTCTTTCTTACCTCGAGCAAGATCAATGATCCCTTTGACATTTTTTTTGAATCTGGATCAAATGATGTCACTACACCACTTTCTCATAGTTGTTCAACGGATATGAGATTCCTTGTTAGTGTCTCCCTTTTCAATTATGCTGCAACATACATCATTTCCTAGATATACCGTTCCAAAATCACCTTTCATATAATTTTGGAGGATATCCCTTTGTGGAGTGGTATGAAATGAAGCACCCGAGTCTACAAGCCAGGACTCACTTCGAGCATCTCCAACACATGTTAAGGCACCACTATCCTCATCATCAGTAAGATTTACAATATTCTTACCTTAGTCATTTTCTCCTTTCTGCTTTCTTGGGGCCTTGCATTCTGTCTTGTAATGCCCTTTTTAACTGTAGTTCCAGCAGATCATGGACTTCAGGATTTTGGATCTTCCTCTAACTGACTTTTCTCTGGAATGCTTTTGGTTCCTATAGCTCTTCCTGTTTCTTTCTTATGTATTCAAGGTAGAATCTAACGAGTGTTCTTCTCCAGACGTCTTCCGTCGTGCCTTTTCTTAAAAAAAAGACCAGGAACATCCTCCAACTTCAACTTTGCAGAACCATAGGAGTTGTTAACCGCTACAACTAAAGCATTCCAACTATCAGGTAAACTAGAAAGAAGTAGAAGTGCTTTTACCTCATCATCAAACATGATCTTCATAGACTCCAAGTGGTTGATGATAATGTTCAGATCATTCATGTGTGAAGCTACTACAGAGTTCTCATTCATCTTTAAATTGAAAAGTTTCTTCATCAAATACACATTCTTTGATGCGGATGGCTTCTCGTACATCTTTTCAAGAGCTTTGAAAAGATTCATCGTCGTCTCCTTTGCGATATTTGAAGCCACCGATGGAGCAAAGCTAGAGCCTTTCAGTATAGGACCTTCCACTCATCATCTTTCATGGCTTCGGACTTCTTCCCTTCGATTGGAAGATAGATATCCTTATGATATAGAACATCTTCAATATGCATCTTTTAGAACGTAAAGTTCGATCCATTGAACTTCTCGATCTTGACCTTTGATTCTTCTGCCATTTGTGTAGAGGTTGATTTCCGAACCTTGCTCTGATACCAGTTGTTGGGGATGGATCCGATCAAGCACCACACGACTAGAACCACGTTCGAAGAAGAAGGCACGCACAATCACACAAGACAAGGATTTATAGTGGTTGGACAATGTGCCTACTCCACTTGCTCACACCGGACTCGCTACTATTATTTGAATAATGTTGGGATACAATGTGGCACCACAGGGTTCTTTTTATAGTACAAAAAAGAATATCAAGCATTCAACAATCTCCACCATCAGCTCATCCAAACACGATGCAGGATATGGATTGAACATCTCAGCAATCCGACCCAACACCTCTCAACCAATCAAAATGCATTAGGCGGATCAGAAACATCATCAATCCAGTTCAAGAGCTCTCAACCAACCAGAAGGTAGAATGAAGATCGGCCACAACAACAATGCTCTCCACTGTATTCAACCAATCAATCTTCACAATATAAATCAGTTCCAGTGATGCAGATTAGTGTTCTTTTATATTCTTGTCCATTTTGATGTTCAATATAGCCAAGAGATTGTTTTGCAAGTATTCCATATTAGTAAATATGAATCACTTGGGATGCCACTGGAACTGAGACTTACTGCAAGTCTGCAATATGCACATAGACTCTTTTTCTATTGACCTGATGCGCTATTTTGAGACAATTAATTCTCACTAAATTTGAAAAAATAATGAAATTTTGACGCGAAGAAAGAATGTGAAAATTTGGTGCCAATATAGAATGTTGAAGTACCTTTCTACATATTTTTTCCAGACGATTATCTGTATTAAAACTGCCCGTGTCGATGGTTTTGTTGGCTTTGGCCTTGGGCAGTATTGATTCTCCAAAATCTTAATATTTATGGAAATTAGCAACAAAAGAGCGTTGATAAAATGAGAATCTTGAAAGTCTTGTTAGCAAACCAACTTGAATAGTGATTACGTTGCGATTAATGCAAATCTAACGTGGATAAAATGAACAAGCAAGCAAGATATTATTCAGACTCCATCTTCGACAATGTCAGTGGATCTTCTTGTCTGGAAAAGTAGTGTGTGAGACGCAATCTTAGGTATACATAACCCAACATTATAGAGAGCCCTAAAAAGGAGGTGGATCCGCATAGCTGAAACAAAAAGAACAAAAAGAGATTTTAAAATTGATGATTGAATGCTGTTTCAGTTCCTATATATTATGTGCAACTTAGGATAAAAATGAATCTAAATGTTTTTGCATTCATCCATATTTGTATTTCTTTGAAAGAGGATTTGGATATTTTCATGCGGGTCTAGTGGATGTGAATGTCATTTTATAGTTTAAAGGATACGAATATGATTAGGAATGGTGAAAAGTAAATAGATATGGATAAAAATATACGTTTTTTATTTTTATATTTATAAATATATTTATGCATATTGATATCTAGGATGTGTCTCTTATTTCTTTAGATGTTAATCAAATAGACAACTTTTTTAATGTCACAATTGAGCGCAATTGAGAAATTTTCCTTGTGAAATTCACCACATAATGCTTTCATTCCCAGTAAAGCTCATCATCTTGACCTATCGTTTTCGTTTTCCTTTATATTGTTTGTCTTTAATATCAAACATTTGATGTGATAAACATGTTAGGGATATTAAAAATTTGTGGACAATCCATATCTGTTTTTCAAATATTATAAATATTACTTATGCATCAATATCTATATCAAGGTCTGAAATCTCGATTTCGATCTCGTTTCCGTGACATGTAAAATCGAAATTTCGTCGAAATTTTGGGTAATTTCGACGATTTCGGTGGAAAAGTCGGAAAAGGCTCAAAAATTCGATTTTTCCCCAATTTTATCGAAAATTTTGATATTCCAAGTTATTAGAACAATAAATAACATACAAATACACAATTGTTTCACACATATTGGTCATCTATACCCCTTATATAGATATATCGGTCATATCGGACATATCGGTCATATCGGTGATATTGTTGTAACATTGTTAATACATAATAAAACAGAGTAATAGTCTTACAAATACAATACAAGTTATAACAGGTGAAAATTATTAAGAACACATATTAATGATCAACGTAATAAAAGATTAAAATATAGTATCTGGTGACATTTTTTGTTCAGAATCAAGAGTTCCGTGGTGGATCTGAATGGCCCCCCTTCCTTGTCTCTCATAACGCATCGCAGATTCAATGAACTCGCAGTAGTTCTCCCATGTCATGTACGAGTACATGGCCTTGTAATCCATCACATACTGCATGTATTGGTGGTCATCGATGCCTATGAGTATCCCGAGACGAGGATAAGCAGCACTGGATCCGGTATCACGAGTGGCACGACGAGGCTGCAAACTACTACCCTGAGATCCTCGGGTCGACGACGACGGAGTAGGAGAAGATCTCTACAGAGGAGGAGGAACTGGCATGTACTTAGAGAAGAAACCATAGCCGTCACCCCCAAAGAAGCTGCCCTGGCTCTGCTCAGGTTGACTACCTTGGTAGTTGTCTCCGCTGTAGCTACTGTATCCCCCATACCCACTGTAACCATATGAATATGATGGAGGTGCATACTGAGGAGGAGGAGATCCTGGAGGAGGAGCTTGGAAGTATTTCGGGAAGACACCAAATGATCTCTCATCGTGCGACGATCCATATCCGCCTAAAGGACTTGGTGCTCCTCCGCGATATGGGCTGTCAATGTCCATGAAGCTCAAAGAACCTATAGATGATGTCAAATCTTCCATGTAACTGTCGGTTGGACGATGTCCTCGACCGTACTCGTAATCCGTAGGCCCTAGACTCGGACTTGGAACAAATTGTCCGTGTATATTCCGCTGTCGCTCCATATATTCACGTCCTGCTTGTAGCCCTTCCTCAAGTCTGGTATCTTGTGGTCCACGATCACTCCCTCCTGACCCACCTGAGTTTGACTCCCCACCACCACCAGGTCCACCACGACCAACATTGTCATCATCATCATCTCCACTGTCATCCTTTGACTTTGATTTGGAGCTACTCGAGAGAATTTCATCAACAACCGCATCAATCTTGCCCTCCAACCCTCCAACAGGGTCTGTAATCCGCCCGGATCTTGCCAAATAGTCACCAACGTCTGCTCCCATTTGCTGGCTTATGTTCTCATTTGGTCTTCCACCTGGCTGATCGAGAATGGGGGCACCATTGGAATCTATCCACCTCTGGAGAATGTCTTCATCACCATCGTCATCGTGCATCTTGAAAATGTATGCAAGATCAACAGGGTCCGTGTAGTCATCTTTGTCTTGTCCCTCCCTTGCATGTTTCAACTTCAGCCTCAAATTGTAATGCACGTAGTCAAGGTCATTGAGCTTCTTTTCTCCCAACCCGTTCTGTCTCTAGATTTTTCTGAGTATTTTGATAAACTGAAAAATTACAAAAAGAGTTAGTGTGCATAGTTCTTGTGCTTGTGCATATTGTTTGTTTTTGAAAATAATTTTTTTGTAAAATCAAAATCACTGAAAATTTGAAAATTAGAAAATAAAAAAATAATAAAAGATAAAAAATCACAAAAACCAAAGATAGTGGTCCTTTAAGATCCATGTTTTCTCTTAATTGAGTTTTTGATTAATTGAATAACCCTCGGGATTTGTAGCCTTCCTGAGTTTGACCCTGTCTATTATACAGGTTAATAAGTAGAAAAAAGAAATAAAAAAAATTGTTTGTTTGTCATGGGCTTTTTGGGGATAGCAACGACTTAATTATTTTTAAATTTCTGTCCTCGAGAAAAACGCGGTCAACAGAATGGCGCCGTTGCCGGGGAGGCACGACGAGGGTAGTTAGGTTTCTCTTTTGACCTGCTATTCTTGGTTGTAAATATCTGTTTATAATTTGCCACAATATTCCATTATTCATATCCACTGCATTCATTTCATCATTTTCTCATATTTGATAATTGTGTTTCTTACACATTCTCTGTTCTTTTTCTTGCGAGTGCCCGCGGAGCGAAGGAGGCGATCTTAGGAGAGCCGAAGCTCCCAAGCGACGTGGAAGCGGCTTGATTCTTCACCAAGTCGCAGGATAGCGTGAGAAGAGGAGAAGAAGAAATGAAAGAGACAAAAAAATAGAGAGAAAAAAAAGAGAGATTTTTTTCTACCATTTGAAATCTGTAAAATGGACATTCATTTGTTGCGGGGTCTATTTCACCAAGTGTCGGTGCACTTGGGGGACCTCACCGGTTTTGTTTTCATCGCTTTATTTTTCTTTGTTTCCCGCAGATTTTGTAAGCCACCTATTGATTGCTTTAATTAATTTGCTTGAGCCAGGTAATTAATTAGATCTAAACACCTTAAACAAGAATTTTTGTGCCTATAGAGTGGAGCGTAATTTGGACTTAGTCAAATTAACTTGTTCTTGCCTGTTAATAGAAGTTATCATCTAGGACGGTTCACTTGCATCATATATGTTAGTTTATTTTTCTGTATTTAAATTCTGCACGGATCACTTGCATGTAGAGTGCTGGCGACAAGGTACACATCTCTAACCCCTGCATGCATCATCGTTTTTAATCGCGCATTGGCATTTCTGATCTCTTTCCTTGTTTTTCACTCACATAAGTTAAAAAGAAATTTGGACACTCGGTAGGCGATTCTTTGAAAATATTTTAACCAAGTGACAACTGCCTACAATACGTGACTGCTAAAGAAAACTCGACCCTAAAATAACGACAAGGAAAAATTATTGTTTTCGGGAGAGTAACCCCCTCATTGTTTGGTTTGTATGTAGCGAGAGAGCGACCCCCACACTAGGATAGAGCCACGCCCGAACTCTTTTCAGACTACTATCTTGGGTTAGTCGTTCTCCAGTGAGGATCTCTCTGGTAGCCGATAAAGCGACCAGCGACGTCCTTAACAGATTGAATTGATCAGGCAACCCGTAAACGGTCCGCAATTCATACTGGATGGGAAAGATCTAACTTTGGGATTAGTCCAGTCTCTTGAGAGCATTGGGTCCCTAACAACTCGCTTTAACCGCTCTGATATATTGTATTGTCACCAAACTCTAAAATTGACAAGCTAATTGACCGAACCTTCACGGGCTTCACATTGAGTTGAGTTGGTGAATTGGGGGTTTGTATTGTGTTTGCTTGTTAGTGCTAAAGATCCTTCTGCGCAGTTTGCGACTTCATTCACTTTCACTCTTGCCTTGACATTCATGCTCTCGTATCCTGCCTATTAATTTCAAAGATGTCGGACCGGAGTATTTCTCGTTCGGACTCCACGAACTCATTCTACGCTCCGAGCCGTTCACCTTCTATTCGGGGAGACTCACTTCACGAATATTCCTCTTTCCCCATTTCACAATTCACAACGGCCATGAATCCACTATTTGAGATTGGCTTTAATCTCGAGTTAATATCTGAGACTCCAATTCTGAGCACTAATCGAGTGGCATATACATTTTCAGAGTCAGAAGCTGGACACTTAATGCCACCAAAGGGAAAGGGAACCATGTCGGAACAGAGCGAGATCAACAGTACCATGTTAGCCTCCATTCAATAAATACAAGAACAGTTAACAGAGTAGGCTAATATTTCAGGCAACACTGAGAGATATGATTCTCCAGATAAGAAAAGAAAGAGAAGACAGGAGAGAGGGGGATAACGAAAACCCTGGAGGTGGGAATGGGGGAGAAGAACCTCACATAGAACTTAGGGCTAAGCCTACACTAAAAAAAGATGCCTATAATCTAGGGGCAGGACAGACAAATTCTTGGATACAAATCCCGACGATTCATGGGCATTTTGAGCTTAAGCCTACTATTTTACCTCTTATCCCAATATTCCATGGAAATATTAATGAAGAACCTTATATACACATCCAGCAGTTCGATCGCATTTGTTGAACCATACACTACCCAAATATCCCATTAAAGGTAGTGCAGATGACCGCCTTTCCATTCAGTCTGATGGGAAAAGCTTTATACTGGTTAAATCACTTGGGGAAGGTTGTCACTACTTGGGAAGAGTTGAGATCCGCATTTCTAAACAAGTATTATCCACTTGGATGACTTAACCAAATGCGATCCTTGATTGCTAATTTCTCCCAGATGCCCCAAAATCCTATTCACAAGGCGTGGGAATGTTTCAAAGATCTGACGGAGAAATGCCCCCATCATGATAGTCCAAATACTAGCCTTGTACAAAATTTCTTTGGGGGTTTAAGCATTGAGAATCAGAAGCTGGTAGATGCCTCTTGTGGGGGAAGCCACTTCAACAAGGATGAGGATGTCCTTTATCAAATTTTTGAGGAGATGGTAGAAAGTTCAGCAGCTCTTTCTTATTCACGTGCTTTTCAGAAGCACCCCGTCACCGCCCCTGCATTATCCCACAAGGATGTCAAAATGACGACAACACAAGAAGTGGATAAGGTGGAAAGCACAGACTTGGCTGTCATTGGAAACCACCTATCCAAAGTGGACATTATTAAGAAGCGATCCAAAGAACTTGATAAGCTTTATGTGATCGAGCATAGGACGAAGAACCTGGATAAGCTGGATGAGATAACAAAGCACTTGGAACTTCTTGTGAGTACGATCAGTGCAGTCCACCGTACGAATGCAACGACGGACCCATCTACTAGGGATCAGACTCCTTCCACCCAGCAGAGTAGTAGAGGACCATCTACAGTTCAACATGTCTACTACGTGCAGACACCCGATCAAACTCAGCAGCATGCACATTAGATAGTTTCGTACAAGCAAGAAGTAGCCTACATTCCTGAGCAGTAGTCTCCACCTCTACCTGTCATTCATGAGGTGAATGGTATCTGGTTCGACCGTGAGCGAAACCAGCCCCGTCTGTCAGGGTAAGGCCAATTGGGTTCACAGTAGGGTCAGAGACCCACCCACCAGCTTCAGGGAGGCAGACAACAGCAGTACTAGTACCAACACCAACAGTTCCAGCCTCAGTATCAGTCTCCACCTCAGTTCCAAAACCGGAGACAAGGCCAGCCACATCAGCAGTCCATGTATTTCCCTCAGCCTAACCACCAGCAGACTGCATATTATGGACAATATCCTTTCCCCCTCCTCCTCGTTATCAGAATCCGTATGGTTACCAACAACCTTCGCACAATCAGTCTCGACGACAGCCAGTCAATGAGCAACCTGAGGCCCCTTCAGTCAATCCAGTACTGGACCAACTTGCATTGCTTATGAAGAACATGAATGAACTGACTTAGCAGATCGATGACCTGACCACCACCAAGACTAATTCCAGCACAGGTCGAAGCCGACCCTAACAATTTCAGACGTAAGGAGCAGGTAGCTAAAAGCCCACCCACCCCTGAGATAGGTATGCCCCTTGATTTTACATGTTTATCTAACGCCATTCATCTCAGGAGCGGTAGGAGTTTGCAGCCGCATACACACCAGTTGGGGTTGGAAAATCAAACCATTGAGAGAGCATCATCTTCTGCATCATCTCCTTCACCAGCAATCGAGAAGCCCAGTATAGCAGTACCCACATCTGGAGTTTTACCGCCTTCACCACCGCATTCACCAAGCATATGCATATCACCATCAACAAGGGAGAATATACCACTCGCAGATTCTTCCTCTTCACTAGCAGCAACATCCCGTTCTGTTTTAGATTCTGTTTTTCCTTCACCTAGATTGGACACCACTGTACAGATTGATTTTGGTTGTCCTCTTGTACATGATGATTCTACTTTGAATAAATGAAATAAATATTTGCATGTTTCTAATTCTGTGACATTTCCTTTTGCTCTCAAAGCTAAAAAAATTTAAAAATTAAAAGCAACACTATATGATCCTGGAGTGATTGAGATCTTTCAGAACATCTTTTTAAAGATGACACTCCTTAATGCCATGGAATATATGCATACAATAAAAAAGAGAATGAAAGAGGCATGTACCAAAAAGCGTCCACCATGGAAGAACAAACGAAAGGAAACAGAGAAACACATCTTGACCATGGCCATGGTTCATGCCATCAGTAACCTTCCGCCTAAAAAGAAAGACAAGGGAGCACCTCACATTTGTTGCCATATCTTTGATCAAGAATTTGATCATACTCTTCTCGATAGCGGTTCCTCCATTAATCTCATGCCTTCCTCTTTATTAACAGAATTCCAGTTAGGGCCTCTTAAAACAACCAGAATGATCCTTCAGTTTGCCGATAGATTGATTAAGAGGCCAAGAGGCATTTTAGAGGACGTTATTGTAACGATGCAGGGAATAGAATTTCCTGTTGATTTTGTTGTCATGGATATGGACACATCTGCACCATTACTCCATACCCCGATCATACTAGGTCGACCGTTCCTCCGAACAGCAGAAGCAACAGTTGATTATGGTACTGGAGAGATCATCTTTCACTCTCGTAGTGACAAAGTAAAAATTGAGACGATATCTGATCCTAGACCATCACCGCCACCAACAGCAGATGATATAGAGAAAGCTATATCAGAGCCAGATGACTGTGATTTTCCTGCTGAATTCAAAGGGACTGATGTTTTCACAGATTTTATAGATACCCAGGAGTTCCTTTCCCAGAGGGACTCTCGGGAAAGCACAATCGGCATGAGTTCCCTTGGTGGTCCAATTGAGATAGTTGCCAATGAGCAGTTTGAGCAGAATTCTGAGGTCCAGATATCTGGGCCATTCGTTGAATTTCCTGATTTATGCACAGATGAGAGACATCTTTCTAAGATTATTGATGAGATATCTGAGCCATTCATTAATAAGAATATTGAACATCCTGATGAGTCATTCCTCTCTGAGAAAAGATCATTCATCGCAGATCTATCAGATATTCTATTTGCTGAGCTGTCAATAGCAAAGGTGGATAGTCTACAGAGCACAGATTATCAGTACAGTAGCAGAAGTTATTGCAGAGCCGATTCAGACCCCACCTGAGCTGAAGGTTTTACCATCAACGTTGAAATATGCCTTCCTTGCATGTCCCTCCCAAATGTTTCCGGCCATCCTCAGCTCACAGTTGACCCTGAACAAGAATCTCGCGTGCTAGAGGTTCTTGAGAGAAACCGCAAGGCCATAGGATGGAATATCTCGGATCTCTGCGTGATCAATCCAGCGTTGTGCTCGCATCATATCTACCTAGAGGATGAGTGTAAACCCTCGCGTGAATGTCAGCGCTGCCTAAATCCAAATCTAAGGGAGGTTATCATAAAGGAGATCAAGAAATGGTGTGATGCTGGCTTTATATATCCCATTTTAGATTCCAAGTGGGTCAGCCCTTTTCATGTGGTCCCAAAGAAATCCGGGATCACGATCGTAAAGAATGACCGTGGTGAGGAGACTCCGACCCGGGTACCTTCTTCATGGCGTGTCTGTGTAGATTACCGACACCTGAACTCAACTACCACGAAGGATCACTTTCCACTGCCCTTTATTGATCAGATTATTGAGAGGTTGGCAGGGAAAGAGTTCTTTTGCTTCTTGGATGGGTACTCGGGATACAACCAAGTTGCAATCGCTCCTAAGGATCAGGAGAAAATTACTTTCACTTGTCCGTTTGGCACTTACGCCTTTAGAAGGATGCCCTTTCGATTGTGTAACGCCCCCGCTACATTTCAAAGATGTATGTTGGTCGTTTTTGTCGACAAGGTGGGTAATTTTCTTGAAGTCTTCATGGACGATTTCTCGGTCTATGGGAATAGTTTTGACACATATCTTGCTCATTTAGACCGAGTTCTTCAACGTTGCTGTGAGATAAACCTAGTGCTCTTGTGGGAGAAGAGTCACTTTATAGTAACTAATGGGATTGTATTGGGCCTTGTCATCTCCAAACATGATATGGAGGTTGACCCGGCTAAGATTGATGTGATTTCAAAGTTAGAGCCACCACAAAATTTGAAGCAGTTGAGGTCATTTTTGGGACACGTACGATTCTATAGGCGATTCATAAAGGATTTCAGCAAAATCGCCAGACCTTTGACCGAGCTTCTGCATAAGAGACTGATTTTTTTGTTGATGAGAAAGTTCTCCTTGCATTCAATCAGATGAAAGAAATGGTTACTAGTGCTCCGGTCTTACAGCCACCTGATTGGTCTCTTCCTTTTGAGATCATGACGGATGCATCATATTTCGCAGTTGGAGCAGTTTTAGGACAGAGAAGGGATGTGATACCATTTGCTATACACTATGCTAGCAAGACTCTGGATGAAGCACAGAGGAATTATACAGTTACAGAGAAGGAGATGTTAACAGTTGTGTTTGGGCTTGAAAAGTTCATATCTTACCTCATCGGCTCACATGTTATTGTATACACGGATCACACTGCCATACGATATTTACAGGAAAAGAAGGATGCCAAACCACGCTTTATCAGATGGATCCTTCTTCTCCAAGAATTTGATTTAGAGATACGAGATAAACTTGGAGTAAAAAACGTTGTGGCAGATCACCTTTCCCGTATCACAGACACAGAGACTTCTGAGCAGAACATGATTCCTATTTCTGAAACCTTTCCAGATGAGTCCATTTTGTCTGTGGACTCACTCCCATGGTATGCTGATAATGTGAATTATCTTGTCTCCAAGAAAGTTCCACAAGATTGGCCGAAGGACAAGGTAGACATATTTCTGTCAAAGATTGATTATTACTAGTGGGAGGATCCGTACCTATTTCGTGAGGGTGCGGATTGTATCTGGAGAAGGTGCATTCCTCCAGAGGAACACACCAGTGTACTTGAGCACTGTCACAGGCTAGAATCTGGTGGGCATCATTCGGGGAAACACACGGCAACAAAGGTTTTACAGAGTCGCCTATGTGGCCGACATTGTTTAAGGATGCTACAAAGTATGTTCGAGGTTGTATTGATTGTTAGAAAATGGGAGGAACAATTGGTTCCAAAGATACCATGCCCCTAAGATACATACAGATTTCTGATGTTTTTGATGCTTGGGGAATAGACTTCATGGGTCCATTTACTGTCAGTCAGGGATTTCAATACATCCTGCTCGTTGTGGATTTTGTTAGTCGATGGGTGGAGGCTATCCCCACCCGAGCCGCAGATAATCGTACGGTGTGTTCCTTTCTCAAAGACCATATTATTGCGCGGTTTGGTATTCCCAAAATACTAATTTCAGATGGGGGAAGCCATTTCATTAATAGAGAAGTAAAGAAGCTTATGAAGGAGTACGCCATTGAGCACAGAGTTGTATCTCCTTACCACCCTCAGACTAATGGCTTGGCAGAAATTTCAAATAGGGAGATCAAGATGATATTGAAAAAGCTTGTACGTCCAGATAGGAAGAACTGGTCTCAGATGCTTGATTCAGTTCTATGTGCTTATCGGATGGCGTACAAATCTCCTTTTGGTATGTCTCCCTATAGAGTAGTGTATGGAAAGCCTTGCCACCTTCCAGTGGAATTAATTCACAAATCTTTCTGGGCACTCCGTGTATGCAATTTAGACTATGAGAAGGCATGAAAGAACATAAAGTTGGATTTGAACAAATTACTGGAATTCTGAGACTTTGCATAAAAATCTCACTTATGTATAAGGAGAAAGTCAAGTGCTAGCATGATAAACACATTCGAAGGAAGTCTTTCTCCCCTGTTTAGAAAGTTTGATTATTTGATGCTAAGTTGAAGTTGTTTCCAGGAAAAATGAAAAGCAAGTGGTCACGACCATTCATCATGAGAGCTGTGCGTGACAATGGGAGTATTGTCATATCTGAGTTGTCATCTGACGCACAGCTATTTGTTGTGAACGGACAGTTGCTGAAGCCATATCTAGATCATTATACATTCTTGTTCGTTGTGAATTCCATATCTTTGGTATCAGGCGATGATCTTTTGATTCCACCTTCTGCGTCCGATACATAAGCTTACCATCTCTTGTATATCCTTTCGTTTCACTCTTTCTTCTCGCATTTTATCATTCACCCCTTTTCCATGTGCGTGTTTATATGCTATACTTAGGATGCGCTTTATATAAGTATTGGGGGGGATGGGGGGTGAATGATTTGTGTTGTTCATATTCGTCCTGTTCATCATTCTTGTTATTGTTGCCTATACTTAGGGTTACTCTACCCTAAGTATAGGGGGGTGATGTTGTTCATATCGTGTCTTTGTATTGAGTCTGTACATTCTCTTCATCGGTTTTCTCCTTTGTACATTCTACTATACTTAGGATTACTTGATCCTAAGTATGGGGGGATCACCAACTTCTCTTCTTTTTATCTTTTCTTTGAGTCATTGTAACAAAGGAGTCTTTTCACCTTTCTATACTTAGCACGAATTATGTCTTCCTTTGTCGCTCTCTGATCACTATGAGGACATAGTTCGAGCTAAGTATAGGAGGATGTCGTATATATTGTATATATACTTTAGACATAACTCGTACTTTTAAATATGTTTATTCGGGGGGGGGGGGTGGTTATGTGTACAATTTTGTAAAATCCACGTGTGTAAAAAAACAAAAAACAAAAAAATCAAATCACAAAAAAAAAACAAAAACAAAAAACACAAAATAAACAAAACAAAACAAAACAAAAAATTCTCTTATATATACTTGTATATATTTTACTAACCTTTTCCTTCAAAATAACTTTCTTTCACATATGCATTTTCCTCCAAAAATCCATAAAAAGTTCAAAATTAGAAAATTGTTAAAAAATGTTTTTTTTTTCACACGTGCATCATTTCTTTAAAAAAAACTCTCTGCATTGTTTATATTTTGCATTTGCATGTGCATTTTTCAGGATAGTATTGCTATTTAAGCTATGTCTGGAATAAAATTTAAGAATGAAACTTAGTTGGACCTTAATCCACCTAATTCTCAGAGGAACTTCACTGAGAAATAGGATTTTAGAAGCTTCAGATCATTGACTTAATTCTTTGAGTTCCACATGACAATGTGCAACGTTTAACTCTTTGTGTCTAACCTGGTCTCTTCATTCTGGGTAAAACTCTGGAATAGGGAATTAATTTGTACTCTCACACTATGCACTTAGCTCAACTCAGACGGGATGTTGGAAGACTGTGTGAATTTCTTTTCTGATAGCGTGGAAATCTAAAGATCGGAGTATGTGTTGAAATAAAGTTTTGGAAAATCGATGGGCGGCTGAGCACAATTTTTCTAAGACCCCAAAACATGTACGGAATAAAAAGATTCTATATCCATAGGGGCACAACAAGATCCAAGCAGAACCACCAAAAATCAAAATACAAAGAAGACACTACAAAATAAATATCTGACCAAAAAGGTCCAAGCTTCAAGAAAATCTACAGATCTTGGTGGAGACTCGGCTACACTGGCCAGCCTCTAATGAACGCGAAATTCACCTCTTTAATAATATGATCAAAACACCACAATCTTTGAATGTTGTGGAGTATTTTTACTTGGCAAGTTTACCAAGGTCGAACACAGGGAATGATGATTCCTAGTTGCGTGGTCTTAAATCAAATTAAATAATTAATCAATGTTCGATTAATTTCTGTGTTGAAGAATTTATACAATGCAATGATGGAGATGCGATGTAGGAAAAATGAACAGAGAAGATTATGCCCAGGATCTGTGAAGTATACAATTCAATCCTCAATGAAATTTAATAATTAATTCTCGAGAGATAATCACAGATCAATATATATTAACTCCCAGAAATTTATCAACTCAAAGTTACAAGAAAAAAGATTTAATCAACGAATAATCCTATCAAAAATTCCATGTAATATCTCCTCAAGATTAATCATCGATCAGACAAGTAGAGAGTTAAATAAAATGATCCTCGATTTAACCCTTGTAAAGATTAAATTACTGGGAATAATCAGCATTGATCACAATGTGTTAATCAAATTGAAAACCTAAACCGAACTCCTGCAAAAGATTTATCATTAATTTCTCGAGCACAAGTATATCCAATTTAGCATGTAAAAGTCAATGATGATCCTTAAATAATATTTCTCAATAAACGATCTCGGATCTGTCCTCAAATTGTGCTGAGTGATAGAGCATGGAAATAGCTTTAAAATGACATATTATATGCTAAAAACAGAGTTCGGATGAAAGAGATATGATAAAATGAAATTTCAGAGACTAAAATGTAAATAAAATAAAGTTTTTCTTGCAAAGGGGGCCCTAAAGGGGCTTATCTGTAATATAGCAAAGTTGGAGGACCTTTTTTTGAAATTTACCCCAAGCAGGGGTATTTTTGCAATTTCTGAAATGAGCAGGGGTGTCCGTGCAATTCAAACTTATGGGCCACTTCGTAAATTGAAGGAAACTGGAGGGGCTTTGATGAAAATTACCCCCGTCTCACGTGCTTCTCATGTGAGAGGAGGTTCCAGATCTGTCACGAGGCGTGCCCACACGCGCTGCGCACAGGCGGCACCCGATGGCGGAGGGCGGCACCTCCGCGTCGCGGAGGACAAGTGTTGGGCCCGAGGATGCGAGGCGGGAGGTGTAGAGCTGGGCGCAGGTGGCACCCCCGCGCGATGGAGGAGAGATGCTGGGCACGAGCCGTGAAGGGGGGAGAGGCGGTACCGCCGTGCAGGAGCGGCGAGGCTGCGAGGGGGGGGGGACGGCGCCGCGACGCAGGACGGGCAGTGCTTGGAGTAGCGGAGGGGACGGCGGAGCCTTGCGCGCAGGGGTGGCGGAGCCTTGCGAGCGAGGTTGGCGATGAACCTGCAAATGAGAAAATTAATGGTGAAATAAAGAGGCGAAGGTTGCCTGTAAGGCAAGGGAAGAAGGTGGTTGCGTATGGAAGTCTCCAGAGGGCGGAGAGGCGAGGGCCTTCTCCTGGTTATTGCTCGTGCTCCTTGGCGAAGGAGGCGAGCTCAGCAGCTCGAGGGCTGCAACAGAGCTTGGAGCTCTAGATCTCGCCACGAAGGAGAGCAGCTGGCCGCTGTCACCGGCCGCGCAAAAGGGGATGGGCGGATGGCTGGAGCGTCACGCGGTGGCTGAGTTTTATAGGAAGGACGAGGCGTTATGGTGGCGTGTGTAACGACCGGAGGAGGCACGTTGGAGGAGGAGAAACAACGGGGGGGGGGGGGGGGGTGGGGGGGGGGGCATGAACGACTGGAGGAAGGGGAAGAAAGTGGGGTCACGTGACCCAGGGGCGGCTTGAGAGAGAGATAGGTGGGGTGCCATGTGGCAAGTCCAGGGGTTGCCACGTGGCACCTCAAAAAATTTCAAAAACTAAAGATAAATAAAAATAGAAAATAAATATAAAGAGACCTCGGATTGAAAAATTTCCTTCCCGAAAGTTGTTCGTCTCGACGAGATCTACAACTTTTATGAAGGACCCATGAGTAAAAGAGGTCATTTGTGTGAAGTGGCAGTTTTGGTGGTTTTCCATGTGCATAGAGAACGGATTTTGGGGTTTTTTAATTCTTTTGGTGGTTTTAAAAATGATAAAAATTATATAAAAAATACGATAAAATACAAAATAATTTATTACACATTATTCTAATTTTTTTTGGATTTTTATGAAATTAGGAAATTAAAATAGAAGTCAGAAACTCACAACTTTTGTACAGACCGACAACGGACACTTGGACTCAGTCAGTTTCTTTGATTTCAGTTTGAATCTGGATTTAGATTTTTGTGTCGCTTAATAAAACTTTCATCGAAGAACACAAATGAAGAATAAATAAAATTAACAGGGTTAATATGTACATAAAAACTTAAGTAAAAAATAGCAAAAAGTCAAACTGCGCAAAAGAGGCCCAAAACCCAACTTTCACATATGAGCTCCGAATTTTACGAAATTTATCTTGTTTTGAAGATATTTGAAAATGGAGTACTTTAAAAGTGAATAGACCAAAATAAGACACTGTATGTGGGAGATATGCTCATTTTAGTCTGTCAGATATGAAATCAGACTTTGGGATTATTCGACACTTATTTGGGTTAGTAATTTTTTTTGTATTTTTTATTTAATGAAGTTAGTAATATCTACACAATGGAGGAGGTTTTGGGTCAATCGGAGGTAGGATGAATTATTTACAAATGTGAGAAGTTAGCGGCTTTTTGGTCTAATTTACACTTGGGATTTTTAATGCAATTACGCATGATGAAATGTAAATATTATTTACACATGTATGAATGCTAATGATGCTTTGTTAATGGTTAAATGCATGTAGATATTTGGAGAAAAGAGCCTAAATGACCAATTTTAACATGATGAATTCGGGATTCATCATGCCCTTATACTTAAACCGTGCTCGTCCCTGAGCATGAATGAATGACTGACTTAGTTGAATACATTCCTGACTGTGCACGTGAATTTTCAAGGCTTAATTCATAGAAGACCCTTAATTTCCTAAATTCTGGGCTCAACCACACTTTAATCAAAAGGAATCCAACTTCTCTAATTTTCAGACTCTCTGTTTATACATATAGTATAAGGATATGATTCTTAGTGTACTGCATTCATGAGAGTCAAGTCGAGACATCACATAAAGTTCCAATCCCAGAGACTCTCCTTTAGACCTAATCGTCAACACTTAGGGAATAAGTCTATTCTTGCTCTAGTCAACCGTCTCATTAGTTTGTCAGACTTGAAAGTGTAGATGGATGGCCAGATGATGGAGGGCATAGGATTGTGTCTGATTTTTCTCTCCCTTACATTGGAACATGGTGCCTCTCGAGTGCCTTATTACTCAACACAAGTGTATTTTTAGATTGTTGACCAATGTGTCTGTCAAGAGAGTTGGAGTCGTCTGCACTTGTTTTTTTGGGAGTACACCGGGGCGTGTCTCTTTTGAGTATATAATATACCTTCGACACCTAGACTTGTAGCATTTACGATGAAGAGCCCTTTTTTGGTGTCAGCCCGACTCCTTGGTCCTAATTAACGCTCGGTCCAAGTGGACACTTTGAAAATGTTTGGGAGTGCTCGCCACTGGTGGAAGCTCATTTATAATTTGACTTGGATTATAGAGCTTTTCTTTGACACTTCATTTCTTTTGTTGGCTAGCTCCACTGCATTTATCAAAAGCTGACGCACATTGATCAACAATTTTCATTAAGTTTCATCACACCCGGACACTTAGGTCAATATCAAAAAGATAGCATATGAACTTGTTCACATACTGGCTAGGATTTTGCTGACACTCAGGTTTCCTGAAGCTTCATTAACTTTATCCCATCCTCGAGCATCATTAGATCGGATCTAAACTCAAATCTCTAGTCTTAGTTCCTCAAGTGATATCTCAACTCATCTCATCAAGCATGCAATTATGGAAGTGAGTTGTGCTGATCATATTCTTTGAAGGCAGAGATGAAGAGTGCATTATAGCGCTCAAATCATTCAAACTAGAGAAGTGTGGATAATTAAGTTCAAAAACCCTAATGTCTAAGGCTGGCTAACTCAGAATCTCAAGATCTCAGAAATCAAGTGTCCTAAAAAATCCTCAAGCCTTGAGTGATGGTGAATGTGTCAGGAATATAACAACCAAGGAATTTATACTTGATGAAATGCAAGACCATGAGTGATGATTTTTTTATGCAAAAAGTTTTTTTTTGGTTTTTTGTTTTTTTTGCTTTTGTTTTGTTTTTTTAAAAAGGTATTATACACATAATATAAATTACTTGTACCCATCCCCGATGTTTGATAAAAATGTTTAAGGTACGAGTTATGGATAAAGTAGGTAAAATATATACAAACACACCCCCTACACTTAGCTTGTGCTATGACCTCATGGCATAGAGTGAAATGTTGACATAGCTTGTACTCAGTATAGATGGGTTAAAAAGAAGAGAAGTGACGTATAAACAATGGTATCGGTCCCCTATACTTAAGCTTTGGTTAGCCTAAGTATCATCGGATAAATATAGATGGGGAACCTGGTAGATTTGCGGATGTACAAGATCAAGGAGGTTTGCGACGGACCTTCTTGTGTGAGTGTTGAGGGAGATAGTATGGAGATGTGAAGGGCGATGAAGAAGACCAGCCATCATCGGAGTCGTCCTCAAGAGAATACTAGTCGTTTGTAGAGGATCTCCAACTTTTGTCGATCAGAGGTAAGTGCCCTTGGATCAGAGCTGTACCTATTGCACTTATCTGATAAACCACATCAGGATCGGACGAGGACTCTTCAGAAATCACCTGGTGTCTAAGGTCAAAGGTGGCTTTCTTGGTCGGCTTCTCTTCTTGGGAAGTATTGGGAGGAAGTTGGGCAGTCTTCATCTCCCTGTCTTGAGTAACCGATGTGGTATTTATGAATTCCTCATCAAATGAATCCCCGTAAAAGTCGGCCACTTCTTGAAGGGTCATGCACTGCTTCGGTCGAGGGAGATTGTTCCCGATGATTTGTGGTTTATGGCTGGGGTTGTTGATGTCACCTCCGGAAAACCATGAATTTTGGTGACATTGGATGTTTCCGGAGTCGGTTCCTTATATGGTTCAAGTATCTCATGAATTACTACCGACTCAAAGATTAGACCACTCAAATAATCGTGGCGATCCTCAATAATATGGTCCAACTCCTCATAAGCTCCAAACTCTTGATTTTTCCTAGGAGCAGTGATAGGGTGGTGAGAATCCGAAGTTTGTCCAACAATTAGTCTTTTAGGTGACTCTCCTAGGGTTTGTATCGGTGTGTCATTTGGAGATGTCTGATAATTTGAAATATTTATCTCCTGATTATAACTGTCGGTTTCAAGTTGGTTTTCCTCAGAGCAGGACGTGTCATTGGGGGTTTGTTCATTGTGGTCCGAGTTCGAGAACTTGATTTCCTGAGTCTCGCAATCGACGATCACCTTAGCGGAGGCTAATAACAGCTTTTCTAAAATGATAGGAGACCCAGACAACCTTTCGGGGTGCTCAATGTCAAGGACAATAAAGTCCACTTTATGTGCTTTACCTCGGAAGTTTATGACGATAGAAACAATATCCCACGGTCTTTTGGTAGATCAATCAGGTAATTGAACGATCACCCTAGTCTTCTTGAGTTGTCCGAGTTTGAGTTGGTCAAAGACGGGGTTGGGGAGGATGTTTAATGTGGAGTCGTCGTCTAACCGAACATGAGTGAATGTAGAATCCTCAATTTTACATGTTCAACCGTTTGACTTTACTGCTTTTTATTTTATGATTCATCACCAAAGAATTAGCCATAGATATGACATGATATTCAGTCCTGAATCATTTCTTACCCCTCTTTTTGGGGTTCAGTCGACTCTTCACAAATCTCTTATGATCAGGCACATATTTTATGACTCTGATCAATGGAAGCTCTAAGATCAGACTCTTGCAAAATGCTTCCATTTTAAAATTGTCCAATTTTTTTGAAATTTCAAAATTTTCAAATTTTTTAATATTTTCTGTAATATGGTCAGCGGTGGTTGTGCCTGATTGTGAGTCACATGATGATCCATTGGTTTGCATGGTTGTGGCCTCACTTCTTCTGAATTTTGCATAGACTGGACGAGATCTTATATTCTCTCTGTTAAAGTGTTTGCTCTATGATTAATCCGAGCAATTTCATCCTCAACCATCTCATGACTAGTGATTGAATAATCATTCTCCACGTGCCGTGCTTCTGGTATGTAACCTCGAGTAGAGTATTGATTGTTCATAAACATTATGGTCTGGTCATGAGTTATATTTCCTTGACTTTGATTTTCTCATGGATTGTCGAAGGACAATTGATTGTACTCATGAGGAGAGTCATCTTGAGTAGGGGATGGTTCAAGAGGTTGTGAGATCATAGTAACTGGAAATCATGTTCTACTGTCAATATCGATCACTCTATTGTTCATCCTCGATTCTGATCTTTCTCTCGTGTCCATAAGATTGTCAGAATTTGAGAGAGGGCTATTCCAAGAAGAAGTGTGGTCATAGGATGGGATGTATGGGCGGGAAGAGAATGATGGTTGAGGAGGACTTGATTTGAAGAGCAGGCTCCCCTGAGGAGTGTGAGAAAAAGGATATCGGGACATGGTCGTGGAGATTGTTACCAACATCTTGTCAAGAGGGATGGAATGATCAACGAAACACGATTTGCTTGCGATTGCAAGGTCTTTGACGCACACAAATCAAACACAAAACAAACACGTAGATTTACCCACTCAACATTGGTGAAGGCACGTTAGGGTTCGGTCGCTTATCTTTTCAATTTTAATTTAATGACAAAATAATCTTGCAGATTAAGCGGAGCTGTTTGGTACCGAAGTATTTCACAATGACTGTCCCGAGTTCGTACAACTAGTTATACCTACTCTCAGCCAGTATAGGTGTAAGTACGGACCGTTTAAACGGCTACCCGTGTTACTTGAGGACAGAGACTTCCACGGTGTCCTCTAAACCACCTACTCTGCTAAGGGAAGTCGGACCTTATAACGGCTATCCGATACCCTCACTGAAAAGTAGCTAATTGTTTTTTAAAATAGTAGTCTCTGTGAAATTTCTCAGTTGTGGCTCTATCCAAAGTGTGCGTTCTAGTCCTTACAAACAATGAGTGGGTTTTTCTCCACCAGACACAGGTAAATTTTATGTCAGTTTATTTACAGCCGCCTTGATTATCAGTCCCAGTTATAAGTTAAGGTTATCACTGTAGTTTATGTGAGCACAAAAATTCACGCCTAACGAATAGTCCCAATTCCTTTAAATCCTAAGTTGTAAAACTTTGAGAAAGGAGAATCGGAAAAGCCGATGCAAACGTAAATCAATGATGCATGCTTAATAGAAAAACTTACAGTGAATCCTCACGTTCTTTATGCAGGATGTAAGACAAGGAATTTAAATAACACTAAATGATATACACAGATGAAAAATGCCCTAAGCAGATAGTTCTATTGGCGAGAAGAATTGATTTCAGAATCTGGTTAATGTTGAACGATCTATAGTGCGTATATTAGTGAGAGTGTGGCCTATGAATTACGAGCACAATAAACGATAAATAAACGATCGTATATGTGCCTAAGTCCTACGTCACTCAAGTCGGGTCCCAACCACACAGAAGGGGTTGAAACAGACCCGACACACCACAGAAAAGTTATGTCTGTATTACAAAGGTTTAAAGAGAGGGACCCCGAGGATAATGCATAAAATTAAACCTAGTCCAAGCTCTCTCTCACAGAAATTAAAATTCAAATTTTCGTCCTTCCAGATCCTTGATCAAATCTCAAAATTTCACTCCCAGTAGTCTGCAAAGAGAGAAGTTGTGGTTAGTATCTGGAGTAAGAGAGAAATGCAGAACAAAATGGAGAGAAATGAGATAAAAAATAATTTCACAAAAATCAATTACAAAATGACTTAAAACCCTAAAAAGTCGTAGTTCCTCGGCAACGGCGCCATTTGATGAATGCGAAATTCACCTCTTTAATAATCAGTAATTGTAGTATAGGAGACGAAAATCAGTTGATCAAAACACATCAATCTTTGAATGTTGTGGAGTATTTTTACTTGGCAAGTTTACCAAGGTCGAACACAGGGAACGGTGATTCCTAGTTACGTGGTCTTAATTCAAATTAAATAATTAATCAATGTTCAATTAATTTCTATGTTGAAGAATTTATACAATGCAATGATGGAGATGCGATGTAGAAAAAATGAACAGAGAAGATTATGCCCAGGATCTGTGAAGTATACAATTCAATCCTCAATGAAATTTAATAATTAATTCTCGAGAGATAATCACAGATCAATATATATTAACGCCTAGAAATTTTATCAACTCAAAGTTACAGGAAAAAATATTTAATCAATGAATAATCCTATCAAAAATTCCATGTAATATGCTCCTCAAGATTAATCATCGATCAGACAAGTAGAGAGTAAAATAAATTGATCCTCGATTTAACCCCTATAAAGATTAAATTACTGGGAATAACCAACATTGATCACAAGGGGTTAATCAAATTGAAAACCTCAACCGAACTCTTGGAAAAGATTTATCATTAATTTCTCGAGCACAAGTATATCCAATTTAACCTACAAAGTCAATGGTTATCCTTAAATAATATTTCTCAATAAACGATCTCGGATCTGTCCTCAAATTGTGCTAAGTGATAGAGCATGGAAATAGCTTCAAAATGACATATTATATGCGAAAAATGGAGTTCAGATGAAAGAGATATGATAAAATGAAATTTCAGGGACTAAAATGTAAATAAAAGAAAGTTTTTCTTGCAAAAGGGTCCCGGGAGCTTATCTGTAATATAGCAAAGTCGGAGGGCCTTTTTTTGAAATTTACCCCAGGCTGGGGTATTTTTGCAATTTCTGAAATGAGCAGGGGTGTCTGTGCAATTTTTCCAATACCAGCAAACTTAGGGGCCACTTCGTAAATTGCAGGAAACTGGAGGGCCTTTGATGAAAATTACCCCTGCCTCACGTGCTTCTCACGTAAGGGGAGGTTCCATATCTGTCACGAGGCGTTCCCACACGCGCTGGGCACAGGCGGCACCCGATGGTGGAGGGCGGCATCCCTGCGCCGCGGAGGACAAGCGCTGGGCGCGAGGATGCGATGCGGGAGGTGTAGAGCTGGGCGCAGGTGGCACCCCGCGCGGCGGAGGAGAGGCGCTGGGCGCGGGCCGTGAAGGGGGGTGAGGCATTACCGCCGCGCTGGAGCGACGAGGCTGCGAGGTGGGGGGGGGGACGGCACCACGACGCAGGATGGGCAGTGCATGGAGTAGCGGTGGGGACGTTAGAGCCTTGCGCGCAGGGGTGGTGGAGCCTTGCGAGCGAGGTTGGCGATGAACCTGTAAAGGAGAAAATTAAAGGAGAAATAAAGAGACGAAGGTTGCCTGTAAGCAAGGGAAGAAGGTGGTTGCGTATGGAAGTCTCCAGAGGGAGGAGAGGCGAGGACTTCTCCTGGTTATCGCTCGAGCTCCTTAGCGAAGGAGGCGAGCTCACAGCTCGAGGGCCACAACAGAGCTTGGAGCTCTGGATCTCGCCACAAAGGAGAGCAGCTGGCCGCTGTCAACGGCCGCACAAAAGGGAAGGGCGGATGGCTGAGCGTCGTGCGGGGGCTGGGTTTTTACGAAGGGTGAGGTGTTATGGTGGCGTATGTAACGACCGGAGGAGGCACGTTGGAGGAGGAGAAACGACAGGGGGGGGCATGAACGACTGGAGGAAGGGGAAGAAAGTGGGGTCACGTGCTGGACTCGTGACCCAGGGGCGGCTGGAGAGAGAGATAGGTGGGGTGCCATGTGGCAAGTCCAGGGGTTGCCCGTGGCACCAAAAAATTCCAAAATTAAAGATAAAGAAAAATGGAAAATAAATAGAAGGAGACCTCGGATCGAAAAATTTTCCTTCACGAAAGTTGTTCGTCTCGACGAGATCTACAACTTTTATGAAGGACCCATGAGTAAAAGAGGCATTTGTGTGAAGTGCATTTTTGGTGGTTTTCCATGTGTATAGAGAACCGGATTTGGGGTTTTGTAATTCTTTTGGTGGTTTTAAAAATGATAAAAAATACGATAAAATACAAAAAAAATTATTACACATTATTTTATTTGTTTCTGGATTTTAAAGAAATTAGGAAATTAAAATAGAAGTCAAAAAACTCACAACTTTTGTACAGACCGACAACAGACACTTGGACTCAGTCAGTTTCTTTGATTTCAGTTTGAATCTGGATTTGGATTTTTGTGCCGCTTAATAAAACTTTCATCGAAGAAAAACAAATGAAGAAGAAATAAAATTAACAGGGTTAATGTGTACATAAAAACTTAAGTAAAAAATAACAAAAAGTCAAACTGCGCAAAAGAGGCCCAAAACCCAACTTTCACATATGTGCTCCGAATTTTATGAAATTTATCTTGTTTTGAAGGTATTTGAAAATGGAGTACTTTAAAAGTGAGTAGACCAAAATCAGACACTGTATGTGGGAGATATGCTCATTTTAGTCTGTCAGATGTGAAAATCAGACTTTGGGATTATTCAAACACTTATTTGGTTAGTAATTTTTTTGTATTTTTTATTTAATGAAGTTAGTAATATCTACACAATGGAGGAGGTTTGGGTCAATCAGAGTTAGGATGGAATTATTTACAAATGTGAGAAGTTAACGGCTTTTTGGGCTAATTTACACTTGGGATTTTTAATGCAATTACACATGATGAAATGTAAATATTATTTACACATGTATGAATGCTAACGATGCTTTGTTAATGGTTAAATGCGTGTAGATATTTGGGGAACAGAGCTTAGATGGCCAATTTTAGCATGATGAATTCGGGATTCATCATAACCCTATACTTAAACCGTGCTCGTCCCTGAGCATGAATGACTGACTGACTTAGTGGAATACATTCCTGACTGTGCACGAGAATTTTAAGGCTTAATTCCGTAGAAGACCCTTATTTTCCTAAAATTCTGGGCTCAACCACGCTTTAATCAAAAGAAATCCAACTTCTCTAATTTTCAGACTCTCTATTTGTACATATAGTATAAGGATATGATTCTTAGTGTACTGCATTCATGAGAGTCAAGTCGAGACATCACATAAAGTTCCAATCCCAGAGACTCTCCTTTAGACCTAATCCTCAACACTTAGGGAATAAGTCTATTCTTGCTCTAGTCAACCGTCTCATTAGTTTGTCAGACTTGAAAGTGTAGATGGACGGCCAGATGATGGAGGGCATAGGATTGTGTCTGATTTTTCTCTCCCTTACATTGGACCAAGGTGCCTCTCGAGTGCCTTATTACTCAACACAAGTATATTTTAGATTGTTGACCAATGTGTCCGCCAAGAGAGTTGGAGTCGTATGCACTTGTTTTTCTGGGAGTACACCGGGACGTGTCTCTTTTGAGTATTTAATATACCTTTGACACCTAGACTTGTAGCATTTACGATGCAGGGCCCTTTTTTGGTGTCAGCCCGTCTCCCTTGGTCCTAATTAGCGCTCGGGTCCAAGTGGACACTTTGAAAATGTTTGGAAGCGCTCACCACTGGTGGAAGCTCATTTATAATTTGACTTGGATTATAGAGCTTTTCTTTGACGCTTCATTTCTTTTGTTGGCTAGCTCCACTGCTTTTGATCAACAATTTTTCATTAAGTTTCATCACACCCGGGCACTTAGGTCAATACCAAAAAGATAGCATATGAACTTGTTCACATACTGGCTACGATTTTGCTAACACTCAGGTTTCCTGAAGCCTTCATTAACTTTATCCCATCCTCGAGCATCATTAAATCGGATCTATACTCAAATCTCTAGTCTTAGTTCCTCAAGTGATATCTCAAACTCTTCTCATCAATCATGTAGTTATGGAAGTGAGTTGTGCTGATCATATTCTTTGAAGGCAGAGATGAAGAGTGCATTATAACGCTCAAATCATTCAAACTAGGGAAGTGTGGATAATTAAGTTCAAAAACCCTAATGTCTAAGGCTGGCTAACTCAGAATCTCAAGATCTCAGAATCAAGTGTCCTAAAAAATCCTCTAGCCTTGAGTGATGGTGAATGTGTCAGGAATATAACAACCAAGGAATGTATACTTGATGAAACGCAAGACCATGAGTGATGATTTTTTTATGCAAAAAGTTTTTTTTTGATTTTTTGTTTTTTTGCTTTTGTTTTGTTTTTTTGAAAAAGGTATTATACACATAATATACACTACTTGTACCCGTCCCCGATGTTTGATAAAATGTTTAAGGTACGAGCTATGGATAAAGTAGGTAAAATATATACAAACACCCCCCCTACAGTTAGCTTGTGCTATGACCTCATGGCACAGATTGAAATGTTGACATAGCTTGTACTCAGTATAGATGGGTTAAAAGAAGAGAAGTGATGTATAAACAATGGTATCGGTCCCCCTATACTTAAGCTTTGGTTAGCCTAAGTATCATCGGATAAATACAGATGAGGAATCGGGTAGATTTTAGGATGTACAAGATCAAGGAGGTTTGCGACGGACCTTCTTGCGTGATTGTTGAGGGAGATAGTATGGAGATGTGAAGGGCGATGAAGAAGACCAGCCATCATCGGAGTCGTCCTCTAGAGAATAGTAGTCGTCTGTAGAGGATCTCCAACTTTTGTCGATCAGAATTAAGTGCCCTTGGATCAGAGCTGTACCTTTTGCACTTATCTGATTGAACCACATCAGGATCGGACGAGGACTCTTCAGAAATCACCTGGTGTCTTAAGGTCAAATGTGACTTTCTTGGTCGGCTTGTCTTCTTGGGAAGTATTGGGAAGAAGTTGGACAGTCTTCATCTCCCTATCTTGAGTAACCGATGTGGTATTTATGAATTCGTCATCAGATGAAATCCCCGTAAAAGTCGACCACTTCTTGAAGGGTCATGGCACTGCTTCGGTCGAGGGAGATTGTTCTTGGTGATTTTTGTGGTTTATGGCTGGGGTTGTTGATGTCACCTCCAGAAAATCATGAATTTGGTGACATTGGTGTTTCCAGAGTTGGTTCCTTATATAGTTCAAGTATCTCATGAATTACTACTGTCTCAAAGATTGGACCACTTAAATAATCGTGGCGATCCTCAATAATATGGTCCAATTCCTCATACGCTCCAAACTCTTGATTTTTCCTAGGAGCAGTGATAGGGTGGTGAGAATCCGAAGTTTGTCCAACAGTTAGTCTTTTAGGTGACTCTCCTAGGGTTTGTATCAGTGTGTCATGCGGAGATGTCTGATAATTTGAAATATTTATCTCCTGATCATAACTGTCGGTTTCAAGTTGGTTTTCCTCAGAGCAGGACGTGTCATTGGGGGTCTGTTCATTGTGGTCCGAGTTCGGGAACTTGATTTCCTGAGTCTCGCAATCGACGATCGCCTTAGCGGAGGCTAAGAACAGCTTTTCTAAAATGATAGGAGACCCAGACAACCTTCCGGGGTGCTCAATGTCAAGGAAAATAAAGTCACTTTATGTGCTTTACCTCGGAAGTTTACGACGATTTGAAACGATATCCCGCATTCTTTTGGTAGATCGATCAGGTAATTGAACGATCACCCTAGTCTTTGTGAGTTGTCCGAGTTTGAGTTGGTCAAAGACGGACTTGGGAAGGATGTTTAATGTGGAGTCGTCATCTAACCGAACACGAGTGAATGTAGAATCCTCAATTTTACATGTGATCCGAGTCAACCATTTGACTTTACAGCTTTTGATTTTATGATTCAACACCAAAGAACTAGCCATAGATATGACATGATTTTCAGTCCTGGATCGTTTCTTACTCGTTTTTTGGGGTTCAGTCGACTCTTCACAAATCTCCTATGATTAGGCACATATTCTATGGCTTTGATCAATGGAAGCTCTAAGATCAGACTCTTGCAAAATGCTTCCATTTCAGAATTGTCCCAATTTTTTTGAAATTTCAAAATTTTCAAATTTTTTAATATTTTCTGTAATATGGTCTGTAGGGGGGTCAGAGGTCAGCGGTGTGTTGTGCCTGATTGTGAGTGACATGATGATCCATTGGTTCGCATGGTTGTGGCCTCACTTCTTCTAAATTTTGCATAGAATGGGTGAGATCATATATTCTCTCTGTTAAAGTATTTGCTCTATGATTAATCCGAGCAATCTCATCCTCAAACATCTCATGACTAGTGATTGAATAATCATTCTCCATGTGACGTGCTTCTGGTATGTAACCTCGAGTAGAGTATTGATTTTTCATAAACATTATGGTCTGGTCATGAGTTATATTTCCTTGACTTTGATTTTCTCGTGGATTGTCGAAGGAGAATTGATTGCATTCAGAGGATAGTCATCTTGAGTAGGGGATTGTTCAAGAGGTTGTGAGATCATAGTAACCGGAAATCATGTTCTACTGTCAATATCGTTCACTCTATTGTTTATCATCAATTCTGATCTCTCTCTCATGTCCATAAGATTGTCAGAATTTGAGAGAGGGCTATTCCAAGAAGAAGTGTGGTCATAGGATGGGATGTATGGGCGGGAAGAAAATGATGGCTGAGGAGGACTTGATTTGAAGACAGGCTCCCCTGAGGAGTGTGAGAAGAAGGATATCGGGACATGGTCGTGGAGATTGGGAAAGAAGACCACTGTACCGACATCTTGTCAAGAGGTATGGAATGATCAGCGAACCACGATGTGCTTGCGATTGCAAGGTCTTTGACACACACAAATCAAACACAAAACAAACACGTAGATTTACCCACTCAACATTGGTGAAGGCACGTTAGGGTTCGGTCTCTTATCTTTTCAATTTTAATTTAATGACAAAACAATCTTGCAGATTAAGCGGAGCTGTTAGGTATCGAAATATTTCACAACAACTGTCCTGAGTTCGTACAACTAGTTACACCTACTCTCAGCCAGTATAGGTGTAAGTACGGACCGTTTAAATGGCTACCTGTGTTACTTGAGGACGAAGACTTCCGCGGTGTCCTCTAAACCACCCACTCTGTTAAGGGAAGTCGGACCGTATAACGGCTATCTGATACCCTCATTAAAAAGTAGCTAATTGTTTTTTAAAAACAGTAGTCTCTGTGAAATTTCTCAGTTGTGACTCTATCCAAAGTGTGTGTTGTAGTCCTTACAAATAATGAGTGGGGTTTTCTCCACCAGACACAGGTTAATTTTATGTCAGTTTATTTGCAGTCGCCTTGATTATCAGTCCCAGTTTTAAGTTAAGGTTATCACTGTAGTTTATGTCAGCACAAAAATTCACGCCTAACGAACAGTCCCAATTCCTTTAAATCCTAAGTTGTAAAACTTTGAGAAAGGAGAATCGGAAAAGCCGATGCAAACGTAAATCAATGATGCATGCTTAATAGAAAGACTTACAGTGAATCCTCACGTTCTTCATGCGGGATGCAAGACAAGGAATTTAAATTACACTAAATGATATGCACAGATGAAAAACGCCCTACGAAGATAGTTCTATTGGCGAGAAGAATTGATTTCAGAATTTGGCTAATGTTGAACGATCTATAGTGCGTATAGTAGTGAGAGTGTGGCCTAAGAATTTCGTGCACAGTAAATGATAAAGAAACGATGGTATATGTGCCTAATGATGAGACAACTAAGGTGAATCAGATAACTACGGTCGTTGCGACCTCAGTTACTCGAGAATCAATCGGCTCGATCAAGAAAAATGTGAAGATCATACCACCAAATAAAGATAGAAAATCAATCAAAAACACGATAGCGGTCCTGGCTATGAGATTAGCCTGGTGGAGCACCCAAGGTAGGACTCAGGGAGCACGAATTGGCCTTGCAGCCTACGAAGTAGTCAAAGAAGAAAACACAAGTATTTTTGGTGGTTTTTAATTATTTTTGTATTTCTTTGGATTTTTAATAAAGGTGAAAATAAGAAAAGGAGAAAAACAAGCAAACACCTCAAATTATTTAAACACTCAAATATGCTACAAAAATTCAAACAAAAATATTTTTATGTTTTTTAGGTTTTTTAGTGTTTTTGGTGAATTTTTGAGATTTTTATAATTTTTATACAATTTTCTAAAAATCAAATAAGGCAAAAACAATGTGCTACTGTCCATCCAGGCTTCAAAGACCCATGAAAAATATCAAATGGATCGTTTATACCCTGGATGTAATTTTTATGAAAAATAGCAATAATAAGGAAAATTTAGGAAAAGAGTTTATTATTTTTTGAGTTTTCTATAATTTTTTAGAATTTTTATAAATTTTTAAGGGTTTTTTAATTTTTAGGGTTTTTATATGTCCAAAAATCACAAAAATCTCACAGAAAATCAAACACACACAAACTAACAAATCCTAATTTTTTTAGAATTGCAAAAATCCCAACAAATCACGCGTAACGCACGCGAACCAAACCCGGAGGGACCTCAATGCAAATCCTATTTCCAAAAGATCAAACAATAAAGCACAGAAAACATAGGATATATATTGCAAAATTTTCAAGTCTCACGTGTCGATGCACGTGATCAACACACACAGGGACTATAATGTAAATACATAAAAGATAGAGGTCCATATGCAAAATTACCAAAATAAAAATAACGTAATAAAATATTTACAAGACTAAGAAGTAAATGCAAGAAACAGAGGGACCTACGAGTAATTTACCCACTTATTATCGTAGGGTTGAAGGGTGGCCACGTGGATGATCTGACGGTGGCTGGAGGTGGCAAACCCTTCACTGGATCAGCGGCGAGGAGGGCGCCACGTGGATGATTGGGCGGTCAGGAGTAGCGGGTGCCTCTTCGCTGGATAAGTGGTCACGATCAAGCCTCTGATAGATCCGACGGTGGAGAACTCGCGTGGATGAACGGTCAGGATCAAAACTAGGGCTGAGGTGCCGATCGGACGGTAGCTGGACGATCTCCAAGAACTCGACGCCGGCGAAGTTCGCCGGCCTAATGCACGCGGTGGAGACGTCCTCTCCGGCTGCTGGAATATGGAACAACTTCACCTCGATGATCCGCAGCTGCTAGATGCCTCCGATGAGGTCGAGGACCACCAGAGTGGTCCAGCGACGTCGGGGGAGGAAAGTACCTGGGCTCGAACGAAAGGACCCCCAGATGGGTCTCATAGACCTGCAAAAGAGCACCAGAAGCTTCCTGGGTCGAGGGAAAATTGCCTCGACCCGGTTAGAGGTGAAATGGGTGGTCGGGTGCGTCGGGTGAGCGACCTCCGGCGAGGTGACGACGGAGGGAGGTCGAGCCTTGGTTCTTGGGCGAACCAAGGTGGATGCGTGGGCGGAGAATGTGAAGGGAAGTCTCGCGAAGATGTTGGTCGGGTCGGATGAATGGATTGATGACCGGAGTGGCCGTAATTGATCGGCGGAGGTGACTGGGGTGATTTGGGTGTAATCAAAAATTCGAGAAAACTAGGAGGAATTGGGTCTACCTAGCGGATGCAATCGACTGGGAACGAGCTTGGTGAGCTCTGGGTCGTAGCCTCGAAGGGACGTCGATGCCCGAGGCTCGGGCACACCTCGCGGTGACGCACGACGGCAGGAGTCGCCGGATCGATAGCTGGAGGTCTCCTCTCCTCTCTTCGACACCTCTCTCACGAAACTGTCACTCAGGGGATCAAGGTGGAGGTCTTGGGACGAAGAGGCACAACCAAGGATGGATGGGAAAGCGCGGCGGAGGTGGAGCTAAATAGTGGCACAAGTTCGAGAAGAAGGGATCGGGCAGGGTTCCGTGAAGTACGGATCCCTAGGCGGATGCTCCTGCGAGGGTCTCGGATGTGTCAGGTTCAATTGGAGCCTGAGGTTTCAGGAGATGGTGGTCGGGTCAGATGAGGAAAAATATGAGAAATCGGGTCGGTCGCCCGATTCGAGAGGAAGAGGGTCCGCGGGGGAGAGTTGACCAGGGGTCAACAATCCCCCGTGGACCAATCATAGTTCAGCTTTTATTAAATCATTGAAAATTCGATAAAGAATATTAAATGATTTTATTTCGAAAAATTTAAAACATGAAAAATGTTATTTATTTTCAAATTATTTTTTTTGTGATTTTTATTTATTTTTTTGAAATATAATTTTTGTATTTACATTATATTATTATTATATACAGATATATACATGTATTTATTTTTGATGATTTTTATTTTTAATGATTTATTTTTATACATATATTCCAATTTTGTATTTTATTTATTTATAGAATAAAATTTGGAATAAAAGGGTATTTTTATTTTATTTTTATTATTTATTTACATAGGTGAAATAAATACTTTTATTTACATGTATACATGGTATATACACAAGGTGGCTTTTGGTTTTTATTTTATTTCTTTTTATTTTATTTTTATTTTTATGATTTTTATTTTATTTATTTACATTATGGAATGTGGAATATGTACATATTTTTATATGATTTTAATTATTTATTTACAAGAGGAAAATAAATAGATAGGTTATTCTATACACATGGTCTATGTACAATGATGAAGGGAATTTTATTTATTTTTATTTTTATTTATTTTCCCCATTTTTATTTTAATTTTATATTTTCAAATATGTACAAATAAATAAGCACACATTTTTATTTTTAATAAGAGGAAAATAATTTTTATTTATATACATAGGTCTATGTACATACATGAGCTTCCTTATCTCTCTCTACTTGGTTCTTTTGCGGTCAGGCCCATGCTGAGCCCTCCCTTGGGATTAGGTCACTCAATATTTATTCTAAATATTTCCCTCTTTTTCTTTTATTTCTTTATTCTTTTATTTATGCACAAAAACATGCTAAATATGCATATTTACAAGATGCATGCAATTTGATAATTATTGCTATTTACATGAATTTATAATGCATTTTGCATAGGTTTTGTAGCTAAAATAAAAGAATAAAGAGTGATGAATGGGTATTCATCACCTCCTATACTTAACTTTGCTAGTCCCTTAGCAAACACTTATTTGAAAAAGAAGTGAAAAAGAAAAAGGAAAAAGAAAAAGAGGGTAAAATGCATGGATCAATGCTGATAATTAAACTTGCCTTCATTAAATTGAAATATGGAGCTCGATCAGATCTTTAGATTATTAATGTGTCGGAACCTTATTTGGACTTAGGTTTAAAAGTTAACGGCCTCTAAGATCCACTAATCTATAGTCAAGACTCCTCAACAATCCAGATCAGAACAAGTCTACATACACAAACCCTGAAGACCATGAATCTTTCCTTGTACAGTGTATGTGAGGTATAGCTCTCCATCTCAAAAGTAGCAAAATGACAACCTCCCTCAACCCGATAACTCTAATGCCTCGGTCTAGCAACTCTTTCCTCGAGAAGCAGGGTATTCCCTTCTAAGTTCAAGTGCAACCGGCTCAAGAAGAGGGGGAAGAAGAGAATGGACCATGGCCAGTGTAGCCATGTATCCTTGAGAGCTCTAACCAATGTAGATGAGTCTCCCGCTACAAGCTTCCTGAGATTGGAACATGTATACCATAATCTTTTGCTTTATTTTACTATATACACTTCGATGGGATTATTAAATTTTCAATCCGACCCACCACTTTTTTGGAGCTCTTTTCTTTTTGCACACATTTTTTTTCATGTGCAACTGTACAACATATCTACCTGGTGCAGCATATATACAAGGAATTTTTCCTCTTGAGCCAGTAGACTATCCCTCTTTTGAAGCTTTATTGCAACCCACAGCTTCTGTCTTTAGACTTCATAACCACCAGACCAAGTTGAGACGCACTTCCTTCACTATAAGAAGAAGAGAGGTTCCGCCTAGAAGTACAACCCTCATATGCTACCCCAGGCCAAAGGAAACTGCCTCCTCACCACCTCATCTGTGGAGAGCTAGGTGCAAAGTGCTAGTGCAAGTAAAGCCTTTATCTCTGAGAGTCATGCGTGTGTTGTTAAGTGCTCTACTTAGGCTCATTGAGATGACATGTGATCATAGCCTAGTGGACTCAAAGAATTAAGTCCCAATGGACCTGAAAAGCCTTAACCCTAAGCCTTATAAGGTTCCTCTTATAATTAGGTGGATTAAGATCTTAATCAAGCTCCATTTTCCAATTTAATTCCAGGCTAGTTTAAATGGCAACTATAATCCAGGAAAAACTATACAAGTATTTACAAAGATGCTATTTACAAACTATTCACACATGTGCAACATTTTTGAAAAATGTTTTGAAACCATGAATTTATGCATGAATGCAATTTTTGCAAAATATGTACACAAATTTACACAAGGTTTTTTGCAAACTTTGGATTTTCAAAACATTTTGGAAAAATTTTGTACTATATACATAATTTCGATAAGAAAATATTTACACACTATTTACACAACAAGATTTTACAATCATTTGTACAAAAATAATTTTATAAATAGATAGGTATGTGCAAGAAGAATTTTATATACAAGGGATTTTTTTTTTAAATTTTTTTGGATTTTTTTGGGTTTTCGCCATTTTTATTTATTAACACACTCACACAAAGTACGAGTTATGGCTAAAGTATATAATGAAATATATACACCCCCCTATACTTAGCTCGAACGATGTCCTCAGAGTGATCAAGAGCGATGAAGAAGTCATAACTCGTGCTTAGTATAGGAAAGTGAAAAGGAATGGTATGTACAAAGACGAATCAAAGAATAGAATGAAGAGAACTCGGTGTCTCCCCCTATACTTAGGATCAAGTAATCCTAAGTATAACAGGCTGTACATAAAGGGAAATCCGAGTGAAGGATGTATAGGGTCTACCCCCCCATACTTAGGGTGAATTATCCCTAAGTATAGGCAGCAAAACCGGGGTAGAAAGAATCAAAAGAATACCCGAGAGTCCTACATCCCCCTGTACTTAGGGTAAAGTACACCCTAAGTATAGCAAAATCATAAGATGAGAAAAGGGATGTGGGACTAAAGAATAGAATGATATGGACAACTGGATCTATACAAGTCGGAAGAACAGTGATAATCAGGTGTGAGATGCAATAGATGTGAGTCAAGAGACCCCATCTCACGCAAAGTGAATAGGGGCAACATCAACGACCCACGACTCTTGATCTAGATATGGCTTGAGCCGCTGGCCGTTCACTCGAAAGGTAGCATCAGAAGAAAACTCGGATATTTTAATACTCCCATTGTCATGCACCTTTATAACCAAATACGATCCCTTCCATTTGCTCTGTAGCTTCCCTAGAAATAGACGAAGCCTAGCGTCAAACAGCCATACTCTCTGTCCTGGCTCAAACTGCTTGTGGCTGATATGAGAATCATGCCACTCCTTCACTCTCTCCTTATAATGTAGGCTGTTTGAGAAGGCGGTATCACGAAGCTCCTTCATGGCTGCTAACTCTGCCCTCCTCTGATCTCCTACACTCTCTGGATCCAAAAGTATATCAGTGACTGCCCAAAGTGACCTATGTCTCAGCGCAACAGGTAAATGGCACGACTTGCCATAAACGATGTGAAAGGGAGATGTACCCAAAGGAGTCTTGAAAAGACGTCCGATATGCCCACAAGACCGAGTCCAAAAGCTGTGACCAATCCTTTCGGTCAGCGGACGACTTTCTGCAATATAGTCTTGATCTCCCTGTTCGACACTTCAGCAAGACCATTCGTCTGAGTGTCAACTCGATGGTCTATGCTGAACTCGCTAGCAAGGGCCTTTACCTTGTCGTTGACGAAATGAGACCCCCCGTCAGATATCAACACTCGAGGTATCCCGAACCGTGAAATGATATTCTTCCTCAAAAATCTGCAAACAGTCCTAGTATCTACGGTTCGGGCGGGGATGGCCTCAACCCAACGACTCACATAATCCACGGCCAACAGAATGTACTCAAATCCCTGATTCATAAGGAATGGACCCATGAAATCAATGCCCCATGCATCAAAAACCTCACAGAAGTGAATGGGCTGCATCGGCATTATATCACGCTGTCTACAAGTGCCCATCCTCTGACAGTCAGTACACCTCTTTACGAACTCATCAGAGTCCTTGAAGAGAGTAGGCCACCATAGGCCGGATTGGAGCACTTTCTGTGTCGTTCTCCTCCTTGAGTGATGTCCTCCTGCCTCAAGCTTGTGGTAGTAAGTAAGGACGCTGTGGTGCTCCTCCTGAGGAATGCACCTACGCCAGATACTATCCCCTCCCTCGTGGTAAAGGATGGTCTTAGCGAGGAAGGTCTCAAGTTTCTGCCTGGGCCAATCTTGTGGAACTTTCTTGGCGACAAGATAGTTCACAATATCAGCATACCATGAGAGTGAGGTGATAGCAAGGATCGCCTCATCTGGAAAGGTCTCAGAAATAGGGTCAATCTGCTCAGAATCCTCAAGATACTCTAATCGGGAGAGATATTCCGCCACCACATTCTTGACTCCAGGCTTATCCTTAATCTCTATGTCATACTCCTGGAGTAGAAAAATCCATCTGGTCAATCTCGCTTTGGCATGCTTCTTTGCCATGAGGTATCTGATGGCGTATGATCAGTGTATATGGTCACTCTAGATCCATGATGTAAGATCTGAACTTATCTAGGGCAAAAACTACAGCTAGCATCTCCTTCTCAGTGACGGTGTAGTTCCCTACGCGGCATCCAATATACGGCTAGCGTAGTGAATGGCAAATGGGACTCCATCCCTCCTCTGTCCCAGCACAGCTCCTACGGCAAAATCAGAGGCGTCCGTCATGATCTCAAATGAGAGAGACCAATCAGGTGGTTGGAGAATAGGAGCCTCTATGACACATCTCTTGAGAGTCTCAAATGACGATAGACACTCATCATCTACAAGGAACTCGATGTCTTTCGTCAACAGATCAGTCAACGGTCGGGAAATCCTGCTGAAATCATGAATGAATCGTCGGTAGAAACCGATGTGCCCCAGAAAAGACCGTAACTGCCGTAAGTTGGACGGTGGATCGAGTTTTCTAATGACATCCACCTTGGCCGGATCAACCTCCATGCCCCTGTTGGAGATGATGTGGCCAAGTACCGTCCCTTGAGTCACCATGAAGTGACTCTTCTCCCAAGACAACAATAGGTGAACCTCTATGCATCGCTGAAGGACTCGATCTAGGCAGTCAAGACAGGAGTCAAATTTGTCGCTGTAGACCGAGAAATCATCCATGAAGACCTCCAAGCACTCCCCACCATGTCCGAAAAGATAGACAACATGCATCTCTGAAATGTCGCAGGGGCATTGCATAACCCAAATGGCATGCGTCTGAAGGCATATGTCCCAAAGGGACAGGTGAAGGTGGTCTTGTCTTGGTCCTCGAGTGCGATGGCCACCTGATTGTAGCTGGAGTACCCATCCAAGAAGCAGTAGCGACTCTTCCCTGCCAGTCTCTCAATGATCTGATCAATAAAGGGTAGGGGGAAATGATCCTTCTTGGTGGCCTGGTTGAGTCGACTGTAATCTACGCAGACCCTCCAAGAAGTGGGTACCCGGGTAGCGATCTCCTCTCCAGACTCCGTGACAACAGTA
The DNA here is from genome assembly GCA_037367405.1 of Ottelia alismoides. Classification (NCBI taxonomy): domain Eukaryota; kingdom Viridiplantae; phylum Streptophyta; class Magnoliopsida; order Alismatales; family Hydrocharitaceae; genus Ottelia; species Ottelia alismoides. The sequence continues at coordinate 885,115 of JAZKJV010011765.1, read as the reverse complement.
GTGATGCATGTCTTCTTGGGCACGACATGCAACGGACTGACCCACTTGGAGTCGGAGATGGGATAGATGAAATCAGCACTCCACCACTTCGAGATCTCCTTCATGACAACCTCTCAGATTCGGGTTCAGCCGCTGCTGGAACTCACGCGACGGCTTTGCCTCATCCTCGAGATAGATGTGGTGAGAGCACATAGCCGGACTGATCCCCTGGAGATCTGCTACACTCCATCCTATCTCCTTGCGGTTCTTTTCAAGAACCCCCATCAGACGGGATTCCTGCTCTCCAGTCAAATCAGCGGAGATAATGACTGGGTACATCTCATGCTCACCCGCAAGGAATCTATACTTCAACGACACAGGTAGCGGCTTCCGCTCTGGACAAGTCGGTGCTGGCAAATCTGGCTTCTGAAGAATCCGAGTGTATGCTCTGCACAGGAGAATGAGAGCTCTCGCTCGCAAACTGGATCTGGAGAAGGCTACTCGAATGGACTATCTCTGCTCTGCTCAGAATCAACCTCCTCAGCTGTAGGCTCAGTGGATGTCAAACACGGTGTGAAATCATCAAACTCTGCCTAATCAATATCTGACTCCGAGGGATCATACTCACAAAAATATATATCACGATCAAGAACTGAATCTGCGGCCTGAACTGTATCCTGGACCAGGAACGCACTCTCCAAGCTCTCCTCTGCTGGCGTCTCTGCATCAGCGAACTCTGAAAGTGAGAGGATGGCCTGTGCGACTGGATCTGCCCAGACTGCCTCGTCATCTGTGATCACAAAATCGCAGTCCTGGTGGATGTCTCCCCCTGACTCTGTCATCTGCTCTGAATCTGTGCTCGGCTCCGAGCAAGCTGAATCTCTAGCTCTGATATCCTCGACCGTATCTATTTGTACACTCTCGCCCTCGACGTAAAAGTATACCTTCCCGCTATCATGGTCGGTCACTGCCTTGGTTGTGGCCAAGAACGGGTGACCTAGAATGATGGGGGTATCGGTCACAGACTCAGGGATCTCCATGTCCAACACAACGAAGTCCACGGGTAATTGCAGGCCCTAAATCGTGACGACAACGTCCCTCAGCAACCCCTTCGGCCTCTTGACCGATCGATCAACAAACTGAAGGACTATCCTGCTCTGTCGTAGAGTGCCCAATTCGAAGCGGTCGAGAAGGGCCGTCGAAAGTAGGTTGATCGAAGAACCGCTGTCTAATAGAGTGCGGTCGAACCTCTGCTCATGGATATGGCATCTGACATACAGGGCTCCTGAATCTGGCCTCTTGGCCGACAGACGGTTCTGAATCGCAAAACAAGTGGCTCGGGTAAGCACATAGATCTCAGACTGATGGTTCCTACTCTTCCTCCTAATTGTGATCCTGTCTCTGAGTGATCTCTGGAGTAGAGGGATGTGCTCCAAGCCTCCTGGAGAGTCAGCTGGATATGGAATCTGTCGATCATCTGCTGGCTGAACTCTACCTGCTGGTTCTTTTTGGCATTTTCTTTTTTCTGCCCCTTACCCAAATGGAGTGCTCTAGGGAAGGGGACTATAGGGTCCTTCTTAGATGAAGGACTAGGAGAGGGTCTCGGCTGCTCAAGCCCGGTAGAATCCACACATACGTCATCATGCACCACAGGTGGATCAGAAGAAAATAAACCCTTTCCTTTATTCCCAGTGAAGGATATGGTAAAATCCTCAAGCGCATCATGGAAGCGTGAGCGTCGTATCGTATACGAAGAGGAGCGACTAGTCGGACTAGTTGCTCAATGCATCGGAATTTAAAAAAATTTTATACGACGAAACCACAAACAAGTAATAGGATTACCTCTTGAAGCGTGGTTGCGATCGAGTCTCTAAACGAAGAGACCTCCTATCTCAAGTCCGATCCGACGGAGGAGACGCTTGTGAGCGCGGGGATGAACCACGTGCTTCTCGCAATCCATGTTGATGATCCAAGCGACGGATCTCCTGATCTCGACACACGAGATCCGTCGTCTTCTTCACGAGCGAGGCGCACCAAAGGAGACAGAGATCCACGAGCAGACGATTGGGCAACATAACGACGATGCTGCGGTGATGGAGAACCTCTCCATGGCATCCATGGTGGACGGCCATGAGAGGGAGAGATAGGGCTGACGTCTAGAGAGAAAGAGAGAGATGCTTCTCAAGCATTATGTGTCTAAGAAGAGCAATGGGGTGCCTCTCCTTTTATAGGGTTTTGGGATCCATGGATCTCAATCCATGGGACAACACAAATCCAATGGCTCTCATTGATTGTGTTTCTTTTAATGACTAATATTTGTGTTGGTAAAAACAACAACAATTAATTTAATTTAAATTAAATATATGTTGATAAATCGACACAATTTAATCACAAAATTAAAATCATCAATACATGTAGATAATGAAAAAGAGAGAAAGCCTCCTTCCATGTGGAGAGGGGGGACGGCCTCCCTTTCCTAATGGGAGTGGTGGCCGTCCACCCTCCTCCATTAGGAAGGTGGCTATTTCATCTTTTATGTAATCTCCATTATTTGCAACAACTTTTGTTGCAAATTATTCTACAAAATTAATTCACAATTATTTTGTAGACATTGCAATCTTACCATTGAAAAATTTGTGAATCATATTCACAACCCAAAACAAAATGTAAATTACATTATCAATTCAATGTCCAATGTGAATCCAATTCACATTAACATTTAATTAACAAATGTAAATTACAAATAGCTCTCTCTTATATATCATAAATCACATTTATAATATAGGACTAATATAGATATTGCTATCCACATTAGTCATATCCATGATAATTAAATCACATTTAATCATCTTGGATCCTTATTCTCTTGTTCTCAAATAACATGAATCATATTCACATTATTTACATCTTTGATAATCAAATCATATTTAATTATCTAAGACAACTCTCTTTATAATATGAATCGAATTCATATTAATCATGATAATTAAATCACATTTAATTATCCATTTTTCTCAATGCTCGGATATATATATATATATATATATATATATCAATAATAGAATTATCCATGAACTCCTTCAAGGATAATGCGCTTTCTCCGCAGATACTTGGAGATAAGGACATGGCGATTGTATTGTTCCACGTATAGTGACATGGATATTGAGATCATATCTCAAATCCAGATCGCGGGCCTCCATAGATGCTTGATTAAATCAAGACCGTAAATCTAATCTTATCATTACATCTGAATCACATTCATATCAATGTCCAATACTTTGGACCAAGATCAGATCACCTCTCTACTGAGAGGAGTCACTAAAATCCAGGCCCGTTTCATCACTCCCTAGGAATGAAAGCGTCATGGTTATACAATCGTTTATGATCACATCACCCTCAGGTATTCCCAATACCTGTACATCCTGCATACTGGAAGACTCAGAATAAAACCGAAGTATTGGATCAACTTTATACTATCTACTTCATGGTTTTATCAGTAAGTTTCTTATTCGATCATTGGGAGTTGGTATCGATCATACACTTTCCAAAAGCGTATATCATACCTAGGTCTTGATCATATACTTTCCAAAAGTATATATCAAACCTACAAATTCAGTCAAGCTTCCAAAGCGAGACGACCATGCGCATGGAATTTGATTCTTCCCAATATCTCATGAGTGAGCTCATGTCTTCCGGTTCAATAGTGAACCTGTATGATCCCTTTGAGAGATCGTATTACTCATATGCCCTTACATGCACACCAGCGCACCGGTGTATAGACCTTGATTAGGTCATCAACCTATTGGTCTGCCAAATGTACATACTCAGACATATAGTAACACATCTGTCTCTGGTCAGAGGATGTGTGCCTATATCATGACAGCATACGATATAGGACTTTGGTTATCTCGATCTCGTTAAGTCAACTCTTTGACCCAACTCATCTGACACCTCCGTATCTCCATTCATATGCAGAGGACCTGCATCAAGAGGTCGGTCAGATATCAACCTAACTGAGATAGGATTGCCATCTCCTACTCAGGCTAAAGATCATCTCTTAACAATCATTTGACGGTGCTTGATGAGTCCTCAATCTAACTCATTAGATATTCATCTAAGCACCAGCCTCTATGATTCAATAATTGAATCAACAGCTGTATGATCATTAAGATGGCCATGGTACATAACCCTAATTGTACTAAGGGACCTATTATGCAAATTATGTACTCTTTATTTCAGATTAAAGAGTGAATTGCAATAACATTTATTGCATAGTGGCTCGCCGTGGGCTCGCATGTCCAACAATCTCCCACTAGCCTAAAGAGCCATTAATGGGCTAATCATTTAAACCCACACTCATGTGACAATCATAGGCTATTTAGAAAATAGCTAGGTAAGCTGATCAGTCAGTCTGTTCCCAAGAGACTATGCCAAGTCCTTTTACGGCACTTGCATATCTCCTAGTGACAGTGCTCACATCCAATGCGAATGTTGCATCTTATGCAACCAATACTCAATTTTATTAGTTATAGTGTCCTTGACACTACATCTTATTAATTATCATAACTAGTATTCCCATAATCCTTATCAGAATACCTTCATTCCTGGAGATCTCTATCTCTTAAGGTATCTACAGTTAAGACCTTCTAGATCTCTATCTATAAAGTCTTAAGCTTTTGAAGATAAGACTTTGAGATCACTATCTCTAAGTTTCATCAACTTTGAAGAGATTGTTATTTCTGCAGCTAAGTGTTTTATTTCCAGAGTAGGATTAGTAACAGTTTATTACTCCCACTGCATGGCAGACATATGGCTTTTGTACACATCCAACATACACTTTAGCTTCTCGTAACTGATGCACAAGTGCAAGCAGTTCTAGCATTCACTTACTCAACTCTTTGAGGTGCTATCCCTTTAGACATGTCACTACCACATCTTGATGGAAGGAATCTTTTCTTGGAATTTTCCAGAAAATGGAATAAGTCCAAGGTGTACTACTAATGCGAAAATCCCAATACCCTCTTCTCTTTGCTTCTGAACATCTTCAGAACTAGGATCTAAGAGGTATCCTTGAGATCATATCTCAGGGTATGGAACAACCAAATTATAAAACACTTATTATTGTTCTTATATCATTCTAAATGATTAGAATAATATCTACATTTAGCACGATGAACACAATGAAACCCCCACTAAGCTTCACATGGTTCATCAAGATTTTTATCTGAAATCATAACATTTATAATTTCATCAAATCTTATGTTCCAACTACAAGAAGCTTATCTGAGTCCAAAGATGGAGTTCTTTAGCTTGTTCACCTTGCTTTCCTCAACCATGAAGCCCTGGGGCTACTTCATATGAATATCCTCATAGAGGAATTCATAGAGGAATGCAATCTTGACTCACATCATGAAGATGTCATAGTCAAGTTGTGTGGCTATAGTTAGCAATATTCTGATGAGTTTAAACAAGGTCACTGGAGAGCAAGTCTCCTCGCAAGCGATGTCTTCTCTTAGGTATGTAGCTCATGGCTACGAACTGTGCTTTGAAGGTCTCTACCTTCTCATCAGGTTCCCTCTTTCTTTTGAAGATCCATTTACACCTTAATGGGTCTTATCTATATAGGTGGATCCTCGAGGGTCCATATACACCACTTGTATATGAAGTCTACATTAGACTTTATTGCTAACATCCATCTTTCCATGTCATGATCCTCAGGAGCTTCATCACCTGAAATCCGATCATCGTCAGATTTAACTAACACATGGAATCCATCCTCAAACTTATTTGAAGAGGTATTAATGTTTCATCTTTAATTGTCTATTTAGTTTCCGATTTCAGGAGCCTTATTATCTTCTCAAGATTAAATGAACTCCTTTACTTCATTTTCATCTTGATTCTTAAGAGAGCCATCCTCTAAGAATCATATTCTCAAAGATGAGATCTTTTAAGAATCTCAAGGTCATAAAGTAGGTATCCAATACCATCCTTTAATTTCCTAATGAAGTAGCACTCTCTGGTGCTAGATTCCAACTTAATCACATGGAACCTTTATTAAGGATATATATAATGTAGTCTCTACCACATATATATATATATATACTTGGAAACTAAGAGATAATTATGCTAAGATTAATTATTGATCAAATCATGTCACACATGATCAATTGTATCTCCCTACAACTCTATTGAGTTAAGGTCCATTAGGAGGATTGAGATAGGAATGATATTCATATCTCCATAAGGTATTTCTTGAATTCATCTAATATGTACAAGCTACCTTGGTTAGATCAAATTCATTTCATCTTCCTTCAAACTTCAGTTCTAAACCAAAATTGTGAAATCTTTGAACATTTTAAAGGTTTCTTAGGTGAAGAGAAGAAATCTCATATCATACATAATCATCAATAGATATCACATATCCATAATGTTTACTATGATATAGATGATTCACATACATCAATATGTATGAGGTCCTGAATACCTTGAAATTTTACACCATTCCCAAGGGAGGGTGTATTGAACATTTCTACTTTTGAATACAATATTCACAAGTATGTAAGATTTGAACCTTTAGACAATCTAAAGTTTCATCTCTTATCAGTCTATTGATCACATCAACAAACATATGTCCAAAACATGATGCTAGATCATTGTCAAATGATCTTCATCCTCCTATTGATCTTTAATGGTTTATTTTTCAGCATTAGAAATCTTAATGAACCATTCATTAATTTTCTAATTTAGTAGAGTCCACAAGATTTTAGATCACTATCTGAAATATCTCCATCACAACTCTTTATGATAGATTTATTGCAGAATTCATGTTTATTTCTAACATTTGGAAATAAATAATGAGTGTATTCTAATATCTAGGTTATAGAGACATTCTCTAAGATTAAGGACTCCCACTGAAAATATGAAGTATATTCATCAGGTAGAAATTGTTGCAACAATTGCATCAATTCCAACTTAGATGACCATTAAACCTTAAGATCAAATTTCTAATATTCTAATACATATGCAACCAACTGCAAGTGTCATTAGAAGATTGAGATACAATTATTAGACTTTATATTATCAAATAAGTAAGTCAATTTCAATGATTATAAGTAGATTATTCTGATGTACTATCCGATTCCTTCTCTAAGGATTCTAGATAGATATGATAGTCATACTATCAACACATCAACTTATTGCAGTATTGGCATTCATCCAACTCTTTGGATGTTACATAGAAGTCACAGAAGTACATTCAACTCTTTTGACTATACTTACTTGGGTCCAACCCATGCTTCCACTGCGCTCCCTTTATCTATAAGCAACCATTGCTCAAGACTAAGGATCTCTTATGTTAAAATCAAAAAATTTCAATATAAGAGAATCAACATTTATACATGCTTCATTCAATTCATACAATATGAATATTATGAAGCTTCAGGAATGACTAGAGTAAAGATAGTAGAATGATGACACTCATCGTATCTACATCCATTTAAACTCTTAAAACTTAGGTTCAGGTAGGTACTCAAACAATTTGAATACATCATCTCCTATAGAGCCACCATTCTGCATAATGCAGAGAACCATGCCATTCATGATTATATGTCGAGAGCACATATGTATGTCAGAACATCTTCTTAGATTTTATGAGGATTATATGATAATTACGATCATTATCGACATGTCACTTCAAAAGTACATTCGATGAGATCAATACTTATAGAGACATACAAACCCTAGGGGTTTAGTCCTATTGTCTATTTAATTATCATTCCTCATTATTATGAGGAAACTTGCACATTGCAACCACATACATTATGCATCCAATTGCAAGTACAATATCTGGATCACAGGCTCAATCCATGATATTTTACCGGTTATTATTGAGTATAATATTGAGTGGGTTTAATGAAGGATTATCTGGAATAAGAAATTTGCATAAATATATATAAATGATTAATTTACTTTGATTTAGGAATTGTTATATCAAAGTTGTCTTGCCATGTCAACAATGAAAGTTCATTCCCTTAATCACTTTCAATGTAAGAGATATACTTACCATTATATCTCAAGCAAGATCTGTGATCTCCTTCCTTATCTTTGTTGCATCCCAATAATATGAGAACTTACAACTCGGATAAAAAGAAGCGGGAACACATTCCGCCTTGCAAGTCTGACTTGCATCTCCCAATTCGGTCTTTAACACCCGGGCCCACCACCTCTAAGGTGATGTTGACCCGTCATTAATTGAACCAACCGTCAATTGGAATACAACTCGCTATGCGCAATCCAATATCATCCCAATAATACGAGGACTCGATATTGGGGTCACTACGCATACGTCCTTACTCTTTCGAGAAGCGACGAGCCCGATCCAAATGGATCATATGCAGGAGCTGTCACTTCAGACAGGCGTCTCCTACATATAATATCTGGCGACGGAACCCTTCACCTTGACGGGAGACCATGGATGTTACTTATGTGATCCTCCATCTCTTATTCAAATTTAATTAATTACTATGAATCACATTCATACAATTAATTCTTCCAAAGAAATTATTAACTCTAATCATATTAGAGTATTCTAATTGGACATAACTAATTCAATCATATTAAATTAATTATCAATCCAATTCAATCAATCAAACTCGATTTTTATGCTTGAATATATATATTATTATTCTCAAAGTACATATTAATTCGTATTTTAATAATTAGAAAAATACAACTTAATCCGTCGGACATTATCCCGGCCCTACCCGCTGTCATGACCAGTACCGGCAGGAGTGGGACGAACCGCATACGTTGCAACTCGCTATCCCAACGATCGCCGACTAGACACCATATCTGCCTCGGGAAAGGATAATGCCAAATTGATTAATTTGTACTTGAGATGATCATCGGTTCTTCAACCGAAATTATACCATATAGTAATCAAAACAATTTTGATTATAAAGAAATTTGCTAGACAAATTCCCAATCCTATTCAAGTAAGGAGTTTGATGATTGTGATTCCAATTATGATTTAGATCAAATCTAATCAATTAATTGGTTGGGGCCAAGTCGATTAAGGAAATAATCATCTTACAATATTTCTCAAATATTTTCCATAATTATTTCTCGAAATTAACAATTAATTTCATTAATTGACAATCACATGGTTCTTGATTAGGAATGTAATTTCAGCAGTGACCCCTACTTACTAAAATTAGCATATCTCAATCATATTAAATCCAAATTAGACAAAATCAATTTTCATAGATTGCTAATTTGATTTAGGACAGAACGCAAGTGATGTTTCACGCATTTCGAGGCAAGTCTAAACAGTAATTAACATTTTAATCACGTTCAGATCTACAATTCCCGCAACAGTGCATACATGTTCATTAAAACAACCATATCTCGAGCATACGAAATCCGATTTACACAAACTCAGATCCTATGGTTTCCTTATTTAATGTGGAACAAAATTCAAGTATTAAATTCGTGTTTAAATAATTTAAACAGTGCCGAATTTATTTACTAAACAGATTTGCGAAATCAAATGCGAAGAAAACTTTCGCGACCTTAAGGAACCCAAGTCGTCCTCGGTTAGCGAATCACATTCGAAACCATCGACCTAAGGCTCTGATACCACTTGAAGGATATGGTAAAATCCTCAAGCGCATCACGGAAGCGTGAGCGTCGTATCGTATACGACGAGGAGTGACTAGTCGGACTAGTTGCTCGATGCAGCGGAATTTAAAAAAGTTTTATATGACGAAACCACATGATCCAAGAACACTTCTCGGATCGTTTCGTCTAAACAACAAACAAGTAATAGGATTACCTCTTGAAGCGTGGTTGCGATCGAGTCTCTAAACGAAGAGACCTCCTGTCTCAAGTCCGATCCGACGGAGGAGACGCTTGCGAGCGCGGGGATGAACCGCGTGCTTCTCGCAATCCATGTTGATGATCCAAGCGGCGGATCTCCTGATCTCGACACACGAGATCCGTCGTCTTCTTCACGAGCGAGGCACACCGAAGGAGACGGAGATCCACGAGCAGACGATCGGGCAGCATAACGACGATGCTGCGGCGATGGAGAAACTCTCCATGGCATCCATGGTGGACAGCCATGAGAGGGAGAGATAGGGCTGACGTCTAGAGAGAAAGAGAGAGATGCTTCTCAAGCATTATGTGTCTAAGAAGAGCAATGGGGTGCCTCTCCTTTTATAGAGTTTTGGGATCCATGGATCTCAATCCATGGGACAACACAAATCCAATGGCTCTCATTGATTGTGTTTCTTTTAATGGCTAAGATTTGTGTTGGTAAAACCAACAACAATTAATTTAATTTAAATTAAATATATGTTGATAAATCAACACAATTTAATCACAAAATTAAATCATCAATACATGGAGATAATGAAAAAGAGAGAAAGCCTCCTTCCATGTGGAGAGGGGGGACGGCCTCCCTTTCCTAATGGGAGTGGTGGCCGTCCACCCTCCTCCATTAGGAAGGTGGCTATTTCATCTTTTATGTAATCTCCATTATTTGCAACAACTTTTGTTGCAAATTATTTTACAAAATTAATTCACAATTATTTTGTAGACATTGCAATCTTGCCATTGAAAAATTTATGAATCATATTCACAACCCAAAACAAAATGTAAATTACATTATCAATTTAATGTCGAATGTGAATCCAATTCACATTAACATTTAATTAACAAATGTAAATTACAAATAGCTCTCTCTTATATATCATAAATCACATTTATAATATATATGACTAATATAGATATTGCTATCCACATTAGTCATATCCATGATAATTAAATCACATTTAATCATCTTGGATCTCTATTCTCTTGTTCTGAAATAACATGAATCATATTCACATTATTTACATCTTTGATAATCAAATCATATTTAATTATCTAAGACAACTCTCTTTATAATATGAATCGAATTCATATTAATCATGATAATTAAATCACATTTAATTATCCATTTTCTCAATGCTCGTGTGTGTGTGTATATATATATATATCAACAATAGAATTATCCTTCAAGGATAATACGCTTTCTCCGCAGATACTTGGAGATAAGGACAGGGCGATTGTATTGTTCCACATATAGTGACATGGATATTGAGATCATATCTCAAATCGAGATCGCGGGCCTCCATAGATGCTTGATTAAATCAAGACCGTAAATCTAATCTTATCATTACATCTAAATCACATTCAGATCAATGTCCAATACTTGGACCAAGATCAGATCACTTCTCTACTGAGATAAGTCACTAAAATCCAGACCCGTTTCATCACTCCCTAGGAATGGAAGCGTCATGGTTATACAATCGTTTATGATCACATCACCCTCAGGTATTCCCAATACATGTACATCCTGCATACTGGAAGACTCAGAATAAAACCGAAGTATTGGATCAACTTTATACTGTCTACTTCATGGTTTTATCAGTAAGTTTCTCATTCGATCATTGGGAGTTGGTATCGATCATACACTTTCCAAAAGCGTATATCATACCTAGGTCTTGATCATATACTTTCCAAAAGTATATATCAAACCTACAAATTCAGTCAAGCTTCCAAAGCGAGACGACCATGCGCATGGAATTTGATTCTTCCCAATATCTCATGAGTGAGCTCATGTCTTCCGGTTCAATAGTGAACCTGTATGATCCCTTTGAGAGATCGTATTACTCATATGCCCTTACATGCACACCAACGCGTCGGTGTATAGACCTTGATTAGGTCATCAACCTATTGGTATGCCAAATGTACGTACTCAGAAATATAGTAACACATCTGTCTCTGGTCAGAGGATGTGTGCCTATATCATGACAACATACGATATAAGACTTTGGTTATCTCGATCTCGTTAAGTCAACTCTTTGACCCAACTCATCTGACACCTCCGAATCTTTATTCCTATGCAGAGAACCTGCATCAAGAGGTCGGTCGGATATCAACCTAACTGAGATAGGATTGCCATCTTCTACTCAGGCTAGAGATCATCTCTTAACAATCATTTGACGGTGCTTGATGAGTCCTCAATCTAACTCATTAGATATTCATCTAAGCACCAACCTCTATGATTCAGTAATTGAATCAACAACTGTATGATCATTAAGATGGCCATGGTACATAACCCTATTTGTGCTAAGGGACCTATTATGCAAATTATGTACTCTTTATTTCAGATTAAAGAGTGAATTGCAATAACATTTATTGCATAATGGCTCGCCGTGGGCTTGCATGTCCAACACCCAGAAGTCTCCTGAGATACATGTACAGATGGAAAGACTACATGACTAGCAGAAGTAGAAATGGTGGCCTCAGCACTACCCTCGGCATGTCGACTCGCGGCCTCAGCACCGCGCTCTGGCTCGGCAACGATGGTGGCATCAGTACCACCTCCTCCATCTGGTGTATTGACGGTCTCAGTACCGTCGTGTGGATCAACATCCATGGTGGCGTCAGCACCACCGTCATCGTCTCTCACGGCATCAGTACCACGCTCCTCCTCGCCTGACGCTCCTGAAGTAGCGTGGGAACGTCGCTCAGACGAGGCGCCACCTGCTGGCATCCTACCGCTCCTAAGTGTAACAAAATCAGTATCAAATAGATATGTAGACATATCATCAAATGTATCACTAGGAGTGGTATACTCTGTGAAATCTACCTGCTCAGATTTCCTCTTCAGGTTGTTCAGGTTCGGCTCAATCTGGGCAGGGATGGCGGCCTTCCCTCTCACGATCTCCCGCACCTCTTGGCAGAACTCATCCATCTCCCATCTGAAGGTAGACTGCTGCTCTATCACAAGGCGGGCTATGTCGTCCAAGGCATGGTTATCATAGGATGGCCCATGAGAACCTAGCGAGTGGCCTCGCTGGTAGTGAGGCTGCTGCTTCTGGTACGGGTACTGCTGTGGCTGGTGAGAGGGGTACTACTGATGCTGCTGCTGAGGCTGATCACACCTCCCAGAATGTCCCTGCTGATAGGGACGAGGACCATACTGAGATGACTGCTGCTGCTGCTGCTGGTACACTGGGGTCTGCTGCTGCTGGTGATCTCGCTGATGGCCGTACTAGCCACCCTGACCTGAAGGCTGCTGCTGGGAACTGGCACCTCCGGCCGACCAACGGAATTCGGGATGGTCTCGTCGGATACCAGGCTGGGGTTGATCGTACCAAATCTCGTTGACATCCATCAACGGCTCGGACTCGCAGGAGGGTGGCGGGAGTACTGCCAGAGGCTGATCCGGCTGGTAAACCACCATTTGAGTGTCTGAGGATGGTGGTGACTGATAGTAAGGCTGCGGCTGCTGGTACGGTTCTGCCTGTACAAGATGGACCTGTCTAGGCTGACTGGAGCTGGAGCGTTGGTACGAGCTGCCACTGCCATTTAGATCTCCTCGTGACTGAAGACGGGGCTGAGAAGCCGTCTATGCCTCCTGGAGACACATGATCCATGTCTTCAGGTCACTCAGCATCTGTACCATCTGATCCATCTGCGATATGCTCTGGCACTGCTTCTTCTCTATAATCTCCATCCGGTCCAGCTTCTCGCTGATAATGCCCATGTCGGCGACTGTGGACTCGGCCTGTGCGGCTGCCGCTGACGAAGTGGAAGGACCGGCATCGACCCGTGCTATCCTCTAGTACTGCACGGTCTGTGGCTGGGGGCGTCCCTGAGTGTAGAGTCTGGTCTGGGACATCACTGTATAGTTCTCGGCCATCTCCTCGTAGATGGCCCAGACCTGATCATGATCCTTGGCAAAGTAGGACCTGCGACAAGAAGTATTCACCAGGCCCTGCAGCTCTAGTGTCAACCCACAAAAGAAGCTCTGAACAAGGTTTGACTTTGAGATATCATGGTGCGGGCATCTGTCGGTAAGCTCTCTAAACCTCTCCCATGCCTCGTGAAACTGCTCGTTGGGGAGCATGGAGAAGTTGCTGATCAGGGCTCTCGCTGCGTTCGTCCGCCCGAGTGGATAGTACCTTTTCAAGTACTCGGTGCAGAGCTGCTCCCAGGTGTACACAAACATCCCTAAGTGCTTCAGCCAATTGGCTGCTCTGTCTGCCAGGGAGAAAGGAAAAACAATCATCTTGATGGTATCCTCATCCACCTGTCGGTTGTAGACGGTGCTGTAGATCATCTCGAACTCCTGGAAATGAAGATGGAGCTCCTCAGTGACGAGCCCATGGAACCGGGGTAGAAGCAGAAGTGTGTTCGGGGGGAACTTGAAATCCCCCACGATAGCTGGTAGTACGACCCAACGATGCGTCAAAGTCGATCCGGGGTTGTGCAACTCACGCATCGGTCTCGACGGATCTGCTGTTGCTGCTGCCGCATCATCGGGTATCCTCGGTCTGTATCTGGGCCCGCGCTCCTCGCGTTCCGCTCTAATTTGCTCCATCTCTCTCCTCATCTCTATCATGAATGCACCCTGATCCCTCAACTGTTGCTGCACTGTCTCAAGGGAGGCGATCAGGGTATTGTTGATCGCGCCCTGGTCCAAGACATATGTCTGCTTTGCTCGGGGGCCTCCGGTGCGGTCATCGCTGCTACCGACCATGATCTCTGCAAAGGCAAAAGCCCCAAACTCAGGTGCCGATAAATCATCTGTCTATTGTCTCACATCTGGCACTCGTGTCTCAGGAGTGGTAGAAGGGTGGTCAAGGTGGAGCAGGGCGGAGTCGAACTCGAGTTCGAAGAGCGGGTCTGGGCTCTCATGAACCAACCTAGATGGACGGACGTGAATGTTGAAAAGCGATGCAGCCAGAGGCCGCCTAAGGGACCTCTTGCCCATCATCTTGATCTGGCGAGTTGGGCGGATGGGATCTAGAAACAACTATGATGAACAAACAGAACCCCGGATTCACCTACTCAACGCGAGCTGAAGACCATAAGAGTTTGGTCAATTATCTTGTCAATTTTATTAGGTGATCAAGTCAGGATAGCAGAGCGGTTACGTGACCTAGTAGGAATCCAATCCGCCGAAAATACTGTCCCGTATAAAAGGCCGGTAGTCTGATCGGGGCTCGGATATGGCTCTAACCTAGTGTGCGGATCACTCTCTCGCGCATGCAAACCAGACAATGAGGGGGTTGCTTTCCCCAAGACAAATTTTTATAATGAGTGTCTTTTAGGGCCAAGTTAGTTTAGCAGTCCCAATTTTATAGTTTTTCTTTTTAGATATTTTTTAAAGCAAACAATGCCTAACGAATTTTTTGGTTCTCCCGATTATTTTAAGTCCAAAAACCGGGGAGAGAAGACGAAAAAGCCGATGCGCAGGAATCAATGATGCATGCAGAGTAAGAGATGCGTACCTGACTCCAGCAGTCTACATGCAGGGTGATCCGCGTATAAAATAAATGACAAAATATAAACTACCTATATGATGCACGCGGAAAACCGTCCCTAGCAGAGCAATTTCTACACGAAAGAGCGGTAGCCACGTACTCGAGCCTAGGTCCGGATCTTATCTTGGGAGCCACTCGATGTCTGCCACAACAGATCCTGCACACGCTGTAATGTGACTCCTCAAGGCACGTGGACCAGAGCTCTAATAAGCTGGCTTTTTCTTGTGAATTAATTAATTAGATCCAATTATTCGAACTACAGGTACACGCATGCAATTAGGTGTTTGGATCCTAATTAATTACATCACAATCAAGGAAAACCCTAAGCTAAAGCTAAAAATCTAAGTAAATTTAATAAGTAGTAAATAAACGGTCAAAAAACCACGAAAAACCGTGAAAAACCGGTGAGGTCCCCTGAGCACACCGGTGCTCGACGAAACAGACCCCGAAAACCGTCAAGTGTCCAAGTCCTATCCAAGTCCCTGTATTATTACAAATTAATAATTTGCTGAAAGTAAATCTAAACTAAACCTAATCTATGTCTAATCCACGCGGCTATTCTGCGGTTCCCGCACTCCTGCTCGCTTCCTTGCGCTTTCCTGCGGCTTCGTAGAGAAGGAGGCCGCTTCTGACTCTCGCGGTTGCGTCGGCTTCCGAAGAAGCCGCCTCGATCCTCGGGCCCTCGTAAGTAAACAAACAGAGTATCAAACCAGATTATTATAAACAATTAAATAAAATATATCTACAAAATTTCTACAAAAAGCCGCGAAAAAGGAAAACCGCGGAAAGATCAAAATCGACTACTAAGCCATGCTCCCCGGCGACGATGCCATTCTGATGAGCCGAAATAATCTCCCAAACAACTAAGGTGAATCGGATTACTATGGTCGTTGCGACCTCAGTCACTCGAGAATCAATCAGCTCGATCAAGAAAAATGTGAAGGTCAGACCACCAAATAAAGATAGAAAATCAATCAAAAACAAGATAGCGGTCCTGACTATGAGATTAGCCTGGTGTAGCATCCAGGGTCGGACTCAGAGAGCACGAATTGGCCTTGCGACCTACGAAGTAGTCAAAGAAGAAAACACATGTATTTTTGATGGTTTTTAATTAGTTTTATATTTTTTTGGATTTTTAATAAAGATGAAAATAAGAAAAAGGAGAAAATAAGCAAACACCTCAAATTATTTAAACACTTAAAAATGCTAGAAAAAATTCAAACAAAAATATTTTTACATTTTTTAGGTTTTTTAGTGTTTTTGGTGAATTGTTGAGATTTTTATAATTTTTATACAATTTTTCAAAAATCAAAGAAGGCAAAAACAGTGTGCTACTGTCCAGCCATGCTTCAAAGACCCATGAAAAATACCAAATTGATCTTTCACAGCCTGGATGTAATTTTTTGAAAAATAGCAATAATAAGGAAAATTCAGGAAAAGAGTTTATTATTTTTTGAGTTTTCTACAATTTTCTAGAATTTTTATAAGTTTTTAAGGGTTTTTATTTCAGGGTTTTTATATGTCTAAAAATCGCAAAAATCGCAACGAAAATCAAACACACACAAACTAACAAATCCTAATTTTTTTAGAATTTTTAAAAGAGTTTTTATATTTTTTAAGGATTTTCTAAATTGGACAGACACAAAAGTGATGTTTTTGAATTTTTAAAAATAATAAAAAGCCTAAAAAATGTACCCAAATATTAGGAAAATTTTTACACAGTGGCATGAGCCACGTATCCAAATTTCACGCAATTTGGGTTTAATTTGCTATTTTATTTAAATGAAACCAAGGCTCACAGTGTACAGGGACCTAAATGCAAGGAAAATATGTTCCAAGGGCCAAAAAGTAACAAATCCAGAAAAGGCAGGGGCCCTCGTGCAAAAATCCCAACAAATCACGCGTAACGCACGTGAACCAAACCCGGAGGGACCTCAATGCAAATCCTATTTCTAAAAGATCAAACAATAAAGCACAGAAAACACAGGATATATTTTGCAAAATTTTCAGGTCTCACGTGTCGATGCACGTGGTCAACACACACAAGGACTATAATGCAAATACATAAAAGATAGAGGTCCACTATGCAAAATTACCAAAATAAAAACAACGTAATAAAATAGTTATAGGACTAAGAAGTAAATGCAAGAAATAGAGGGGCCTACAAGTAATTTACCCCACTTATTATCGGAGGGCTGAAGGGTGGCCATGTGGATGATCTGACGGTGGCTGGAGGTGGCAAACCCTTCACTGGATCAACGACGAGGAGGGCGCCACGTGGATGATCGGGCAGTCAAGAGTAGCGGGTGCCTCTTCGCTAGATAAGTGGTCACCAAGCCTGTGATAGATCTGACGGTGGAGAACTCGCGTGGACGAACAGTCAGGATCAAAACTGGGGCTGAGGTGCCGATCGGACGGTGGCTGGACGATCTCCAAGAACTCGACGCCGGCGAAGTTCGCCGGCCTAATGCATGCGGTGGAAACGTCCTCTCCGGCTGCTGGAATATGGAACAGCTCCGCCTCGATGATCCGTAGCTGGTAGATTACCTCCGATGAGGCCGAGGACCACCGAAGTTGTCCGGCGACGTCGGGGGAGGAAAGTACCTAGGCTTGAACGAAAGGACCCCCAGATGGGTCTCATAGAACTGCAAAAGAGCACCAGAAGCTTCCTGGGTCGAGGGCAAATTGCCTCAACCTCGTTAGAGGTGAAATGGGTGGTCGGGTGCGTCGGGTGAGCGACCTCTGGCGAGGTGACGGTGGAGGGAGGTCGAGCCTTGGTTCCTGGGCGAACCTAGGAGGATGCGTGGGTGGAGAATGTGAAGGGAAGTCTCACGAAGATGTTGGTCAGGTTGGATGAACGGATTGATGACCGGAGCAGGCGTAATCGATCGGCGGAGGTGACTGGGGTGATTTGGGCGTAATCAAAATTTCGAGAAAACTAGGAAGAATTGGGTCTACCTGGAAGATGCAATCGACTGGGAACGAGCTCGGCGAGCTCTAGGTCGTAGCCTCGAAGGGACGTCGATGCTTGAGGCTCGAGCGCACCTCGCGGCGGCGCACGACGGCAGGAGTCGCCAGATCGATAGCTGGAGGTCTCCTCTCCTCTCTTCGACACCTCTCTCACGAAGCTGTCACTCAGGGGAGCATGGTGGAGGTCCTGGGACAAAGAGGCACAACCAAGGATGGATGGGAAAGTGCGGCAGAGGTGGAGCTAAATAGTGGCACAAGTCCGAGAAGAAGGGATCGGGTAGGGTTCCGTGAAGCACGGATCCCTAGGCGGATGCTCCGGCGAGGGTCTCGGATGTGCCAGGTTCAATTGGAGCCCGGGGTTTCAGGAGATGGTGGTCGGTTCAGATGAGGAAAAATCCGAGAAATCGGGTCGGTCGCCCGATTCGAGAGGAAGAGGGTCCGCGGGGGAGAGTTGACCTGGGGTCAACAATCCCCCATGGACCAATCATAGTTCAACTTTTATTAAATCATTGAAATTTCGATAAAAAATATTAAATGATTTTATTTCGAAAAACTTAAAACATGAAAAATGTTTATTTATTTTCAAATTATTTTTTGTGATTTTTATTTATTTTTTTGAAATATAATTTATGTATTTACATTATATTATTTTTGATGATTTTTATTTTTAATGATTTATTTTTATACATTTATTCCAATTTTGTATTTTATTTATTTATAGAATAAAATTTGGAATAAAAGGGTATTTTTATTTTATTTTTATTATTAATTTACATAGGTGAAATAAATACTTTTATTTACATGTATTCATGGTATATACACAAGGTGGCTTTTGGTTTTTATTTTATTTCTTTTTATTTTATTTTTATTTTTATGATTTTTATATTATTTATTTACATTATGGAATGTGGAATATGTACATATTTTTATCTAATTTTAATTATTTATTTACAAGAGGAAAATAAATAGTTAGGTTAACACATGGTCTATGCACAATGATGAAGGGAATTTTATTTATTTTTATTTTTTTTCCCATTTTTTTAATTTTATATTTTCAAATATGAACAAATAAATAAGCACACATTTTTATTTTTAATAAGAGGAAAATAATTTTTATTTATATACATAGGTCTATGTACATACATGAGTTTCCTTATCTCTCTCTACTTGGTTCTTTTGCGGTCAGGCCCATGCTGAGCCCTCCCTTGGGATTAGGTCACTCAATATTTATTCTAAATATTTCCTCTTTTTCTTTTATTTCTTTATTCTTTTATTTATGCACAATAACATGCTAAATATGCATATTTATAAGATGCATGCAATTTGATAATTATTGCTATTTACATGAATATACAATGTGTTTTGCATAGGTTTTGTAGCTAAAATAAAAGAATAAAGAGTGATGAATGGGTATTCATCACCTAAGTCCTACGCCACTCAAGTCGGGTCCCAACCACACAGAAGGGGTTGAAACAGACCCGACACACCACCGAAAAGTTCAGTATGTATTACAAGGGTTCAAAGAGTGGGACCCTGAGAATAATGCATAAAATTAAACTTAGTCTAAGCTCTCTCTCATAGAAATTAAAATTCAAATTTTTGTCCTTCCAGATCCTTGATTAAATATCAAAATTTCACTCCCAGTAGTCTGCGAAGAGAGAAGTTGCGGTTAGTATCTGGAGTAAGAGAGAAATGAAGAATAAAATGGAGAGAAATGAGACAAAAAATAATTTCACAAAAATCAATTAAAAAAAATGATTTAAAACCCTAAAAAGTCGCAGTTCCCCGGCAACGGCACCATTTGATGAACGCGGAATTCACCTCTTTAATAATCAGTAATTTAGTATAGGAGACGAAAATCGGTTGATCAAAACACCACAATCTTTGAATGTTGAGGAGTATTTTTACTTGGCAAGTTTACCAAGGTCGAATACAGGGAACGGTGATTCCTAGTTGCGTGGTCTTAAATCAAATTAAATAATTAATCAATGTTTAATTAATTTCTGTGTTGAAGAATTTATACAATGCAATGATGGAGATGCAATGTAGGGAAAATGAACAGAGAAGATTATGCCCAGGATCTGTGAAGTATACAATTCAATCCTCAATGAAATTTAGTAATTAATTCTCAAGAGATAATCAAAGATCAAAATATATTAACGCCCATAAATTTTATCAACTCGAAGTTACAGGAAAAAAGATTTAATCAATGAATAATCCTATCAAAAATTCCATGTAATATGCTCCTCAAGATTAATCATCGATCATACAAGTAGAGAGTAAAATAAATTGATCCTCGATTTAACCCCTGTAAAGATTAAATTACTGGGAATAACCAGCATTGATCACAAGGGGTTAATCAAATTGAAAACCTCAACCGAACTCCTGCAAAAGATTTATCATTAATTTCTCGAGCACAAGTATATCCAATTTAACCTACAAAAGTCATTGGTGATCCTTAAATAATACTTCTCAATAAACGATCTCGGATTTGTCCAAATTGTGCTAAGTGATAGAGCATGGAAATAGCTTCAAAATGACATATTATATGCGAAAAACGGAGTTCAGATGAAAGAGATATTATAAAATGAAATTTCAGGGACTAAAATGTAAATAAAATAAAGTTTTTCTTGCAAAAGGGTCCCCTAGAGGGCTTATCTGTAATATAACAAAGTCGGAGGGCTTTTTTTGAAATTTACCCAAGCTGGGGTATTTTTGCAATTTCTAAAATGAGCAGGGGTGTCCGTGCAATTTTTCCAATGCGTCACGACCCAGCACGTGATGCTGATGTCAGCAAACTTAGGGGCCACTTCGTAAATTGCTGGAAACTAGAGGGGCTTTGATGAAAATTACCCCCGCCTCATGTGCTTCTCACGCGAGGGGGGGTTCCAGATCTGTCACGAGGAGTGCCCACGCGCGCTGGGCGCAGGCAGAACATGATGGCGGAGGGCGGCACCCCCGCGCCGCGGAGGACAGGCGCTGGGTGATGAATCTGTTATTCATCACTCCAAAAGTCAAAAATAGAGCCTTGTTCCCGATAAAATAGAGGCATATTTCCTTTTATCTTGCATAAATAACACTCATGCATGCATCCATAATTCATGCATTTTAGCAGCTCATCTGCATTTAAATAAGAAGCCAAAAATCCCCTGTAAAATACCTCTTCATCAAAATAACTTCTTCTCTATAATATATGTATATATTCCTTAATAATATAAGGAAGATTGCTAAAAATCACCCTTGTAAAATAGCCCAAATAGCCTAAGAATCCTTGTACATTAAAACACAAATAAAGCCCTCATACAAACCCCGAATTAGGTCTACTCACTTTTAGAATACTACACATTAAAAGACCTTCAAAATGAGACTGATTTCATTGAAATTGGAGCTTGTATGAGAAACTTGGGTTTTTGGATCATTTTGTATACTACATATGTACATTTATGTATCCTTGTATTTATGTATCATATTTGACCTTATCTCCGTCTTTGGTCAACATGAAACTTGTAGATCTCATTAAGATCTACAACTTTCATGTTTTGAGTTTTTCCAAATTCGGCTTCCTCTTCTCTCTACACGTGTTTCTTTCTCCAGCCATTCACAACAGGCCACGTGGCGCCCTCTGGTTGCGCCACGCGGCCCGCTGCCCATCGCCTCATCCGCCCGCGCCCTCCGCCGTTGGATCTCGCTTTTGATCCAACGGTCCAGGCCTTGACCACGTGCGCTCATTCTCTCAGCCGTCAGATCTCACCCGCGTTCCATCTGAGCCATCCGATCGCGCCGCTCCTTGATCACGACACGTGGCACTTCCATCCGCCACCGATCGCACCCCTTCGATCTTCCATCTGAACCGTCTCTTTCTTGGACGCTTCTCAGCCTTCCGATCAGACTCAGGGATCATCTGATCCCTCCGTTAGCGCCGCGACCTCAGGACACCACGTGGCAGCTCCACGGCCCTTGATCAACACGCCCCAGATCTAATCCTACCCGCCCCTTCCCGCCTTCTTCTCCGCCATTGGATCACAAGATCCAACGGTAAGGATTGTGTCTTCCACCTCCAGTGCCTCTCTCTCCCACGTTCTCGAGCTTGCGCGAGGGGCTTGCCCCTTTCTATTTTTGGCCGCACACCAGCCACCCTCGCCGACCGCCAACACCGCCACGATCACCCCCACTCTTCCCTCCTCCTCGCCAACTCCCTCTATCTCCATGATGACCACCGGAGATGCTCCACGAACCCCACTAACCTCACCTCGTCACCAGCCCGGTCGTCAACTTCATCCTATAAATACTCGATCACCGACCATCTTCACACCCATCCGCCACTCCAGAGAGATTCCTTGAGCTCCAAGCTACCTATTGGTGACAGCAATTTGTTGAGTTGTCGAGCGAAGAGAGGTTTCCAACTCCGGCGAGATCCACGGCCGCCACCGCCGTGCTGCAGCCTCCCTCGAGCCGCTGCCTGAGCTCGGGACCCTACCGATCCCTCGAGCCACGACCCTGGAACTCCCAGCTGAGCTCCAATTCCCAGGTAACTCCCTCCATCGTTCTCCGATCTTCTTCTTCTTTTTCTTGTTTTTTCTCAGCTTTTATTCGCCGTCACTGACCATCCTCGCGCCTTCCAATCACCTCGACGAGCTTCGCGTCGAAGCTCCGATCATCGCAGTACCCTCCGCACACTCCGACAACGCATACCACGTTCCTCCGACGAGCAGCTCCGCCATTTGGCCGGAGCTCGTTCGCCGGACCACCTCACGCCACTCCAGGCCTCGCCGATCACTCCACTTCCCTCCACGAGCACCTGCACGCCTCAGCTATACGATTAACCCTTTGCAGGTCCTAAATTATTCATTGGCCGGAACCTCGTCGGAGATCCCTTCGAGCTTCATCGACGCCGAGCTCCAGCCCATCTCCAAGGCTCTTGAGGCCACCGGAGGCTTCGCCGTGCACTCCCGCTTCTTCTGAGCTACTTGGGAGCTCGAGACGTCCTTCATCGACGCCTGGCGACCGAGGCGGAGCAAGCCCAGTCCCACCGGAGCACCGCCTTCTCCTCCGCAGGTGGCGGAGGACCATTAGAGACGACGCAACAGCAGACGTACGATCATCCGATCGAACGGTCCTCGTCCCGCCACGTATTCCCTCACCGCTCCCGTCCTCGACCGTTCATCGCGCTTCTGATCCGACGCCTCGCAAGTCACCACGCATCTTCATCGACATCCCTTGGATCATCTTGATCCAAGGGCCTCCAGGCCGCCACGTCAACGCATCCGAGCCTCGGCCTCCTAAGCCTAGGCTCGGGTGACCCGAAGCTGCACCGAGGCTAGACCGAACCTCCAGAAGACCCGAGCCTCGCTCCGAGCCTCCGACGCCCTCCGAACCGAGGTCGGCCACGTGAGGAGCACGTGCGACCTGGATTATTTGCACAGACGCCTTTGAAGCTTATGGAAATTACAAAAAGGTCCCTGTGAAGCAGACCCCACGCGAGGAGCACGTGATTCGTGGAGAAATTGCATACAAGTCCCGCATGTTATCGGTAATTGCATTTTAGTCCCTGTCAGCATGTTTAATCTTTGAAGTTTCAATTTCCAGTATTGCATTTACGCCCTTGTGTTTGCACGTGTCCATAGAGTACATTGTTCATCATTTTGAGATTCTAAAAATTGCATATTGTTGGAAATTTTGTCCTCTGCCTATCAGTACACGTGTATGATTTTTGTAGGCTTATTTGAATTATTAATGAATTAAATGGTTCATTGTTGACATATTTTGCCCAGTGATGCCTTTTGATTTTTAATTAATTATCTGTGCCTTCAAAAATTATCAAAAATTCACAGTAGCTTAAGGACATCATTTTTAACACACCATAAAAATTTCATAGCATTTTCACGCATATTGAGGCCTAAATAAATTGTTTAGTGATTTTCTTAAATTAATTTTAGTAAATTCATTTCACAGTAAAATTAAGTTCTGTCAATTTCCCTAGGTCCCTTCTCATTAGAGCCACCTAGGGTAATTTTAGTTCTTGAAAAAATTGTGATTTGATATTTATTAAAAATTAAATTATGAAAATCACTCTTTCTGTTTCTTTAATTCACAGTAAATTCATTTTGAGTCGAAAAATTCCAAAAAAATTAGTGTAGGTCATTTTCATCATAAATAACTGTCTGGCCAATTTTCATTATTTTTGGACTTCATTTGATACATCAATTAAATTTAACGTTAAATTGGCTAAGATTTGTCTGCATATGTCTGCATAAAAATTAAAAAGACCAAAAAATATATTCCCCGAAAATCTCACACTTGATTTTGCTGAAATTTGACCTAAGGAGACAGTTGCCTCCCTGAGATCGACCTTGGACTTCACCAAGTAAAAAAATTTTTGCCGCTTGAAATTAACTCGAATCTAATTAAAGTGGTTTTTGATATTCCCTCTCGTATCCGACTGCAACGAACGACTTTAACTTGATTTGGACATTAAATTGACCGAACTAACTAAGGGTGCGGGAGCGATATCAAAATGGCGCCGTTGCCGGGGAGGCACGGCTTAGGATAATTTTTAGCAAATTTTTGAGTGTTTGATTTTCCTTCCCCGGGTAGTCTGACCCCCGGTTTTTCTTGTGAATATTTTTCTGTCTTGTAAATTTCTGCATTTTTGTGTCGTTCTTGATCTGACCTCAACTTGTTTTTGTGCGAGGGACACCGGAGTCGAAGACGCTTCGAGGAACACGCATTCGAATTTGTTTGAGTGATTTGAGAGAACCTGTAATTTCAATAATTTTTCCACATTTCTCGCATCATTTCCAGCGGTTCCCGTTTGGGATCTCGCGTGTGTAAAGATAGTGGAACTGTGTCCCGTGTGCTGTGTGGGTGAATTGTAACTTAGCTTGCACTAGCGGCTCCTTGAGCCACTCTAGGACTTGTTTGTGCTCGTAATCAATAGGACCACACAATACACATAAAAGACGCACCTAGACCGCAGGACTTAGTTCAAATTAAACCGTTCTTCACGCTAATAGAACTGCCTGTCTAGGAGCGGCTTTTCATCGCTTGCATTTGCATGTAGAGGAAAGTTTTCAATTCTGTATTGCATCCTGCATAAAAAAGCGAAGGGATCACTGTAAGTATTCTCTACTCAGCATAAGCATCATCGATTTCAACTTGCATTGGCTTTTCTCGATTTCCCCCTCTGATTTTGTCACTTAAATTAAAAAGGAAATTGGGACTGTCCGATAGGCGTGCTTTGTGGTGGACTAATTGCAGTGATAACTTAACTTTAATTGGGACTGCTAACAGTATTGACCAAAAAAAAAAGGAATAAAATTTGAAAATTGTTTGCGGGAGATTAATCCCCGACCTTGTATTCAGGCTGAGTGAGGGTACTTGAGTGTGTGTGAACACCTTAAGGCAGAGCCCAAATCCCCGCCTTCCATATCACGAGCCAACTGATCTTAGCAATTATCACGAGTGGGATATTTTTAAACTCTTTGACAAGTACCAAGTAGCCTCCGCCCTCACAGGTAGATAGGGGCGAACCAGCGGTACTCTGCGACAAGGCCTAAAAGCTTTGTCAGCCTCCGCCTCAGTGCAGGTAGATAGGGGCACGTCATTGAGTCCCCACTCCGGATAGGAGCAAAGAAAGGGAGGATCGACGGTATCTTAGGCGACAGGATAGACAGGGAAGACGCATCCGGCTCTAAGCCGACTTTCCTCTAGGCTGCGTAATCCTTGCTATTTTGGCTTGAATATCACACTTAAAAACTACAAGATAAATTGGACTCAACTTTGAGTCCTTCACTGTGTTGAGTGTGAACCCAGGGTCTTGGATTGTTCTTGTTGCTTGCTTCAGGTAGGAGTAAAATCCTATCTTCTTCCCTCATCAAGATGAGTGATTGGGGAGATCTCGACGCACTATTCACTGATCTCTCTATGAGTCCCCCAAGTAACTCATCTTCCTCGGTCCGAGCGCACCTTGGACCACCCAGGACTCATGACCCTCTTGAGTCCTGGTTTCCACATGCTCAGGGTGGTTACTCTCAAACCAACCCTTTTATCTCCTCCGAGATTACCGAGGAAGATCATTGCCTCGGTAATCCCTTCCTTGATTTGCCCTCTAACACCGGTCTTATTTTCCAATTCCCAGAACTAGAGGACAAGATGCCGCCAAAAGTTCCACCAGATGAGGAACAAATTAAACAGATTCTTGCCCGCCTCGCTGATGCCGAACAGAGGAATGCAGATCTCACTGCACGGATGGGACAAATCATAGCAGCAGAAGGAATCGACCGACCAATGGTCGATACCTATAACCCGGCGGAGAACGAGATTCAGAACTGGTTGGCACCCGCAGTTCCCGCCCAGGCATTTGAGTTGAAGCCCCACTTTCTTAGTCTGCTTCCGAAGTTCAACGGAAATCTTAATGAAGAACCATACACTTTCCTCCGTGACTTCGAGCTGGTGTGCAACAATCTTAGCCATCCCAATATTGGCCAAGATTATATTCGGCTGAAGGCCACCCCTTTTGCCTTAGGTGATAAGGCTGCTCATTGGCTGAAAAATTTAGGGGTGGTATGTACCACTTGGATGCAGTTCAAGGACCTTTTCTTGAAGAAGTTCTACCCTCTCAGTAGAACTAATCAGATGAGAACAAAGATCGCCAGCTTCGCTCAAGGAGCCTGCGAACCGTTCCATGAGGCTTGGGACAGGTTTAATGACTTAGTACAGAAATGCCCCTGCCACGGCATTTCAAAGGCGATCTTAGTCCAGACCTTGATCTGTGGTTTAACCCCAGAAATGCAGGGGTTAGTCAGTGCCGCCTGTGGAGGAAGCTATCTGAACAAAAATGAGCATGCTGCATGGAAGATCCTAGAGCAGATGGCAGAAACCGGCAGGTCACAGGCCACAAGGACCTATCAGTTGTCTCCCTCAATCCTATCCAATGAGACAACTAGAAGGACTGTTGCATATCTGACTGAGGACCTTATCCCCAGCATGGGGATGATCGCCGACAAGCTTACCATGGTCGAGCAGATCCACAAGAGAGTCGCGGATATGGAATCTCTTTCAAGCCTTCCCAAGAAAGTGGAGGAACTCTCTGAAAAGGTAGCTAAGATTAAGCTACCCACCCCTTCTGCACCATCTGTACCTGTACACCGAGTCCATCTTGTACAGGAACAGGCACCGGGGTCTCAGAGTAGCTGGGATCAGACTTATACCCAGCCGAACCATCATGCACCCCCACCAGTGGAAACGGAATATGAGGAGCCTCCGCCTGTATACGAGATTAACGGGCTTTGGTATAGCCGGGACCCGCTAGTCCGGCAAATCGAGATGGGGAAGGATCAGGCACACCGCCCCGCACCAGTCTACCAAGAGACCAGGCCCGTCACAGTCCCGCGATACCAGTCCAGGCCAGATCATGGGTACCAGCCGCAGCAACGCACCTACCAGCAGGGGCCAGCACCGTCCCACCAGCAGCAGTATCGGCATGGCCAGCAGGGCCAATTTAGGACGGCATCAACACCGCAGCAAGCCC
This sequence comes from Ottelia alismoides, assembly GCA_037367405.1. Lineage (NCBI taxonomy): Eukaryota > Viridiplantae > Streptophyta > Magnoliopsida > Alismatales > Hydrocharitaceae > Ottelia > Ottelia alismoides. The sequence goes on along the minus strand of JAZKJV010011765.1, from coordinate 857,257 downwards.
AGCCCACCGAATTGGAGTCACTCACCTTGGCGATCCAGACCCTGTCTGATAGGGTCCAACAGATACAAAATGATTACTTGGATATGAGAACCGACATCAATCGGGTTTCTCGTGCCCAGGACCAACAAATGGCGCCAAGGACCCCAATTCCCGCACAGGTTCAGGCCAATCCGAACAGCATGCACCAGGGCCAGAACCGACCTCGGGATCAGGTATATTATTCAGATAATTATCTATCTGAACATGAGATCCTTTCGTACGATAATGTTAATCATATGTCCCTCAGGAGCGGAAGGACCGTGACCATACCTGATCGGGCACGGGCACAAAAGGAAGGAACCTCCGAGAATCTACCTGAGGAGAATTCGGAGGAAAGAGAGGAGGAGCATCCCCACCATCATCCCCAACAGAAGAAGAGGACATCTGAGTCCTCGAAGCAGCATTCCCGCATCAACTTTGAGTCAGACGATACCGATGAGCCCGCGCCTCCATCTGAGGAGGACCATCCAGAAGAAACGGACGACGCAGCACCGGTTTCGCCCAAGCATTTTCCTGTTTGTCAGAGTCTGAGTCAGAGTCTGTGTAAAAGTCCGAGTCAGAGTCTTGTTCAGAACTCAGTTTCAGCAGCTAATGAAAATCTTTCAGTTCCAGAACCTGAGTTAATAATCCCTTTCCCCCAAGCTCTTAAGGGTGGAAAGAAGAAAATCCAAAAAATCCAAAAAGATGACCCTGAGATGGCTGAATTCTGCAATAAACACATCAAGGTCACAATCCCTTTTGACAAGTTCGTGGAAATAACCCCTGCATTCCAAAAATACCTTAAGGTGAGATGCACACCTACTAGGGTTAGCAGGAAGACCAAAAGCCGTGTTGAGAAACACGTTCTATCAATAGCCACGACTTGTGCAATAAAGAACTCGTTTCCTCGGAAACGAAGAGACATGGGTGCACACTATGTAGAGAGTCATGTTGATGACATTGCGTTTGCACGCACTCTCCTGGACAATGGTTCCTCAATTAACTTAATGCCCACGGCCCTCTATGAGCGGCTTAATCTCGGACCTCTTAGGAAATCTAGAGCTATTCTGCAATTTGCTGACAAATCCACTAAGAGGTCCCAAGGAGAGTTAAGGAACATTGTGATCAGAGTCGAGGGGCAAGAATACATGGTGGACTTTACTGTCCTGGATATGGAAACCCCTCGTAATTGGAGAGATTCCCAGATCATTTTAGGTAGGCCCTTCCTCAGAACTGCGGGGGCCTTATTTGATTATAAAACAGGGAAGATTCAGTTCCAAACTCCCGGCGGAGATGAGGAATTGGAGATGAAGCAGACGAGATGGCAGAAACCGGAATCCGAATCCAGCACCGAGTACTCTTCTACCGAGACAGACTGTGAATATGTAGACGTAGTTGGGCCATGGAGACAGAACCCAGCCAGCATTAATGTGTCCATCTCCTTTGAAGATGATCCAGTGCATGAGTCAGTCTGCGAGATTCTGAGGAACGAGTACAGCTCTGAACCTGCAACGCCCTACATCTTCGATGACGTAGAGGCCCAGTGGGGCCTGTCAGTCCTTACATCCTTAGGACAATCGGAAGATGAGGATGACGAGTCGGACGAGGCGTTTGCCGATTGTATGGAAAATTTTGACGATCCGACTCCAGAGCCGCACTTGGTGGCGGCTATTACAGAAAATGATCCAGCCACTTCCAACACCGAACCAGATCAGATTGAGCTAGACTTCTTAGATGACCACACTATACCTGAGCTCAAACCTCTTCCCACAACACTGAAATATGCCTTCCTTGCGGGCCAAGACAAGAAATTTCCGGTCATTATCAGTTCGCAATTGACCGAGGAGCAGGAATCTCGCTTGCTAGAGATCCTGGAGAAAAACCGCAAGGCAATAGGCTGGAGCATTTCCGATCTCCATGGGATAAATCCCGCTCTGTGTTCGCACCATATTTACTTGGAGAATGAAGCCAAACCCTCTCGTGAATTCCAACGCCGGTTGAATCCAAATTTACGAGAAGTGGTGAAAAAAGAGATAGAAAAATGGTGCGACGCGGGTTTCATTTACCCAATCTCCGACTCTAAGTGGGTGGCCCCAATCCATGTTGTCCCGAAAAAGTCGGGAATTCAGACGACCACCAATGAGGATGGAGAGGAGATCGTGACGAGAATACCCACGTCATGGCGCGTCTGTGTGGATTACAGACGCTTAAATGCCGCGACGAAGAAGGATCATTTCCCTCTACCATTCATTGATCAGATCTTAGAAAGATTAGCGGGAAAAGAATTCTTCTGCTTCCTTGATGGGTTCTCGGGCTACAATCAAGTAGCCATAGCTCCAGAGGACCAGGAAAAGACCACGTTTACATGCCCCTTTGGTACCTATGCTTTCAGGCGCATGCCCTTTGGGCTTTGCAATGCTCTAGGTACTTTTCAAAGGTGCATGATTGCTGTATTCGCCGAAATGGTCGGCGAATTCCTGGAAGTCTTCATGGATGACTTCTCGGTCCACGGCGACTCTTTTGATTCCTGCCTTAGGAATCTGGACCGAGTCCTCAAAAGATGTTGTGAGGTCAATCTGGTGCTCTCCTGGGAGAAAAGTCACTTCATGGTGACGGAGGGCATAGTGTTGGGGCATGTCATCTCCAAGAGAGGAATGGAGGTTGACCCTGCCAAGGTGGACGTGATCAGACGACTCCAGCCACCAACCAACGTAAAGCAGTTGCGGTCGTTCCTTGGGCATGTCGGATTTTATCGAAGATTTATCAAGGATTTCTCCAAGATTGCCCGACCGCTAACTGAGCTTTTAGGCAAAGACACAGAGTTTATTGTAGATCACAAATGTCTTGAGGCCTTTAAGCTTCTACAAGGAATGATCATGGACGCACCCATCTTACAAGCCCCAGATTGGTCTCTACCTTTTGAGATCATGACGGATGCCTCAGATTATGCTGTTGGGGCTGTATTGGGACAAAGAAGAGATGGCGTCCCGTTTGCAATTCACTACGCAAGCAAAGTGCTTGATTCTGCTCAGCGTAACTATACAGTTACCGAAAAGGAAATGCTTGCGGTAGTGTTTGCCTTGGATAAATTCAGATCCCACTTAATCGGATCCAAGGTAACCGTGTTCACAGACCATACGGCGCTACGATACCTGATGAAGAAGAAGGACGCGAAGGCGCGTCTCCTTCGATGGATTTTACTTATCCAGGAGTTTGATTTGGATATCCGTGATAAACCTGGTAAGAAGAACGTAGTGGCCGATCATCTTTCTCGTCTCGAAGATCTTAATACTTCCGAGGTTTCACCAATTCGAGACTCCTTCCCTGACGAGTCGATTTTTGTTATCGACTCTCTCCCGTGGTACGCCAATATCGTGAACTATCTTGTCTCCAAGAAAGTTCCCGAGGATTGCTTCAAGAGCCAAATCGACCGATTAAAGTCGGACGCTAGACACTACCATTGGGAGGATCCGATCCTTTTCTTTGAAGGACCGGATTGTGTCTGGAGACGTTGTATTCCTCAGGAGGAATACCAGAGTGTCCTTTCTTTATGCCATAGCTTAGAGGCAGGAGGACACCACTCCGGGAAGAGGACCGCATGGAAGGTACTTCAGTGTGGCTTCTACTGGCCGACTCTGTTTCGCGATGCCACCGCATTCGCGAAGTCGTGCCCAGTTTGCCAGAGGATGGGAGGAACCGTTGGTTCCAGGGATGAGATGCCAATGCAGCCGGTCATCATTTGTGATGTCTTTGACGCCTGGGGCATCGATTTCATGGGCCCATTCCCTGTCAGCCACGGGTTTGAATACATCCTTCTTGCGGTAGACTACCTATCCAGATGGGTGGAGGCTATCCCGACCCGAGCCGCAGACAGCAGGACTGTCTGTAAATTCATCAGAGAGAACATAATCTCTAGGTTCGGGATCCCCAAAATGATGATATCAGACGGGGGTAGCCACTTTGTGAATCGGGAGGTGAAGAAACTCTTGAAGGACTACGGCATCGAACACCGTGTCGCGAGTCCTTACCACCCACAAACCAATGGTATGGCTGAGGTGTCGAATAGGGAGGTGAAAACCATATTGCAAAAGCTTGTCCGCCCGGACAGGAAGGACTGGTCTCAGATCTTGGATCAAGTCCTCTGGGCGTATAGGACGGCTTACAAGACACCGTTAGGCACCTCCCCATTCCGAATGGTATTCGGAAAGCCGTGCCATTTGCCCGCAGAGTTAGTGCACAAATCAGAATGGGCAATAAAGAAGGTCAACTGGAACACACACCTGGGTCAGAAACAGAGAGACATGGATCTGAATGAGCTTGTGGAAGTCAGAAACCGAGCATACGACAACAGTTTGGTATACAAGGACAAGGTGAAGCGTTGGCATGATAGATATATCAGACGAAAGACCTTTGTTCCTGGACAGAAGGTATGGTTGTTCAATGCTAGGCTGAAGATTTTCCAAGGCAAGTTGAAGTCTAAGTGGACGGGACCATTTGTCGTCCGTATGGTGCATGATAGTGGATGTGTCGAGATCTCAGATCTCGCAGATGACGCACCGACATTCCTAGTGAATGGGCAGCTGTTGAAACACTTCGTCGAATCTAATGAGCAGTTAGTCCATGTCGAGGAGATTGTATTCATGCGCGAGACAGATACAGCAGAGTCACATCAAGCCGCGTATGAGACCTTGCAGCAGTGAACTCCAGCCATCCGCAGCATCTCGAAAGATTCAGACCGATTCATCTGTATATATCATCATTCTTGTACAACCTACCCTTTCTCCCGCGACTTTAGTAACCCATCCCCGCCTCATCAGATCACTATCTTGGACTATACTTAGGATAACCAGAGCCTAAGTATAGGGGGGAGGGTCACCCAAGTCGATTCACTGTACATCCTCCATCACATTGGTCATCACAATCTTTTCTGTATCCACCCCAGTTTTGATCTTCTTCTATACTTAGGCTGCCATAGCCTAAGTGTAGGGGGGGTGAGATGATTTCTAAACCTCTTGGTTCACCTACGCTTAGCACGAGCTATGTCTTTTCCTCGCTCTTAGTGCTCTGAGGACATAGCACACGCTAAGTATAGGGGGGCGTGTATATATTACATATATACTTTACCCATAGCTCGTACTTTCACGTATTTTTGTATATATATTACAATAATTACGGGTGGGTAAACATCAAAAAAAAAAATCTTTAATAAATAGGCTTCTTATTTACTCTTGCATATCATCTCTGCATAGAAAAATAAAAAGAGTCTTGCATTTTCATAGCATGACATCTCATCTCATTTGCATAAGTTGCTTATGCAAAGTGAAAAGCTAGTGGGTTCTGGACCAAGTTGTGAGCAGATATTAAGGATGAAAATGACTTGACCTTAATCCACCTAATTTCAGAGGAACCTTATAGGAACTGGAGTTAAGATTTTTCAGGTCAGGTGACTTAATTCTTTAAGTCTCCAAGTCTATGTTCATATGTCATCTTGACAAGCCTGAATAGAGCACTTAACAACACACACATGACTCTTAAAGACAATGGCTTAACATGCACCAGCACTTTACACATGGCTCTCTACGGATGAGGTGATAAGGAGACAGTTTCCTTTAGCTTGGGGTAGCATATGAGGGTAGTACTTCTAGGCGGAACCTCTCTTCTTCTTCTAGTGAAGGAAGTGCGTCTCAACTTGGACTAGTGGTGATGAAGGCTAAAGACAGAAGCAGTGGGTTGCAATAAAGCTTCAAAAGAGGGATAGTCTACTGGCTCAAGAGGAAATTTCTTGTATCTATGCTGCACCATGTATATATGTTGTACAATGGCAAAAAAAAAATATGCCAAAAAGAACTCCAAAAAAGTGGTGGGTCGGATTGAAAATTTAATAACCCCACCGGAGTATATGTAGTCAAGAAAAGCAAAAGCTTATGGTCACCATGTACTTGCAGCGGGAGACTTAGCTACACTGGCTGAGCTTCCAAAAGTCTATACTTCTTCCTCCTCTTCTTGAGCCGGTTGAACTTGAATTTAGAAGGGAATACCCCGCTTCTCGAGGAAAGAGTTGCTAGACCGAGGCATTAGAGTTACCAGGTTGGGGGAGATTGTTTCTTTGTTACTTCTGAGGTGGGGAGTCATCTATCACTTACACCGCATGAAAAGATTCATAGTCATTAGGGTTTGTGTATGTAGACTTGTTCTGATTAGGTAAGTTGAGGAGTCTTGAATAGAAGACTTGTGGAACTTGAAGTCTGATAAGTCTTAAACTCAGATCCCAATAAGGTTCCGACACATGAGTAATCCAAAGGTCAAGTCTAGCTCTATTTTTAACTTTTGTTCATGACCTTGGTATGGAACCCAATTTCATTTCACTCTTGCATTTCATTTAGTTGCTCGGGGACGAGCAAGGTTTAAGTATAGGGGGTTGATGAATCTGTTATTCATCACTCCAAAAGTCAAAAATAGAGCCTTGTTCCCGAGAAAATAGAGGCATATTTCCTTTTATCTTGCATAAATAACACTCATGCATGCATCCATAATTCATGCATTTTAGCAGCTCATCTGCATTTAAATAAGAAGCCAAAAATCCCCTGTAAAATACCTCTTCATCAAAATAACTTCTTCTCTATAATATATGTATATATTCCTTAATAATATAAGGAAGATTGCTAAAAATCACCCTTGTAAAATAGCCCAAATAGCCTAAGAATCCTTGTACATTAAAACACAAATAAAGCCCTCATACAAACCCCGAATTAGGTCTACTCACTTTTAGAATACTACACATTAAAAGACCTTCAAAATGAGACTGATTTCATTGAAATTGGAGCTTGTATGAGAAACTTGGGTTTTTGGATCATTTTGTATACTACATATGTACATTTATGTATCCTTGTATTTATGTATCAAATTTGACCTTATCTCCGTCTTTGGTCAACATGAAACTTGTAGATCTCATTAAGATCTACAACTTTCACGTTTTGAGTTTTTCCAAATTCGACTTCCTCTTCTCTCTACACGTGTTTCTTTCTCCAGCCATTCACAGCAGGCCACGTGGCGCCCTCTGGTTGCGCCACGCGGCCCGCTGCCCATCGCCTCATCCGCCCGCGCCCTCCGCCGTTGGATCTCGCTTTTGATCCAATGGTCCAGGCCTTGACCACGTGCGCTCATTCTCTCAGCCGTCAGATCTCACCCGCGTTCCATCTGAGCCATCCGATCGCGCCGCTCCTTGATCACGACACGTGGCACTTCCATCCGCCACCGATCGCACCCCCTCGATCTTCCATCTGAACCGTCTCTTTCTTGGACGCTTCTCAGCCTTCCGATCAGACTCAGGGATCATCTGATCCCTCCGTTAGCGCCGCGACCTCAGGACACCACGTGGCAGCTCCACGGCCCTTGATCAACACGCCCCGGATCTAATCCTACCCGCCCCTTCCCGCCTTCTTCTCCGCCATTGGATCACAAGATCCAACGGTAAGGATTGTGTCTTCCACCTCCAGCGCCTCTCTCTCCCACGTTCTCGAGCTTGCGCGAGGGGCTTGCCCCTTTCTATTTTTGGCCGCACACCAGCCACCCTCGCCGACCGCCAACACTGCCACGATCACCCCCACTCTTCCCTCCTCCTCGCCAACTCCCTCTATCTCCATGATGACCACCGGAGATGCTCCACGAACCCCACTAACCTCACCTCGTCACCAGCCCGGTCGTCAACTTCATCCTATAAATACTCGATCACCGACCATCTTCACACCCATCCGCCACTCCAGAGAGATTCCTTGAGCTCCAAGCTACCTATTGGTGACAGCAATTTGTTGAGTTGTCGAGCGAAGAGAGGTTTCCAACTCCGGCGAGATCCACGGCCGCCACCGCCGTGCTGCAGCCTCCCTCGAGCCGCTGCCTGAGCTCGGGACCCTACCGATCCCTCGAGCGACGACCCTGGAACTCCCAGCTGAGCTCCAATTCCCAGGTAACTCCCTCCATCGTTCTCCGATCTTCTTCTTCTTTTTCTTGTTTTTTCTCAGCTTTTATTCGCCGTCACTGACCATCCTCGCGCCTTCCAATCACCTCGACGAGCTTCGCGTCGAAGCTCCGATCATCGCAGTACCCTCCGCACACTCCGACAACGCATACCACGTTCCTCCGACGAGCAGCTCCGCCATTTGGCCGGAGCTCGTTCGCCGGACCACCTCACGCCACTCCAGGCCTCGCCGATCACTCCACTTCCCTCCACGAGCACCTGCACGCCTCGGCTATACGATTAACCCTTTGCAGGTCCTAAATTATTCATTGGCCGGAACCTCGCCGGAGCTCCCTTCGAGCTTCATCGACGCCGAGCTCCAGCCCATCTCCAAGGCTCTTGAGGCCACCGGAGGCTTCGCCGTGCACTCCCGCTTCTTCTGAGCTACTTGGGAGCTCGAGACGTCCTTCATCGACGCCTGGCGACCGAGGCGGAGCAAGCCCAGTCCCACCGGAGCACCGCCTTCTCCTCCGCAGGTGGCGGAGGACCATTCGAGACGACGCAGCAGCAGACGTACGATCATCCGATCGAACGGTCCTCGTCCCGCCACGTATTCCCTCACCGCTCCCGTCCTCGACCGTTCATCGCGCTTCTGATCCGACGCCTCGCAAGTCGCCACGCATCTTCATCGACATCCCTTGGATCATCTTGATCCAAGGGCCTCCAGGCCGCCACGTCAACGCATCCGAGCCTCGGCCTCCTAAGCCTAGGCTCGGGTGACCCGAAGCTGCACCGAGGCTAGACCGAACCTCCAGAAGACCCGAGCCTCGCTCCGAGCCTCCGACGCCCTCCGAACCGAGGTCGGCCACGTGAGGAGCACGTGCGACCTGGATTATTTGCACAGACGCCCTTGAAGCTTATGGAAATTACAAAAAGGTCCCTGTGAAGCAGACCCCACGCGAGGAGCACGTGATTCGTGGAGAAATTGCATACAAGTCCCGCATGTTATCGGTAATTGCATTTTAGTCCCTGTCAGCATGTTTAATCTTTGAAGTTTCAATTTCCAGTATTGCATTTACGCCCTTGTGTTTGCACGTGTCCATAGAGTACATTGTTCATCATTTTGAGATTCTAAAAATTGCATGTTGTTGGAAATTTTGTCCTCTGCCTATCAGTACACGTGTATGATTTTTGTAGGCTTATTTGAATTATTAATGAATTAAATGGTTCATTGTTGACATATTTTGCCCAGTGATGCCTTTTGATTTTTAATTAATTATCTGTGCCTTCAAAAATTATCAAAAATTCACAGTAGCTTAAGGACATCATTTTTAACACACCATAAAAATTTCATAGCATTTTCACGCATATTGAGGCCTAAATAAATTGTTTAGTGATTTTCTTAAATTAATTTTAGTAAATTCATTTCACAGTAAAATTAAGTTCTGTCAATTTCCCTAGGTCCCTTCTCATTAGAGCCACCTAGGGTAATTTTAGTTCTTGAAAAAATTGTGATTTGATATTTATTAAAAATTAAATTCTGAAAATCACTCTTTCTATTTCTTTAATTCACAGTAAATTCATTTTGAGTCGAAAAATTCCAAAAAAATTAGTGTAGGTCATTTTCATCATAAATAACTGTCTGGCCAATTTTCATTATTTTTGGACTTCATTTGATACATCAATTAAATTTAACGTTAAATTGGCTAAGATTTGTCTGCATATGTCTGCATAAAAATTAAAAAGACCAAAAAATATATTCCCCGAAAATCTCACACTTGATTTTGCTGAAATTTGACCTAAGGAGACAGTTGCCTCCCTGAGATCGACCTTGGACTTCACCAAGTAAAAAAATTTTTGCCGCTTGAAATTAACTCGAATCTAATTAAAGTGGTTTTTGATATTCCCTCTCGTATCCGACTGCAACGAACGACTTTAACTTGATTTGGACATTAAATTGACCGAACTAACTAAGGGTGCGGGAGCGATATCACTGGGCGTGAGGATGCGAGGCAGGAGGTGTAGAGCTGGGCGCAAGCGGCACCCCTGCGCGACGGAGAAGAGGCACTGGGTGCGAGCCGTGAAGGGGGGTGAGGTGGTTCCGCCGCGCAGGAGCGGCGAGGTTGCGAGGGGAGGGGGATGTGTTGCGGCGCAGGACGGGCAATGCTTGGAGTAGTGGAGGGGATGTCGGAGCCCTGCGCGTAGGGGTGGCGGAGCCTTGCAAGCGAGGTTGGCGATGAACCTGCAAAGTAGAACATTAAAGGTGAAATAAAGAGAGAAGGTTGCTTGTAAGGCAAGGGAAGAAGGTGGTTGCATATGGAAGTCGCTAGAGGGAGGAGAGGCGAGGGCCTTCTTCTGGTTATCGCTCGAGTTCCTTGGCGAAGGAGGCGAGCTCAGCAGCTCGGGTGCCGTAACAGAGCTTGGAGCTCTGGATCTCGCCACGAAGGAGAGCAACTGACCGTTGTCACCGACCATGCAAAAGGGGAAGGGCGGATGGCTGGAGCATCGCGTGGGGGCTGGGTTTTATAGGAAGGGTGAGGCATTATGGTGGCATGTGTAACGACCGGAGGAGGCACGCTGGAGGAGGAGAAACGACGTGGGGGGGGGCATGAACGGCTGGAGGAAGGGGAAGAAAGTGGGGTCACGTGCTGGGCATGTGACCCATGGGCGGCTGGAGAGAGATAGGTGGGGTGCCACGTGGCAAGTCCAGGGGTTGCCACGTGGCACCCCAAAAAATTTCAAAAATTAAAGATAAAGAAAAATGGAAAATAAATAGAAGGAGACCTTGGATCGAAAAATTTCTTTCGTGAAAGTTGTTCGTCTCGACGAGATCTACAATTTCATGAAGGGGCCATGAGCAAAAGAGGTCTTTTGTGTGTAGTGGCATTTTTGATGGTTTTCCATGTGTATAGAGAATCGGATTTTGGGGTTTTGTAATTTTTTTGATGGTTTTCGAGAGGATAAAAATTATAGAAAAAATACGATAAAATACAAAAAAATTAATTACACATTATTCTAGTTTTTTGTATTTTTAAGAAATTAGGAAAATAAAATAGAAGTCAGAAACACACAACTTTTGTACAGATCGACAACGGACACTTGGACTCAGTTAGTTTCTTTGATTTCAGTTCGAATCTGGATTTGGATTTTTTGTCGCTTAATAAAACTTTCATCAAAGAACACAAATGTAGAAGAAATAAAATTAACAGGGTTAATTATGTACATAAAAACATAGGCCAAAAATAGAAAAAAGTCTAACTGTGCAAAAGAGGCCCAAAACCCAACTTTCACATATGAGCTCCGAATTTTACGAAATTGGTTCTGTTTTGAAGGTATTCGAAAATGGAGTACTTTAAAAGTGAGTAGACCAAGATCGAACACTGTATGTGGGAAATATGCTCATTTTAGTTTGTCAGATGTGAAATCAGACTTTGGGATTATTTGACATTTATTTGAGTTAGTATTTTTTTGTATTTTTTATTTAATGAAGTTAGTAATATCTACACAATGGAGGAGGCTTTGGGTCAATCGGAGTTAGATGAATTATTTACAAATGTGAGAAGTTAACGGCTTTTTGGGCTAATTTACACTCGGGATTTTTATGCAATTATGCATGATAAAATGCAAATATTATTTACACATGTATGAATGCTAATGATGCTTTGTTAATGGTTAAATGCATGTGGATATTTGGGAAACAGAGCCTAAATTACCAATTTTAGCATGATGAATTCGGGATTCATCAGCTTCACAAGGAGAGGTAACTACATTGGCCACCCTCCAGTTCTCTTCTCATTCTTCTAACTTCTCCCCCAAATCGATTGTGAACACAACGCGACATACCTTAGAAGGAAATACCTGACTCCTCGAGGACGAGTTACTGGAGAGGAGATTTGAATGGTAGTCCGGCATTCTGGATGGGAAGAGCTAAAACCTTTCACACACATGAGTCGATTGTTCAATGTTCATAGGGTATACTTTGGGTAGAGGATTGATCTAATATGACTTCTGAGCCGAAACTGTGACAATGATGTGTAGAACTTGAAGGCGGTCGATTTTAAAATTCTAAGTCACAGAAGTTCCGACAAACTAATAATCTAAAGGTCTGACAGAGCTCCAAACTACAATTTTATGAAGATAAGTTTAATACTCGATATTGTCCTACTTTTTTTATTTTTCCTTTCTTTTTCTTTTTCTTCACTTATTCTTTCAAATAAGTGTTAAGTGTCTGCAAAGGACTAGTAAAGGTAAAGAATATGGGGATGATGAATTTGCGATTCGTCATCTTTATTCATTTATTTTAACTTAAAATCCCTTATAAAACACCTACATATAACACTAACTCCATATTCTTACTAACTTACATCTGTGTAAATATTGTACATTCTTACTAATTTTAACCTAAAATAAATAAATAAAGAAAGAAAGAAAAAAATAAAGAAAAGAAAATAAAAAAAAGAAAGGAAGACTAGATACAGGCTAACCTGAACCCCGAGAGAAGGTCAAGACTTGACCTGATCGACCAACAATAAAGTAGGGGTAGATAAGGGTCCTTAAGCAAAAAATAAAAAAAAAGTGTGTGTGTTCTTGTAAATACTTCTCACTTATTTTGTGTATATATGTATAAAACTAACACTAATTTATTTATACCTTAATTGAACTCAATTCAAATAACTTTCAAAACCAAAGTTGTAAATAAAAATGTGTCCTAATTAATAAAAATAATTGCACAATTAAATCATGTACAGAATAAAAATAGCCACACTTGGAAAAAGCCACTAAGCACTAATTGAAAAATCAATTCCGACTCCATATGAACTCAAATTGAACTAATCTCACTTTCATTGGATTCTAAATTAAATTATCTTTAAAATGGTTGTGATTTCATAATTTTTGGAGTTACGAGTAAAAAGTTGGTTTTCCGAGGTGGTTTGTGCAATTTTCCCATGTATTTTGTAAATATTGTATTTGTATATATTTGTAAATTATTCTTACTAATTATTTAAAATAAAAATAAAAATATAAAAAACTTAAACAAAAATAAAAAAGCTAATTTTCTCATTTTCCCTTGTATATAATGTCATATATGTATATAGTATATGTATATAGTTGCTATTTTTAATTAACCATCATAAAAAATAAAAAAATAACAATTTTTAATTCAAATAAATAAAGTGACGAAAATTCAAAAAAAATATAATTTTGTAAATAGTTTTATCTCTTTTACTTTATCTCATGTCATCTCTCTTATCTCTTCCACCAAAAAAATTCAAAAATTCATTTCAATTTTCATCTCTTATCTCTTTATCCAAAAAAAATCAAAAAACAAATTTCATTCTATCTATTCTATTTATATGGCTCCTTCTCGCTCATTCCAAGTTGATCAATCTTTAGAGAGAGGAGCCCGATCTCCGAGAGAAAATTTCGTCGAGAATAGTGCCTAGCCTCCGAGCCATCCGGTGACAGCGAGTCGGCCTTGTCGAGGCGATCACGGTCCATTCCCGCTCCTAAGGTGAGATCCACAATTTTCTTATTTTTATCTAGGTTAATCGTAGTTTTATTTCTCATACTTTTATTTCGTTGCCAATTTCTTTATTTAGGTTATTAATTTCATCACGATTTGATCCGCTTCGACTCAATTTTTCATCCCACATTCTTGATCTCTCCGCATTCAATTTCTACCTCCCACGATCTAACAACTCCGACCACGTACGGTGGTTGGAGAATCGGATTTGAAACTTTCATTTCCGCCGGATCCTTGCTCATTTTTTGATTTTCTCCTCCGGCCACCTCGCCATCTCCAAGAGCCACCGTCGCACGTGACCGCCCTCCGCTATCGACAACCTGCTGCGCCCGCCCCTCCGTTTCACGCGAGGCGGCAACACCACCACCAGTCCGCCCCTCGCGCTCCTCTGCCGCTACCGGGCCATCGCATGAGTCCGCGCTCCCAGCTATTGGCCGCCGTCACGCCCTCCATCCAGCATCTCCGCCGCGCGAGGGTGGCGCTCCCACCGCCCGCCGAAGCCCAGCCCGCCGATCCATGTCCTCGCCACCTGCGCATGAGCATCGGTCACCCACTGCCTTGACGCATCCAGCGACCGCGTCCGGCCCTTGCGCAACCCCATGCGTGGAGAAGAAGCAAGGGGTGGCGGCCCATCCGTGCTTCCCCCTTTTTGCTTCCTTAAAAAGAGCAATGAAATAACCCTAGGTGGGGTTCATTAGAAATTTTTGGAGAATTTACAGTTGCGCCCCCGAACATTTCCATTTATAGTACATGCAACTCGAGGGCAGAACAAAACAACCTTGCAGGGGTAGAATGCTAGCCGAATGCGGACCTTCTCAGCTAGACCTTTCCTGATTATACAAAGAAAATTCGATGATCCAGACAAAAGAGAAATTACAGAAGGCCCCCCCACCATCTCTATCACGTGCGCAACACATATTACTTGGGTAATTTGCACATTGCTTGCCTTTATTTATTTCTTGTTATTTATTTATGTGAGAACAATAAATATTTGCAGATCAGTCCTCATTATCCATACATTATCTATGCATATGTTTTTGAATGAAATAAATGTTATTTTGATCTAAAAATCTTGGAAAAATTATGTTGTGCTCCTGATGTGCATATCTTTCTAGCATCTTCATTTATTATTATTAAAAAATAAAAAACATATCATTTTCCATGTTTGAAATTCAAAAATTCATAAATATTTGAAAAAAACTTCGAAAATTCCAAAAAAATAGGATAGTTTCATTTCATTGTCTTTTAATTTCTGACCCAATTTTCAAGCATCGATTCTTTATAAAAACCCCAAAAAATTGAAAAATACCAAAAATATTATAAAAATCAAAGAAAATTCTACAAAAATTTAAACATAGTGATTTCAGGTCTTGTTTGTAGATAATTGCCTCTATTTTGTCATAAAAATAATTATCAGGAGTTTTGGGACTTAAAGTATTTTTAAGTTGCAAATTACTCCAGTCTGTGCACATTTTCATATTTTCTCACTGTTTGATTTTTAGAAAAGTACAAAAAAATCTGAAAATTCCACAAAAATTGTGACAAACATTTCAAAAACTTTAACCCCAAAAATATTTTTTCTGGATTTTTCTGAGCATTTTTGATAAACTGAAAAATTACAAAAAGTGTTAGTGTGCATAGTTCTTGTGCTTGCGCGTGTTGTTCATTTTTGAATTTTTTTTTGCAAAATCAAAATCACTAAAATTTTGAAAATCAGAAAATAAAAAATAATAAAGATAAAAAATCACAAAAACCAACGATAGTTGTCCTTTGAGATTCCTATTTTCTCTTAATTGATTTTTTGATTAATTGAATAACCCTCGGGATTTCTGGCCTCCCTGAGTTCGACCCTGTTCGCTATACAGGTGATGAACCGAAAAATCACCCGAACAACTAAGGGTAGGTAAAAATATACGACCTTAGTCGCTCGAGCAATAAATCGGATCAACAAGAAAAAGATAAGCAGACCACCAATCAAGCAAATAAAACACGAAAGATCAAATAGTGGCCCTGGCTATTAGATTAGCCTGGTATAGCGACCAGGGTCGGACTCAGGGAGCATGTGATGGCCTTGCGGCCTACGAAATAGTCAAAAAAGTCAAAAATGAAGAGAAACTATTTTTGGTGGATTTTTAATGACTTTTTAATTTTTTGGATTTTTAATTAATTAAGGAAAAAGGAATAACAAGTACACAAGCCAATTCAACAATTTATTTAATGTATCAAAAATCAGTCAAAAATTCCAATAAAAATGTCTTTATGTATTTTGTAATTGTTACTGTTTTTGGTGAATTTTTGGGATTTTTCTGATTTTTATTTCATTTTCTAAAAATAAAACAATGCAATAAAATGAAGGAACTGTCCAGTCAGGAGAAAAAGGGCAATTTAAAATGTAAAAAGGCCCTCCCAGCTCCTGAAGGTAATTTCCCTATAAACTAGAAAGTTTAAGGAAAATTTGGGCACTAGAATTATTGTTTTTGGATTTTTAAATTATTTATTATAATTTTTATGCGTTTTTAGATGTTTTTCAATTTTTAAGAGTTTTATATAATGAAAAATGGCCAAAATTGGCCAGAAAATCAAACACAACAAACTAAACAGTATCTAATTTTTTTGTAATTTTTAGATAAGTTTTAATATTTTTTGTAATTTTTCAAATCAAACAGTAAAAAAATGCGTATTTTTGAATTTTTAAAAATAGCAAATGAAATAAAAAATGTCTCAAAAAATTCTAGAAAATTTTACATCATGGCAGGAGCCATGTAACCAATTTTCATAGAATTTGGAGTTAGTTTGATATCTTATTAAAAATCAAAACCAAGCCAAAGTGCACATGGACCTAAACGTAAATATTGAAAGTTCTGGGGGGTCCGGTGCAAAATACCCAAGGAATCACGTGCGAAGCACGTGTCTGGGGCACTCAGGGACCTATATGCAAAGAAAACAAAGTTCTGGGGCTATTTGGTAACAGGTACCAAAAGTCCGAGGACTTGTTTGTAATTTACCCAATAATAAGCGCACATGCACAAATAACTCACGCACAGGGGTATAACTGCAATTTTCTAAAAATATTCATTCATTAAGTAACATCCAGAATTACAAGGGCGTCAATGCAAATACACCAAAAAATTCACGTGACGATGCACGTGGTCCACGTAGACAGGGGTATAAATGCAAATAAAGAAAGTAAGAGGTCCTAAGTGCAAAATGTTCGGAATAAAATGAACTTGATAAAATATTTACAAGACTAACTAATAAATGCCAAAAGTAGAGGGGCCTAAGAACAAATACCCCTTATTTAAGATCCAAGGGCGGGAGGCGCTCCACGTGGCTGATCGGACGGCTCTGGGTAGTGGGCGCCTCGTTCCTGTAATGCAAGCCGGATCGAACGGTCGAGGTGCAACCACGTGCTAGATTTGACGGTCCTCGTACGCCGTGGCTAAACCCTCGGTGAATCGATGATGATGAAGCTGACACGTGGCAGATCTGACGGCTCAGAGTCACGGGCGTCCCTTCATCTGGTCGTGCGGCACAGATCGTTCCTCAGATGGATCGAACGGTGACGGAGCTCCTCGAATGGGTGGCTAGGATTGAATCTGGAGGGAGAGGACGATCGGACGGGAAGACTCCTGGAAGAACTGGGCGCCGGTGAACTTCGCCGGGCTCGTGAAGGTGCTGGGGGTCTCCTCACGGGTAGCTGAAGGTCGGGAAAGAGGCTCGGTGGGCTCCCGCGTCGACTGGTGGTCTCCGATGGCTCAACGAAGCTTCGAGGAGCTCAGGCGGAGCCGACGGAGCTCGAGCTGCTGGTCCAAATGGTCCAAGCCCTCAGATGGGCTCGGATGCTCCTGCAAAATACGCTAGCAGACTCGCGGGTCGAGGGTAAAGTGCCTCGACCCCGTTAGGATGGGTGACGGTGGTCGGTGAGGCGGGGTGAGCGAACTCCGGCGATGCGACGGCGAAGGAGTTCGAACCCCAGCTCCTGTGCGAGCTGGGTTGAGTGGATGGATGATGAAGGTGCGCGGGGGAAGTGTGATTGTGATGGTGAGGTCCGATGATCGATGCGAAGTTGGAGGTGGCCGGAATCGGAGATGAACGACGACGACAAGATTTGGGAGAAATCGGAAATTAAGGAAATAGAGAAGAAACTACGGCTACCTGGGTGGTCGAATCGACTGTGGATGAGCTGGCGATGCTTTAGGTCATGGCCTCGCGGGTCGTCGGGGCCTGAGGCTCGAGCTCCTGCTGTGGGCGGAGCACGACGGCGCTTGCTCGCCGTATCAGTGGTCTCGCACTCCCTCCTCGCTGCAACACCACGGGGAGCGAGCTGTCACTCTCGTCGATGCGATGGAGGTCCTTGGGTGGAGAACGGAGGAGCCAAAGATGAGGATTAGGGTGGCGGAGCTCGGCTTATGTATGGGTGCAGGTCCGGGAAAGATGGCTCGGGTCCGGCTCCATGGATCACGGATCCCTAGGATCTATGTCGGGCGAGATTCCCGGATACCTGGGGAGTGATTAGGACCCTGGGTTAGGCTAAATGGTGATCGGGTCTGGTGGGAATAAATGGGGGAAGTCGGGTTCTCGAACCAGATCCGCGGGAGGTGGTCCACAGGGGGGAATTGACCGGGCGGTCAACAACCCCCGTGGACCAATGGGAGAGGGCCACCTCAGAAATATTTGAAAATTCATTTTAAAATAGAAGGAGGCCAAATTATGAAAAACTTTAAAAATGAAAAATGTTTATTTTATTTTTTTCTATTTTTTGGTGATTTTTAATTAATTTTTCCAAATAAAAATAAGGTATTTACATAATATAGCTATACATAGGTATATGTATAATAGGTCTTTTTAATTTTTTAATTTGTTATTTTTGTACATTTTTATTCCTATTTTATATTTTATTTATTTATATCATAAAATAAGGAATAAAAAGATATTTTTATTTATTTATATTATTTTTATACAATAATGAAATAAATACATATGTACATGAATATACATGGTATATTTACAAGGTATTTTTGGGTTTTTAATTTTGTTATTTTTATTTTTTTTTGTTTTAATGATTTTTATTTTTTTTATTTACACCATAAAATATAGAGTATTTACAAATTTTATGGGGTTTAATTTCATTTATTTTTAAGGTAGAATAAATACAAGTGTGGTTGTGTGTACAAGGTGGATATCTACAAGTGATCTATTTTTGTTTTCTTTTTGATTTTTCTATTTTTATCTTGCTTTTATAAATATAAATATATACAAGTATTTAAAAGCCCATTTTAGTTTCTTTTTGGAGGAAAATATTTTTATTATATTTACAGGTATATTTACACACATGAGCCCCTATCTCCCTCTACTTTGGCTTTTATGCGGTCAGGCTCATGCTGAGCCCTCACTTGGGATTGGGTCGCTCAATATTTATTCTAAATATTTCTCTCTTTTTCTTTTGTCTCTTTATTCTTTTATTTTTGCACAAAAACATGCTAATTATTAAACTTTATACAATGCATGCTTTTGGTAATTATTTGTATTTACATGAATATACATGCATTTGCAAAGGTTTTTGTAGCTAAAATATAAGAATAAAGAGTGATGAATGGGTATTCATCACCCCCCTATACTTAACTTTTGCTAGTCCCTTAGCAAACACTTATTTGAAAAAGAAGTGAAAAAGAAAGAAAGAAAAAGAAAAAGAGGAGAATGTACATGGATCAAAGTTGAATATTAAACTTTCCTTCATTAAATTGAATTATGGAGCTTGATCAGATCTTTGGATTATTAATGTGTCGGAACCTTATTTAGACTTAAGCTTAAAACTCAACAGTCTCTAAGTTCCACCAATCTATGGACAAGACTCCTCAATAAACCAGATCAGAACAAGTCTACATACACAAACTCTAATGACCATGAATCTTTCCATGCAGTGTAAGTGATATGTACCTCCCCACCTCAGAAGTAACAAAGAAACAACCTCCCCCAACTTGGTAACTCTAATGCCTCGGTCTAGCAACTCTTTCCTCGAGAAGCGGGGTATTCCCTTCTAAGTTCAAGTGCAACCGGCTCAAGAAGAGGGGGAATAAGAGGTATAGACTTTTGGGAGCTCAACCAGTGTAGCTAAGTCTCCCGCTGCAAGCTTCATGAGATGTAACATGGATACCATAAGCTTTTGCTTTCTTTGACTATATACACTCCGGTGGGGTTATTAAATTTTCAATCCGACCCACCACTTTTTTGGAGTTCTTTTTGCATTTTTTAAGTGTATCTGTACAACATATCTACATGGTGCAGGATATATACAAGAAATTTTCCTCTTGAGCCAGTAGACTATCCCTCTTTTGAAGCTTTATTGCAACCTACGGCTTCTGTCTTTAGCCTTCATCACCACTAGACCAAGTTGAGGCGCACTTCCTTCACTAGAAGAAAAAGAGAGGTTCCGCCTAGAAGTACTACCCTCATATGCTACCCCACGCCAAAGGAAACTGCCTCCTCACCACCTCATCCGTGGAGAGCTATGTGTAAGGTGCTGGTGCAAGTCAAGCCATTGTCTCTAAGAGTCATGCGTGTGTTGTTAAGTTCTCTACTTAGGCTCATCAAGATGACATATGCTCATAGCCTAGTGGACGCAAAGAATTAAGTCCTTATGGACCTGAAAAGCCTTAACCCTAAGCCCTATAAGGTTCCTCTTAGAATTAGATGGATTAAGATCTTAATCAAGCTCCATTTCTCAATTTAATTCCAGGCTAGTTTAAATGTCAACTATCATCCAGAAAAACTATATACATATATACACAAAGATGCTATTTACAAATATTTACAATCGTGCAAAATTTTTGAAAAATGTTTTGAAATCATGAATGGATGAATGCATGAAATGCAAGTTTTGCAAAAGTATTTACACACATTTACACAAGATTTTTTGCAAACTTTTGATTTTCAAAACATTTTGGAAAAATTTTGTACTATATACATAATTTTGATAAGAAAATATTTACACAAACTTTACATACAAAAGATTTTTGAAAACATTTTTAGAAAAATAATTTTGTACGCTAGCTATGTATGTGCAAATAAAAGAATGATTTTACAGGAAAAATTTTTAATTTTTGTGATTTTTAGGGTTTTTAGCCATGTTATTTATTAACACACTCACACAAAGTACGAGTTATGGCTAAAGTATATATGAAATATATACACCCCCCTATACTTAGCTCGAACGATGTCCTCAGAGTGATCAAGAGCGATGA
Organism: Ottelia alismoides; assembly: GCA_037367405.1. NCBI lineage: Eukaryota > Viridiplantae > Streptophyta > Magnoliopsida > Alismatales > Hydrocharitaceae > Ottelia > Ottelia alismoides. Next base: position 836,520 of record JAZKJV010011765.1, on the reverse strand, counting down.
AGAAGACATAACTCGTGCTTAATAAAAGGGAAGTGAAAAGGAATGGCTAGATACAGAAATGAATGAATGAATAGAATGAGGAGAACTCGGTGGTTTCCCCTTATACTTGGGATTAAATAATCCTAAGTATAGCAAGCTGTACATGAAGGGAAATCCGAGTGAAGAATGTACAGAGTCTGCCCCCCTATACTTAGGGTAAAATATCCCTAAGTATAGGCAGCAAAACAGAGGTAGACAGAATGAAAAGAATACCCGCAGGTCCTACATCCCCCCTATACTTAGGGTAAAGTACACCCTAAGTATAGCATAATCATAAGATGAGAAAAGGGATGTGGGACTAAAGAATAGAGTGATATGGACAACTGGATCTATACAGGTCGGAAGAACAATTATAATCAGGCGTGAGATGCAATAGATGTGAGTCAAGAGACCACATCTCACGCAAAGTGAATAGGGGCAACATCAACGACCCGCGGCTCATGATCTAGAAATGGCTTGAGCCGCTGGCCGTTCACTCGAAAGGTACTCTCAGAAGACAACTCGGATATATCAATGCTACCGTTGTCGTGTACCTTTCTCACAAGATAAGGTCCCTTCCATTTGCTCTGTAGCTTCCCTGGAAATAGACGAAGCCTAGCATCAAACAACCATACTCTCTGTCCAGGCTCAAAATGCTTGTGGCTGATATGAGAATCATGCCACTCTTTCACTCTCTCCTTATACTGTAGGCTGTTTGAGAAGGCTGTATCTCTAAGCTCCTCCAAGGCTGCTAACTCTGCCCTCCTCTGGTCTCCTACACTATCTGGATCTAAAAGAATATCCGTGACTGCCCAAAGTGACTTGTGCCTCAACTCAACAAGTAAATGGCACGGCTTGCCATAAACTAGGCGAAAGGTAGATGTGCCCAATGGTGTCTTGAAAGACGTCCTATATGCCCACAAGACCGAGTCCAAAAGTTGTGACCAATCCTTTCGGTCAGGGCAGACGACTTTCTGCAAAATAGTCTTGATCTCCCTGTTCGAGACCTCGGCTAGACCATTCGTCTGTGGATGGTATGGAGTGGCAACTCGATGGTCTATGCCGAACTCACTAGCAAGTGCCTTCACCTGGTCGTTGATGAAATGAGACCCCCATCTGAAATCAATACTCGAGGTACCCCGAACCGCGTGATGATGTGATTCCTCAGAAATCTGCAAACTGTCCTGGCATCAGCGGCTCGAGCGGGGATAGCCTCAACCCAATGACTAACATAGTCAACGGCCAACAGAATGTACTCAAATCCCTGACTCTTAGGGAATGGACCCATGAAATCGATGCCCCATGCGTCAAAAACTTCACAGAAGTGAATGGGCTGCATCGGCATCATATCACGCTGTCCACAAGTGCCCATCCTCTGATAGTCAGTACACCTCTTCACAAACTCATCAGAGTCCTTGAAGAGGGTAGGCCACCACAGGCCGGATTGGAGCACTTTCTGTGCCGTTCTCCTCCCAGAGTGATGCACTCCTGCCTCAAGCTTGTGGCAGTAAGTGAGGACGCTATGGTGCTCATCTTGAGCGATGCACCTATGCCAGACGCTATCCCCTCCTTCGTGGTAAAGGATGGGATCCTCCTAGTGGTAGGACTTGGCCTTCGCGAGGAAGGTCTCAAGCCTCTGTCTGGGCCAACCTTGTGGGACTTTCTTAGAAACAAGAAAGTTCACAATATCATCATACCACGGGAGTGAGGCGATAGCAAGGATCGCCTCATCTGGGAAGGTCTCACAAATGGGATCAATCTGCTCAGACTCCTCAGGCTGCTCTAAACGGGAGAGATGATCCGCCACCACATTCTTGACTCCATGCTTATCCTTGATCTCAATATCGAACTCCTGGAGTAGAAGGATCCATCTAGTCAGTCTGACCTTGGCATCCTTCTTTGCCACGAGGTATCGGATGGCGGTATGATCTGTGTACAAAGTCACTCTAGATCCAATGATGTAAGATCTGAACTTATCTAGGGCGAACACTACTGCTAGCATCTCCTTCTCTGTGACTGTATAATTCCGCTGGGCGGAATCCAAGGTGCGACTACCATAGTGGATAGCAAATGGGACTCCATCCCTCCTCTGTCCCAGCACAGTCCCCATGGCAAAATCGGAGGCGTCCGTCATGATCTCGAATGGGAGAGACCAATCTGGTGGCTGGAGGACAGGAGCCTCAACAATACAATGCTTGAGAGTCTCAAACGACGAAAGACACTTGTCATCGACAAGGAACTCGGTGTCTTTCGTTAGCAAGTCAGTCAACGGCCGGGCAACCCTACTGAAATCACGGATGAACCGCCGATAGAAACCGACGTGCCCAGGAAAGACCGTAACTGCCGCAAGTTGGACGGTGGTGTGAGTTTTCTAATGACATCAACCTTGGCCGGATCAACCTCCATGCCCCTGTTGGAGATGATGTGGCCAAGCATCGTCCCTTGAGTCACCATAAAGTGACTCTTCTCCCAAGAAAGAACCAAGCGGACCTCAATACATCGCTGAAGTACTCGGTTTAGGCAGTCAAGACAGGAGTCGAATCCGTCGCCGTAAACCGAGAAATCATCCATGAAGACCTCTAAGCACTCCCCTACCATGTCCGAAAATATCGACAACATGCATCTCTGAAAAGTCGCAGGGGCGTTGCATAGCCCAAATGGCATGCGTCGGAAGGCGTATGTGCCGAAGGGACAGGTAAAGGTGGTCTTCTCCTGATCCTCAGGAGCGATGGCCACCTGGTTGTAGCCCGAGTACCCATCCAGAAGACAATAATGGCTCTTCCCTGCCAGTCTCTCAATAATCTGATCAATAAAGGGCAGGGGGAAATGATACTTCTTGGTGGCCTGGTTGAGTCTCCTATAGTCAACACAAACTCGCCAAGAAGTGGGTACTCGTGTAGCAATCTCCTCTCCAGACTCGCTAATCACTGTAGTGATGCCCATCTTCTTGGGCACCACATGCAAAGGGCTGACCCACTTGGAGTCGGAGATGGGATAGATAAAATCGGCGCTCCACCATTTCGAAATTTCCTTCATTACAACCTCTCTCAGATTTGGGTTCAGCCGCCGCTGGAACTCACGCGACGGCTTTGCCTCATCCTCGAGATAGATATGGTGGGAGCACAGGGCCAGACTAATCCCATGGAGATTTGCTACGCTCCATCATATTGCCTTGCGGTTCTTTTCAAGAACCCCCATCAGACGGGATTCCTGCTCTCCAGTCAAATCGGCTGAGATAATGACTGGGTACATCTCATGCTCATCCGCAAGAAATCTATACTTCAACGATGAAGGAAGTGGCTTCAGCTCTGGACAACTGGGTGCTGGCAAATCTAGCTTCGAAAGAAGTCGTGTTTATGCTGCCAAATCTGTCCTGGAGACTGAGAGCGTACTCTCGCAAACTGGATCTGGAGAAGGCTGCTCAACTGAACTGTCTCTGATCTGCTCAACATCTACCTCCTCCTCAGCTGTAGGCTCAGTGGAAATCAGGCCTGGCATATACTCGTCACAATCTGCCCACTCAGACTCTAACTCCGAGGGATCTGCATCGCACAAGGTGGCATCAGTACCACCATCAGCACAAAAATCCGTGTCGCGGTCAAGAACCTGCTCTGCAGCCTTGAAAGTATCCTGAACCAGGAATGTGCTCTCCAAGCTCTCCTCTGCTGTCATCTCTGCATCAGCGGTGTCTGAAAATGAGAGGATGGCCTGTGCTGCTGGGTTTGCCCAAACTGCCTCATCATCTGTGATCACAAAGTCACAGTCCTGGTAAATGTCTAGCCCTGCATCTGTCAGCTGCTCTGTATCTGAAGTGGTATATGAGCATGATCTCTCTCTGGCTCTGCTGTCCTTGACCGTCTCTATTTGTACACTTTCGCCCTCAACGCGAAAGTATACCTTTCCGCTATCATGATCAGTCACCGCCTTGGCTGTGGCCAAGAACGGACAACCTAGAATGATGGGGGTATCGGTCACTGAATCAGGGATCTCCATGTCCAACACTACGAAGTCCACGAGGAATTGCAGGCCCTGAATAGTGACGACAACGTCTCGCAACAACCCCTTCAGCCTCTTGACAGATCTATCAGCAAACTGAAGGACTGTCCTGCTCTGTCTAAGAGTGCCCAACTCGAAGCGGTCGAGAAGGGCTGCCGGAAGGAGGTTGATAGACGATCCGCTATCCAATAGAGTACGGTCGAACCTCTGCTTACTGATATGGCATCTGACATAAGGGGCTCCTGAATCTGGCCTCTTGGCCGGCAGACGGTTCTGGATCGCGAAACACGTGGCTTTCGTCAGCACATGGATCTCAGAGTGGTGGTTCCTCCTCTTCCTCCTGACTGTGGTCCTGTCTCTCAACGAATGCTGAAGAAGGGGAATGTGCTGCAAAGCCTCCTGAAGAGTCAGCTGTATGTGAAAACGATCTATCATCTGCTGGTTGAACTCTTCCTGGTCTCTCTTTTTTGGATTTTCTGTTTTCTTCCCCTTCCCCATCTGAAGGGCTCTAGGGAAGGGGATCACTGGGTCCTTCTCAGATGAAGGACTAGAAAAGGGTCTAGGCGGTTCGACGACCGGATCCACACATACATCATGCACCACAGTGGGACCAGAAGAAAATAAACCCTTTCCTTTATTCACAACATGGTTTCGAGATACATCAGGTGAAGGAAAAACAACATATCTCTCTACATGATCTCTGGTGGCCTCAGTACTACCAGTGGCTGGCTCGGCTGGAAGACTCGCGGCCTCAGTACCGTGCTCTGGCTCGGCATCAGGAGTGGCCTCAGTACCACCTCCTCGAACTAGTGAAGTGGCGGCCTCAGTACCGCCGGTGGAATCAGCATCCTTGGTGGCGTCAGTACCACCGTCATCATCCTCCTCGTCGGGCGCTCTAGGTGGATCCTCATGATGTAGCTCAGACGAGGCGCCACCTACTGGCATCCTACCGCTCCTAAGTGTGACAAAGTCAGTATCAAACAGATATCCAGTCATATCACCAAATGCATCACTAGGAGTGGTATACTCAGTACAAACTACCTGCTCAGATTTCCGCTTCAGGTTGTTGGGGTTCGGCTCGATCTGGGCAGGGATGGCGGCCTTCCCTCTCACAATGTCCTGCATCTCCTGGCGAAACTCGTCCATCTCCCGTCTGAAGGTAGCCTGCTGATCCGTGAGGAGGCGGGCTATGTCATCCAAAACAGGGTTCTCATGGGAACCCGACGGGTAGCCTCTCTGGTAGTGAGGCTGCTGGATCTGCTGCTGCTGTGGCTGAGAGGGGTATGAGTGATGCTGCTGCTGCTGCTGGTGAGGCTGCTCACACCTCCAAGACTGTCCCTGGTGATAGGGATGAGGACCATAGGACGACTGCTGCTGCTGTGGTGATGGGTACACTGGGGGCTGCTGCTGCTGCTGGTGCTCTCTCTGCTGGCAGTACTGGCCTCCCTGACCAGATGGCTGCTGCTGGGGCTGGGTACCTCCACTCCCCCACCTGAATCCGGGATGGTCTCATTGGATTCCAGGCTGAGGGCGGTCATACCAAATCCCGTTGACATCCATCAATGGCTCTGCATCGTACGGGGCTGGTGGGAGTACTGCCAGAGGCTGATCAGGCTCGTATACCACCATATGTAAGTCTGGAGATGGTGGTGACTAGTAAGTGGGCTGCGGCTGCTGGTACGGCTCCGCCTGTACAAGGTGAACCTGTCTAGGCTATTGGTGTGAGTTGGAGCACTGGGACGAGCTGCTGCTGCTGCCGTGATCGCCTCACGACAGAAGACGGGGCTGGGAAGCCGTCTGTGCCTCCTGGAGACACATGAGCTGGGTCTTCATGTCGCTCAGAGTCTGTGCCATCTGCTTCATCTGAGTGATGCCCTGGCACTGCTTCTTCTCTATCAGCTCCATCCGATCCAACTTCTCGCTAATGATGCCCATGTCCGCAGCTGTGGATGATAACCGCCCGAACGACTAAGGTAAAGGTAAAGAAATAGTCGTTGCGACCTCAATCACTCGGGCTAAGTATATCAAGAAAAATCAACCACTCAGAACATGTAAAACTAATCGAGCACAAAAGAGAGCGGTCCTAGCTATGAGATTAACCTGGTATAGCACCCAGGGTCGAACACAAGGAGCACAGATTGGCCTTGCGGCCTACGATGTAGTCAGAAATCCGAGAGAGTATTTTTTAGTGTTTTTAAGGGTTTTTATATTTTTTAGGATTTTTGGAATATAAAGAAAACCGGAAAAGCACACAAACAATTAACGGGAACAATTTATTTAATGCATTACAAAGCAAGCAAAAATTCAGACAAAAATATTTTTATGTGTTTTATATTTTTTTATGTTTTTGGTGAATTTTTGAGATTTTTCTGATGTTTATTTTATTTCCTAAAAATCAAACAGTGCGAAAAGCAAGGGGTACTGTCCAGCCAGGCCCAAAACCCAAAGATAAAATATCTAAGTATCTCAAAGGGACCTGGAGGTAATTTTCCTGTATACTAGAGAAAACAAGGAAAACTTGAGCACCAAAATTATTGTTTTTGAGTTTTTAAATTATTTATTATGATTTTTAGGAGTTTTGAGGTGTTTTGAAGTTTTTAGGGTTTTTACTCAATGAAAAATAGCCAAAATTGGCTAGAAAATCAAGGAACACAAAATAAACAGTAACTAATTTTTATGGAATTTTTAAAAGGGTTTTGATATCTTTTTGGGGTTTATGACTCTAAACAGTAGCAAAAATAAGGGTTTTTGAATTTTTAAAAATAGCAAATGAAATCAAAAATGTCCTCAAGAATCTACAAAAATCCTACACCATGGCAGGAGCCATGTGTCAAATTTTCGTTGGATTTGGAGGTGATTTGATATTTTATTCAAAAATCAAAAGGGGGCACTGTGCACAGGGACCAAAGTGCAAACACCCAAAGTTCTGGGGGTCCTGGTGCAAAATACCCAAGAAATCACGCGCGAGGCGCGTGTCTGGGGCACTCAGGGACCCAAATGTAAGAAAAATAAGTTCCGAGGGCTTATTGGTAACAAGTACCCAAAAGTCCAGGGGCTTATCTGCAAATAACCCAAAAAATATCGCACATGGGGAATTAAATCACGCACAGGGGCATAAATGCAAATAAAGAAAACTTTTTATCCAATCCGTAACATCCAGAACTACAGGGTTTATATTGCAAATAACCCAATAAAGTTCACGTGACGAAGCACGTGGTCCACGTAGACAGGGGTATAAGTGCAAATAAAGTAAGTACGAGGTCCTTAATGCAAATATCCCAGAAAATAAACAACTGAATTTAAAAATTACAGGACTAAAATGAAATAAAACAAACAGAGGGGCCTAAGATGAATTTACCCCTTTTATTATTATCGACGGCCTGATGTGCGCCGCGTGGCTGATCTAACGGTGGAGAACGGGGCGACGCTCTTCTTCTTGGGCCAGATCGACGGTGTAGAGGTGGCCACGTGGGTGATCGGTCGGCTCAGGCGCTGGGGGCTTCTCTCCTCTGTGCTGACGGTTCGGATCAGCCCCTCGAGATAATCAACGGCTGCTGCTCCTCAGTGGATGGACGACCAGGATCGAGACTGGAGCGGCGGGGCTGATCGGACGGTGAAGGAGGATGCAGGAAGAACACTCCGCCGGCGAGCTTCGCCGGCCTCGTGCGCCTGCAGTCGTTCTCCTCAGCTGCTGCTAAGTATCGGAACAGGTCCGCGGTGACGTCCCGCAGCTGGTGAAGACCTCAGATGACCCGGTCGAGCCCTGGAGGGGCTCCGGCGAGGTCGGCGACGACGGGCTTCTGGCCTGGATGTAAGGGGGGCTCAGATGCCCTCCTTTTGACCTGCAAAAGGCACCAGAAGCTTCGCGGGTCGAGGGCAAAGTGCCTCGACCCGAAGAAGCGAAGTGAACGTGGACTGTGGGTCGGGGCGGATGAGCTCCGGCGAGCGGAGGATGGTGGAGCTCGACTCCCAACTCCGGGGCGAGCTGGGTTGAATGAAAGAGCGAAGAACGTGCGTCGGAGGATGGCGTAGGTGTGTGTGGGTTCCAATGATCGATAAAGTGCGCGATATGGCCGGAATCAGGGGAACTCGTCGGAGATGCGATTTGGGCGAAATGAAAAATTAAGCTAAATGGAAGGGCTAATCGGCTACCTGGGTGATGCGAGAGACTGTGCTGGAGCTTGGCTAGCTCCTGGTCGTAGCCTCGAAGGGCGTCAAGGCCTGAGGCTCGAGCTCCTGCACGCGGCGGAGCAACGGCGGCGCGAAGCTGCCGGATCGATGGTCGGGGCACCCTCTCCTCACTGCAACAGGGGCAAACGCGAGCTGTCACCTCGGTGATTGCTCTGGAGGTCACAGGAATGAAAGTGGCGAGCCAAAGATGAGGCGCGGAGGCGGCGGAGGTCGGGATATATATGGAGACAGGGCCGATTAGGGTTGAGTGGAGGCAGCTATGGAAGGCGTGGATCCCACGGCGAAGGATCCGGCGAGGATGTCGGATGAACGGCGAAGAATCCGGGCGCGGGGTTCGCGGGGGCGACAGACTGGAGACGCGTGGAGAAATCGACGAAGTCGGGTCGGGCGCGAGTCGACGCAAAAGGAAAGAGTCCGCGGGGGAGTTGACTGGGTTCAACAATCCCCCGTGGACCAATCAGGAGCTGCCACGTTTTTAATTTTTTGTTTATTTAATTTAAGGTAGAAAAAGGCCGAATTAAGAAAAACTCAAAACATGAAATATTTTTCTTTTATTTTTTTCTATTTTTTGGTGATTTTTAATTAATTTTTGGAAATAAAAATAGGGTAGCTATATATATATAGGTATATGTACACTATATAGATTTTAATTTTTGATTTTTTATTTGTTATTTTTATGTATTTTTATGCCCATTTTATATTTTATTTATTTACATCATAAAATAAAGAACAAAATGGTATTTTTATTTTATTTTAATTATTTATACACAAGGATGAAATAAATAGTTGTATACATTTATATACATGGTATCTATACAATGTATTTTTGTATTTTTAATTTTGTAATTTTTATTTGATTTTTGTTTTGTTTTTATGTATGTACAATATGTAACATAGAATATTTACAAAAAGTTTAGAAAATAATTTTATTTATTTATAGGGTTAAATAAATAAAGGATGATGGTCTATGTACATGGTGAAAGGGCATTTTTGGAATTTTGATTTTTAAATTTTTATTTTGTTTTTAATAGTTTCTAAATATATACAAAATGTATACAAGCATATTTTTGGGTGAGGAAAATATAATTTTATTTATTTACAAAAGTATGTACACATGAGCTCCTATCTCCCTCTACTTTGGCTTTTATGCGGTCAGGCTCATGCTGAGCCCTCCCTTGGGTTAGGTTGCTCAATATTTATTCTAAATATTTCCCTCTTTTTCTTTTTACTCTTTATTCTTTTATTTTTGCACAAAAACATGCTAATTATATCTTTTTACACAATGCATGCTTTTGGTAATTATTTGTATTTACACATATTTACATGTATTTGCAAAGGTTTTTGTAGCTAAAATAGAAGAATAAAGAGTGATGAATGGGTATTCATCACCCCCCTATGCTTAACTTTGCTAGTCCCTTAGCAAACACTTATTTGAAAAAGAAGTGAAAAAGAAAGAAAAAGAAAAAGAAAAAGAGGATGTACATGGATCAAGGTTGAATTATTAAACTTTCCTTTATTAACTTGAAATATGGAGCTCGATCAGATCTTTGGATTATTAATGTGTCGGAACCTTATTTGGACTTAAGCTTAAAACTCAACAGTCTCCAAGTTCCACCAATCTATGGGCAAGACTCCTTAATAAACCAGATCAGAACAAGTCTACATACACAAACTCTAATGACCATGAATCTTTCCATGCGGTGTAAGTGATATGTGACTCCCCACCTCAGAAGTAACAAAGAAACAACCTCCCTCAACCTGGTAACTCTAATGCCTCGGTCTAGCAACTCTTTCCTCGAGAAGCGGGGTATTCCCTTCTAAGTTCAAGTGCAACCGGCTCAAGAAGAGGGGGTAGAAGTATAGAGTTTTGGAAGCTTAGCCAGTGTAGCTAAGTCTCCCGCTGCAAGCTTCATGAGATGTAACATGGATACCATAAGCTTTGCTTTATTTGACTATATACACTCCGGTGGGGTTATTAAATTTTCAATCCGACCCACCACTTTTTTGGAGTTCTTTTTGCATTTTTGCAATATTTTTTTTTCAAAGACTTCTGTACAACATATCTACATGGTGCAGCATATAAGAAATTTCCCCTTGAGCCAGTAGACTATCCCTCTTTTGAAGCTTTATTGCAACCCACAGCTTCTGTCTTTAGCCTTCATCACCACTAGACCAAGTTGAGGTGCACTTCCTTCACTATAAGAAGAAGAGAGGTTCCGCCTAGAAGTACTACCCTCATATGCTACCCCAAGCCAAAGGAAACTGCCTCCTCACCACCTCATCCGTGGAGAGCCATGTGTAAGTGCAGGTGCAAGTCAAGCCATTGTCTCTAAGAGTCATGCGTGTGTTGTTAAGTGCTCTACTTAGGCTCATCAAGATGACATATGCTCATAGCCTAGTGGACTCAAAGAATTAAGTCCTTATGGACCTGAAAAGCCTTAACCCTAAGTCCTATAAGGTTCCTCTTAAAGTTAAGTGGATTAAGATCTTTTTCAAGCTCCATTTCTCAATTTAATTCCAGGCTTAGTTTAAATATCAACTCTTATCCAGGAAAAACTATATACATATATGTACACAAGATGCTATTTACAAATGTTTTACAATTATGCAAAATTTTTGAAGAATGTTTTGAAATCATGAATAAATGATGCATGAGGTGCAAGTTTTGCAAAGAGGTATTTACAAACATTTACACAAGATTTTTGCAAACTTTTGATTTTCAAAACATTTTGGAAAAATTTTGTACTATATACATAATTTTGATACAAAATATTTATACAAGCTTTACACAAAAGATTTTTGAAATCATTTTTACAAAAATACTTTGTACACTAGCTATGTATGTGCAAGATAAAAGAGGTTTATGTACATGAAAAATTTTTAAATTTTTGTGATTTTTAGCCATTTTATTTATTAACACACTCACACAAAGTACGAGTTATGGCTAAAGTATATATGAAATATATACACACCCCCCCTATACTTAGCTCGAACGATGTCCTCAGAGTGATCAAGAGCGATGAAGAAGACATAACTCGTGCTTAGTAAAAGGGAAGTGAAAAGGAATGGCTAAGTACCGGAATGAATAAATGAATAGAATGAGAGGAACTCGGTGGTCTCCCCCTATACTTAGGATTAACTAATCCTAAGTATAGCAAGCTGTACATGAAGGGAAAGCCGAGTGAAGAAGATACAGAATCTGCCCCCCTTATACTTAGGGTAAAATATCCCTAAGTATAGGCAGCAAAAACAGGAGCAGAAAGAATGAAAAGAATACTCGCAGGTCCGACATTCCCCCCTATACTTAGGGTAAAGTACACCCTAAGTATAGCATAATCACAGGATGAGAAAAGGGGTGTGGGACTAAAGAATAGAATGATATGGACTACTGGATCTATACAGACGGAAGAACAGTGAGAATCAGGCGTGAGATGCAAAAGATGTGAGTCAAGAGACCACATCTCACGCAAAATGAATAGCGGCAATAATAACGTCCTGCGGCTCATGATCTAGAAATGGCTTGAGCCGCTGGCCGTTCACTCGAAAGGTACTCTCAGAAGATAACTCAGATATATCAATGCTACCGTTATCGTGTACCTTTCTGACCAAGTAAGGTCCCTTCCATTTGCTCTGTAGCTTTCCTGGAAATAATCGTAGCCTTGCATCAAACAACCATACTTTCTGTCCAATCTCAAAATGCTTGTGGCTGATATGAGAATCATGCCACTCCTTCACTTTCTCTTTATAATGTAGGCTGTTTGAGAAAGCTGTATCTCTAAGCTCTTCCAGGGCAGCTAACTCTGCCCTCCTCTGGTCTCCTACACCATCTGGATCCATAAGGATATCTGTAACTGCCCAAAGTGACTTGTGCCTCAGCTCAACTGGTAGATGGCATGGCTTGCCATAAACGAGGCGAAAGGGAGATGTACCCAATGGAGTCTTGAAAGATGTCCGATATGCCCACAAGACCGAGTCCAAAAGCTGTGACCAATTCTTTCGGTCAGGGCGGACGACTTTCTGCAAAATATTCTTGATCTCCCTATTCGACACCTCAGCTAGACCATTCGTCTGTGGATGGTAAGGTGTGGCAACACGATGGTCTATGCTGAACTCGCTAGCAAGTGCCTTTACCTGGTCGTTGACGAAATGAGATCCCCCATCAGAAATCAGAACTCGTGGAACCCCGAACCGCGTGATGATGTGTTTTCTCAAAAATCTGCAAACTGTCCTCGCATCAGCGGCTCGGGCGGGGATAGCCTCAACCCAACGACTAACATAATCTACGGCCAACAGAATGTACTCAAATCCCTGACTCTTAGGGAATGGACCCATGAAATCGATGCCCCATGCGTCGAAAACCTCACAGAAGTGAATGGGCTGCATCGGCATCATATCACGCTGTCCACAAGTGCCCATCCTCTGACAGTCAGTACACCTCTTCACGAACTCATCAGAGTCCTTGAAGAGGGTAGGCCACCACAAGCCGGATTGGAGCACTTTCTGTGCCGTTCTTCTCCCAGAATGATGTCCTCCTGCCTCAAGCTTGTGGCAGTAAGTGAGGACACTATGATGCTCCTCCTGAGGAATACACCGACGCCAGATGCTATCCCCTCCTTCGTGGTAAAGGATGGGATCCTCCCAGTGGTAGGACTTGGCCTTCGCAAGGAAGGTCTCACGCCTCTGCCTGGGCCAATCTTGTGGGACTTTCCCAGCAACGAGAAAGTTCACAATATCGGCGTACCACGGGAGTGAGGCGATAGCAAGGATCGCCTCATCTGGGAAGGTATCTCGAATAGGATCAATCTGCTCAGAATCCTCAGGTTGCTCTAATCGGGAGAGATGATCCGCCACCACATTCTTGACTCCAGGCTTATCCTTGATCTCAATGTCGAACTCCTGGAGTAGAAGGATCCATCTAGTCAATCTGGCCTTGGCATCCTTCTTTGCCATGAGGTACCTGATGGCAGTGTGATCTGTAAACAAAGTCACTCTAGATCCAATGATATACGATCTGAACTTATCTAGGGCGAACACTACTGCTAGCATCTCTTTCTCTGTGACCGTATAATTCTGCTGGGCGGAATCCAATGTGCAGCTAGCGTAGTGTATGGCAAATGGAACTCCATCCCTCCTCTGTCCCAGCACTGCCCCCACGGCAAAATCGGAGGCGTCCGTCATGATCTCGAATGGGAGAGACAAATCGGGTGGCTGAAGGACAGGAGCCTCAATAACACACTGCTGGAGAGTCTCAAAGGACGAAAGACACTTGTCATCGACAAGGAACTCGGTGTCTTTCGTCAAGAGATCAGTCAACGGTCGGGCGATCTTGCTGAAATCATGAATGAATCTCCTATAAAAACCAACGTGCCCCAGAAATGACCGTAGCTGCTTCAAATTGGACGGCGGTGCGAGTTTTCTAATGACGTCAACCTTGGCCGGATCAACCTCCATGCCCCTGTTGGAGATGATGTGGCCAAGCACCGTCCCTTGAGTCACCATGAAGTGACTCTTCTCCCAAGACAGAACTAAGCGGGTAGCAATACATCGCTGGAGCACTCGGTCTAGGCAGTCAAGACATGAATCGAATCCGTCGCCGTAAACCGAGAAGTCGTCCATGAAGACCTCCAAACACTCCCCTACCATGTCCGAAAAGATCGACATCATGCATCTCTGAAAAGTCGCGGGGGCGTTGCATAGCCCAAATGGCATGCGTCGAAAGGCGTATGTACCGAAGGGACAGGTAAAGGTGGTCTTCTCCTGATCCTCAGGAGCGATAACCACCTGATTGTAGCCCGAGTACCCATCCAGGAAGCAATAATGGCTCTTCCCTGCCAGTCTCTCTATGATCTGATCAATAAAAGGCAGGGGGAAATGGTCCTTCTTGGTGGCATGGTTGAGTCTCCTGTAGTCAACGCAGACCCGCCAAGAGGTGGGTACTCGTGTAGCAATCTCCTCTCCTGACTCACTGATCACAGTCGTGATGCTCGTCTTCTTGGGCACCACATGCAAGGGGCTAACCCACTTGGAGTCGGAAATGGGATAAATAAAATCTGCACTCCACCATTTTGATATTTCCTTCATGACAACCTCTCGTAGGTTGGGGTTCAGTCGCCGCTGGAACTCACGCGACGGCTTTGCCCCTTCCTCGAGATAGATATGGTGGGAGCACAACGAGGGACTAATCCCATGGAGATCTGCTACGCTCCATCCAATTGCCTTGCGGTTCTTTTCAAGAACCCCCATCAGACGGGATTCTTGTTCTCCAGTCAGATCGGCAGAGATGATGACTGGGTACATCTCAGACTCTCCCGCAAGGAATCGATACTTCAGCGAAGTAGGGAGCGGCTTTAGCTCTGGACAGCTGGGTGCTGGCAAATCTGGCTTCTGAAGAAGATGTGTGTATGCGGACAATTCTGCCAAATCTGCCTGGGAAAATGATAAAGAACTCTCACAAACTTGATCTGGAGAAGGCGGGTCCTCTGCATTGTCTCTGATCTGCTCTGCCTCTACCTCCTCCTCATCTGTAGGCTCAGGTGGATCCAGGTCTGGTATCTGATCATCACAATCTGCCCAATCAGATTCTGAATCTGAGGGATCTGTATCAACTGCGGTGGCATCAGTACCACCGTAGAGCAGGGTGGCCTCAGTACAACCATCACTGAAAATCGTGTCGCGATCAAGATCCGACTCTGCCGAATCAATAGTATCCTGAACCAGGGCTGTGCTCTCCAGACTATCCTCTGCTATCATCTCTGCATCAGCTGTATCTGAATATGAGAGGATGGTCTGTGCTGCAGGATCTGCCCAAGCTGCCTCATCATCTGTGATCACAAAATCACAGTCCTGGTGTATGTCTGGCTCTGTATCTGTCAGCTGTTCTGAATCTGTACTGCCCTCTAAGCGGGATCTATCTCTGGCTCTGTGGTCCTTAACCGTCTCTATTTGTATACTCTCGCCCTGGACGTGAAAGAATACCTTCCCACTGTCATGGTCAGTCACTGCCTTGGCTGTGGCCAAGAACGGGCGACCGAGGATGATGGGGAATCGGTCAACGAGTCAGGGGTCTCCATGTCCAGCACTACGAAGTCCACGGGGAATTGCAAACCCTGAATCGTGATGACAACGTCTCGCAACAACCCCTTTGGCCTCTTGACAGACCGATCAGCAAACTGAAGGTATGTCCTGCTCTGTCTAAGAGTGCCCAACTCTAAGTGGTTGAGAAGGGCTGCCGGAAGAAGGTTGATCGATGATCCGCTATCTAATAGAGTACGGTCGAACCTCTGCTCACTAATCTGACATCTGACATATGGGGCTCCTAAATCTGGCCTCTTGGTAGGCAGATGGTTCTGGATCGCGTAACACGTGGCTTTTGTCAACACATGAATCTCTGCGGTTTTGTTCCTCTTCTTCCTCCTGACTGTGGTTCTGTCTCTCAAGGATCGCTGAAGAAGAGGGATGTGTTGCAAAGCCTCATGGAGGGTCAGCTGGATGTGAAATCGGTCTATCATGCTCTGGCTGAACTCCTCCTGCTCTCTCTTTTTTGGATCTTTTTCTCTTTTCTTCCCCTTCCCCAACTCAAGGGCTCTAGGAAAGGGGATCACAGGGTCCTTCTCAGATGAAGGACTAGGAATAGGCCTAGACGGTTCGATGACCGGATCCTCACATACATCATTCACCACAGTGGGATCCGAAGAAACTAAACCTTTTCCTTTATTCAAAATAGAGTTCTGAGAATACATCCACACGAGAAAAGACAACATCTCTATCAGAATGAATATTGGTGGCCTTAGTGCCACCTCTAGTTGGCTCTAGACGTCTTGCGGCCTCAGTACCGCGGGCTGGCTCGGCTCTGCTGGTGGCGTCAGTACCACCTCCTCGATATGGTGAAGCGGCGGCCTCAGTACCGCTCTCCCTTCCTCATCTGGCGCTCTAGATGGATCCTCGCGTTGTCGCTCAGATGAGGCGCCGCCTGCTGGTTCTTCTACCGCTCCTAAGTGTGACAAAATCAGCATCAAATAGATCCGACGATATATCATCAAATGAGTCACTAGGAGTGGTAGGCTCAGTGTGAACTACCTGCTCAGACTTCCTCTTCAAGCTATTCGGATTAGGCTCGATCTGTGCAGGGATGGCGGCCTTCCCTCTCATCAGGTCCCGCATCTCCTGGCGGAACTCGTCCATCTCCCGTCTAAATGTAGCCTGCTGCTCTGTGAAGATGCGGGCTAGATCATCCAAGGCGGGGCTCTCATGGGAGCCCGACGGGTTGCCTCTCTGGTAATGAGGCTGCTGGACCTGGTGCTGCTGCGGCTGAGAGGGGTAAGAGGAAGGATGCTGCTGCTGGTGAGCCTGCTGCTCACGTCTCCAAGTCTGTCCCTGCTGCTGGTAGGGACGAGGTACGAAGGATGATGGCTGGTGTGGCTGGTATGCTGGGGGCTGCTGGTGATCTCTCTGCTGGGAGTACTGCCCTCCCTGACCGGCTGGCTGCTGTTGGGACTAGTTACCCCCATTCCCCCACCTGAATCCGGGATGGTCTCGTCGGATTCCAGGTTGAGGACGGTCATACCAAATCCCGTTGACATCCATCAACGGCTCAGCATCAAAGGGGTCTGGTGGGAGTACTCCCCAGAGGCTGATCCGGCTGATATACCACCATCTGTAAGTCTGGAGATGGTGGTGACTGGTAAGAGGGCTGCTGCTGCTGGTACGGCTCCGCCTGTACAAGGTGAACTTGTCTAGGCTGCTGCAAGGAGCTGGAGCGCTGGGACGAGCTGCGGCTGCCCCCGGAATCGCCTCGCGACAGAAGACGGGGCTGAGAAGCCGTCTGTGCCTCCTGAAGACACAAGATATGGGTCTTCATGTCGCTCAGAGTTTGTGCCATTTGCTCCATCTGAGTTATGCCCTGGCACTGCTTCTTCTCTATTATTTCCATGCGGTCCAACTTCTCACTGATAATCCCCATGTCCGCAGCGACCGACTCTGCCTGTGCGGCTGCAACTGTGGACGAACTGGATGGACCTGCATCAACCCGTGCTATCCGCTGGTACTGCACGGGTCCTGGCGGCTGCTGAGATCTCTGTGTGTACAACCGAGTCTGGGACATCACCATGTAATTTTCGGCCATCTCCTCGTAGATGGCCCAGACTTGGTTGTGGTCCTTGGTAAAGTAGGACCCGCCGCAAGAAGCATTCACCAGACCCTGAAGCTCTAGCGTCATCCCACTAAAGAAGCTCTGAACTAGGTTCGGCTTGGAAATGTCGTGGTGTGGGCATCTATCCAGAAGCTCTCTGAACCTCTCCCATGCCTCATGAAACTGCTCGTTAGGGAGCATGGAGAAGTTGTTGATCAGGGCCCTCGCTGCATTCGTCCACCCGAGTGGATAGTACTTGTTCAAG
Organism: Ottelia alismoides; assembly: GCA_037367405.1. Lineage (NCBI taxonomy): Eukaryota > Viridiplantae > Streptophyta > Magnoliopsida > Alismatales > Hydrocharitaceae > Ottelia > Ottelia alismoides. The sequence continues at coordinate 818,923 of JAZKJV010011765.1, read as the reverse complement.
TACTCGGTGCGGAGCTGCTCCCAGGTGTATACAAACTTCCCTAAATGCTTCAGCCAGGCAGCTGCTCTATCTGCCAGTGAAAAAGGAAGGCCATCATCCGAATCGTATCCTGGTCCACATGACGGTCGTGGACAGTGCTGCAGATCATCAAAAACTCCTGGAGATGGAGGTGGGGCTCCTCGGTGGCAAGTCCGTGAAAATGAGGAAGCATCTGTAGGGTATTCGGAGGGAACTTGAAATCCCCCACGATAGCAGGTACCACCACCCAATGGTGCATCAGTGTAGATCCGGGGTTGTGTAACTCCCGCATCGTTCTCGGTGGTCCTGCTCCGACGGCGGCTGCCGCTGCGGCAGCCGCTGCTGCGGCTGCTGCGGCTGCTGCGGCTGCTGCCTCTGCATCAGCATCAGGAATGTCCTCAGGCTCGCTCTGATCTCTCTCTTCTCTGAGTCGCTCCAACTCCCTTCTCATCTCAATCATAAAAGCTCCCTGATCGCGTAGCTGCTGCTGTACTATCTCTAATGATGCGATCAGGGTGGAGTTGATCGCTCCCTGGTCTAATACAAAATGTTCGGGTTGGCGATCATCTGAACTGCCGGCTCCGGCCATAGTGACGTCTGCAAAATCAGATGAGCCCAACTCAGGTTCTGTCAAATTAATTCATCTTTCCTCGGGCTCATGTCTCTCAGTAGCAAAAGAAAGGGGATCGAGGGGGAACAGGGTGGAATCGAACTCGGGCCCGGAGAGCTGGTCTCGACTCTCACGGGCCAACCTAGATGGTGAAGTAGACGCGCCTGAAAGCGGTGCAGCCAGAGGCTGCCTAAGAGATCGTCTACCCATCATCTTGATCTGGCGAGTTGGGCGGATGGGATCTGGAGAAAATATGATCGCAAAGCAAACCCCCGGTTCACCAACGCAACACAATCCGAAGACCGTGAAAGCTCGGTCAATTTATCTTGTCAATTTTATTGGGTGAACACACAGAATATCAGAGCGATTACGTGACCTGCTGGGATACCCGATACTCTCTCAACCGACTGTCCCGCACAGAAGAGTCGGTAATCAGTCGAGATGAGCACCGGAGGGCTTTACCTAGTGTTCGGGTCACTCTCTCGCACAATCAAACCAAACAATGAGGGGGTTTCTCTCCCCAAGACAATTTTTTAGGTGAAGTGTCTTTTAGGGTCAATAGTGTTATCCAATCCCAATTTTTTTTGTTTTTCTTTTTAATTTTTTTTTTCAAAATAAATACAAGCGGCCTAACGAATTTTCCGATTCTCCTGATGATTAAGCCAAAAACAGAGGGAGAAAATGAAAAAGCCGATGCGCGAAGAAATCAATGATGCATGCAGAGAAAGAAATGCGTACCTTGTCTCCAGCACTCTACATGCAAGTGATCCGCGCAGAATTTAAAGACAGAATAAAACTACCTAAATGGTGCAGCGAGGAAAAACCGAGTCCTAGATGAGCAATTCCTAGCGCAGAACCGTCTAACTCAGTCACTCGCCCTTGATCCAAAGAGTCCGGTCTTGGCCCACCCCTCCTCTTCTCGACAGGTCGAGTTCAGGAGTAGCGCTTGCGGGGCAGGCTCGCGGCGCGTAGGTTCTCAGGAAAGCGACTAAGTCATTTTTATTATTTATTATTAGTAGATCCAATTAACGATCTATAGGAACAGATAAGCAATTAAGTGTGGGGACCCTACTAATTACGGCACAAGCAAGAGAAATTCCTAAATCTAGGGGCTCGAGAAAAACCGCGTAAACACCAGAAAAGGCAGCTAGCTATCAAAACCGCAGAAAAAGCCGCGAAAATCCAAATGGGTCCCCCGAGCACACCGGTACTCGGCGAAACAGACCCGCTAAGTTACAAGTGTCCACAAATGTCCAAGTTCTATATTATTACAAACAATATTGTTCTCTTCTCAAAATAAAACTCTTCTTCCTCCTCTCCCTGCTCTTCCTCCTATGCGGGTCCTCAAAAATAAACTCCAAGTTGTCCACGCAGTACCTCGCACAAAAATCAAAGAGAGAGAGTGTCAGAAAACAATGATAATATAGAGAGACAATATGGAAAAAACATGACTACAAAGCCGTGCTCCCCGGCAACGGCGCCATTCTGATAACCGCCCGAACGACTAAGGTAAAGGTAAAGAAATAGTCGTTGCGACCTCAATCACTCGGGCTAAGTATATCAAGAAAAATCAACCACTCAGAACATGTAAAACTAATCGAGCACAAAAGAGAGCGGTCCTAGCTATGAGATTAACCTGGTATAGCACCCAAGGTCAAACACAAGGAGCACAGATTGGCCTTGCGGCCTACGATGTAGTCAGAAATCCGAGAGAGTATTTTTTAGTGTTTTTAAGGGTTTTTATATTTTTTAGGATTTTTGGAATATAAAGAAAACCGGAAAAGCACACAAACAATTAACGGGAACAATTTATTTAATGCATTACAAAGCAAGCAAAAATTCAGACAAAAATATTTTTATGTGTTTTATATTTTTTTATGTTTTTGGTGAATTTTTGAGATTTTTCTGATGTTTATTTTATTTCCTAAAAATCAAACAGTGCGAAAAGCAAGGGGTACTGTCCAGCCAGGCCCAAAACCCAAAGATAAAATATCTAAGGATCTCAAAGGGACCTGGAGGTAATTTTCCTGTATACTAGAGAAAACAAGGAAAACTTGAGCACCAAAATTATTGTTTTTGAGTTTTTAAATTATTTATTATGATTTTTAGGAGTTTTGAGGTGTTTTGAAGTTTTTAGGGTTTTTACTCAATGAAAAATAGCCAAAATTGGCTAGAAAATCAAGGAACACAAAATAAACAGTAACTAATTTTTATGGAATTTTTAAAAGGGTTTTGATATTTTTTTGGGGTTTATGACTCTAAACAGTAGCAAAAATAAGGGTTTTTGAATTTTTAAAAATAGCAAATGAAATCAAAAATGTCCTCAAGAATCTACAAAAATCCTACACCATGGCAGGAGCCATGTGTCAAATTTTCGTTGGATTTGGAGGTGATTTGATATTTTATTCAAAAATCAAAAGGGGGCACTGTGCACAGGGACCAAAGTGCAAATACCCAAAGTTCTGGGGGTCCTGGTGCAAAATACCCAAGAAATCACGCGCGAGGCGCGTGTCTGGGGCACTCAGGGACCCAAATGTAAGAAAAATAAGTTCCGAGGGCTTATTGGTAACAAGTACCCAAAAGTCCAGGGGCTTATCTGCAAATAACCCAAAAAATATCGCACATGGGGAATTAAATCACGCACAGGGGCATAAATGCAAATAAAGAAAACTTTTTATCCAATCCGTAACATCCAGAACTACAGGGTTTATATTGCAAATAACCCAATAAAGTTCACGTGACGAAGCACGTGGTCCACGTAGACAGGGGTATAAGTGCAAATAAAGTAAGTACGAGGTCCTTAATGCAAATATCCCAGAAAATAAACAACTGAATTTAAAAATTACAGGACTAAAATGAAATAAAACAAACAGAGGGGCCTAATATGAATTTACCCCTTTTATTATTATCGACGGCCTGATGTGCGCCGCGTGGCTGATCCAACGGTGGAGAACGGGGCGGCGCTCTTCTTCTTGGGCCAGATCGACGGTGTAGAGGTGGCCACGTGGGTGATCGGTCGGCTCAGGCGCTGGGGGCTTCTCTCCTCTGTGCTGACGGTTCGGATCAACCCCTCGAGATAATCAACGGCTGCTGCTCCTCAGTGGATGGACGACCAGGATCGAGACTGGAGCGGCGGGGCTGATCGGACGGTGAAGGAGGATGCAGGAAGAACACTCCGCCGGCGAGCTTCGCCGGCCTCGTGCGCCTGCAGTCGTTCTCCTCAGCTGCTGCTAAGTATCGGAACAGGTCCGCGGTGACGTCCCGCAGCTGGTGAAGACCTCAGATGACCCGGCCGAGCCCTGGAGGGGCTCCGGCGAGGTCGGCGGCGACGGGCTTCTGGCCTGGATGTAAGGGGGGCTCAGATGCCCTCCTTTTGACCTGCAAAAGGCACCAGAAGCTTCGCGGGTCGAGGGCAAAGTGCCTCGACCCGAAGAAGCGAAGTGAACGTGGACTGTGGGTCGGGGCGGATGAGCTCCGGCGAGCGGAGGATGGTGGAGCTCGACTCCCAACTCCGGGGCGAGCTGGGTTGAATGAAAGAGCGAAGAACGTGCGTCGGAGGATGGCGAAGGTGTGTGTGGGTTCCAATGATCGATAAAGTGCGTGATATGGCCGGAATCAGGGAACTCGTCGGAGATGCGATTTGGGGCGAAATGAAAAATTAAGCTAAATGGAAGGGCTAATCGGCTACCTGGGTGATGCGAGAGACTGTGCTGGAGCTTGGCTAGCTCCTGGTCGTAGCCTCGAAGGGCGTCAAGGCCTGAGGCTCGAGCTCCTGCACGCGGCGGAGCAACGGCGGCGCGAAGCTGCCGGATCGATGGTCGGGGCACCCTCTCCTCACTGCAACAGGGGAAAACGCGAGCTGTCACCTCGGTGATTGCTCTGGAGGTCACGGGAATGAAAGTGGCGAGCCAAAGATGAAGCGCGGAGGCGGCGGAGGTCGGGATATATATGGAGACAGGGCCGATTAGGGTTGAGTGGAGGCAGCTATGGAAGGCGTGGATCCCACGGTGAAGGATCCGGCGAGGATGTCGGATGAACGGCGAAGAATCCGGGCGCGGGGTTCGCGGGGCGACAGGCTGGAGACGCGTGGAGAAATCGACGAAGTCGGGTCGGGCGCGAGTCGACGCAAAAGGAAAGAGTCCGCGGGGGAGTTGACTGGGGTCAACAATCCCCCGTGGACCAATCAGGAGCTGCCACGTTTTTAATTTTTTGTTTATTTAATTTAAGGTAGAAAAAGGCCGAATTAAGAAAAACTCAAAACATGAAATATTTTCTTTTATTTTTTCTATTTTTTGGTGATTTTTAATTAATTTTTGGAAATAAAAATAGGGTAGCTATATATATATATATGTATATGTACACTATATAGATTTTAATTTTTGATTTTTTATTTGTTATTTTTATGTATTTTTATGCCCATTTTATATTTATTTATTTACATCATAAAATAAAGAACAAAATGGTATTTTTATTTTATTTTAATTATTATACACAAGGGTGAAATAAATAGTTGTATACATTTATATACATGGTATCTATACAATGTATTTTTGTATTTTTAATTTTGTAATTTTTATTTGATTTTTGTTTTGTTTTTATGTATGTACAATATGTAACATAGAATATTTACAAAAAGTTTAGAAAATAATTTTATTTATTTATAGGGTTAAATAAATAAAGGATGATGGTCTATGTACATGGTGAAAGGGCATTTTTGGAATTTGATTTTTAAATTTTTATTTTGTTTTTAATAGTTTCTAAATATATACAAAATGTATACAAGCATATTTTTGGGTGAGGAAAATATAATTTATTTATTTACAAAAGTATGTACACATGAGCTCCTATCTCCCTCTACTTTGGCTTTTATGCGGTCAGGCCCATGCTGAGCCCTCCCTTGGGTTAGGTTGCTCAATATTTATTCTAAATATTTCCCTCTTTTTCTTTTTACTCTTTATTCTTTTATTTTTGCACAAAAACATGCTAATTATATCTTTTTACACAATGCATGCTTTTGGTAATTATTTGTATTTACACATATTTACATGTATTTGCAAAGGTTTTTGTAGCTAAAATAGAAGAATAACAGAGTGATGAATGGGTATTCATCAGTGGACTCTGCCTGTGCTGCTGCTACTGCGGACGAACTGGAAGGACCGGCGTCGACCCGTGCTATCCTCTGGTACTGCACGGGTCCTAGCTGCTGGGTCTGCCCTGAGTGTACAACCTGGTCTGGGACATCACCATGTAGTTCTCCGCCATCTCCTCGTAAGTGGCCCTGACCTGGTCGTGATCCTTGGCGAAGTAAGACCCGCCACAAGAAGCGTTCACCAAGCCTTGAAGCTCTCGTGTCAGCCCGCTGAAGAAGCTCTGAACAAGGTTCGGCTTGGAAATGTCGTGGTGCGGGCATCTGTCGGTCAGCTCTCAAAACCTCTCCCATGCCTCATGGAACTGCTCGTTGGGGAGCATGGAGAAGTTGCTGATCAGGGCTCTAGCGACGTTCGTCCGCTTGAGTGGATAGTACTTGTGCAAGTACTCGGCACGGAGCTGCTGCCAAGTGTATACAAACTTCCCCAAATGCTTCAACCAGGTGGCTGCTCTGTCTGCCACGGAAAAGGGGAAGGCAATCATCCGAATCGTGTCCTGGTCCACCGGACGATCGTGGACAGTACTGCATATCATCTCAAACTCCTGCAGGTGGAGACGAGGCTCCTCTGTCGCCAAACCGTGAAACCGAGGTAAGAGCTGCAAGGTGTTCGGGGGGAACTTGAAGTTCCCCACGATGGCTGGAAGTACCACCCAGCGGTGTGTCAAGGTCGACCCGAGATTGTGGTTCTCCCGCATCGATCTAAGTGGTGGTGGTGCTCCTCCTGCTCCGCCTACTCCGCCACCTCCGGCTGCAGGATCATCGGGTCCTCCTCCTGCTGCCGGATCGACGGGTCCTCCTCCTCCACGATTCTCACGGTTGGCTCTCAACTGCTCGAGCTCTCTCCTCATGTCCATCATGAATGCCCCCTGATCCTCAACTGCTGCTGCACTGACTCGAGGGAGGCGATTAGGGTGGAGTTGATCGAACCCTGGTCCAGAACGAAATGCTGCTCTCCTCGTGGACCTCCGGTGCGATCATTAGAACTGCCGACCATCGTCTCTGAAAATCAAAACAACCGAACTCAGGTGCCGATAAATCATCTACATGTCTCTCCTCTGGCACTGGTATCTCTGAATCAGAAGAAGAAGGTGGTCGAGGGGGAACAGGGCGGAGTCGTACTCGGGTTCGGAGAGCGGGTCTGAGCTCCCTCGAACCGACCTAGATGAATGGTCAGGAGTGCTAAAAGCGATGCAGCCATAGGCTGCCTAAGAGACCTCCTGCCCATCATCGTGATCTGGCGAGTAAGGCGGATGAGATCTGGAAAAAACTATGATCAAAAGCAAACCCCCTGTTCACCAACACAACACGAGCTGAAGACCGTAAGGATCGGTCAAATTATCTTGTCAATTTTTATTTTGGTGAACAATCAGAATATCAGAGCGATTACGTGACCTGCTGGGATACCCGATACTCTCTCAACCGACTGTCCCGCACAGAAGAGTCGGTAATCAGTCGAGATGAGCACCGGAGGGCTTTACCTAGTGTACGGGTCACTCTCTCGCACAATCAAACCAAGCAATGAGGGGGTTGCTCTCCCCAAGACAAATTTTTAGGTGAGGTGTCTTTTAGGGTCGATAGTTTTAGCAGTCCCAATTTTATGGTTTTTCTTTTTTAGATTTTTAATGCAAGCAAAAACGCCTAACGAATTTTTCGGTTCTCCAGATTATTAAGTCAAAAACAGGGGGGAGAAGACGAAAAAGCCGATGCGTGATAAATCAATGATGCATGCAGAGATAGAAATGCGTACTTGACTCCCGCAGTCTACATGCAAGATGATCCGCACAGAAATGTAAAGACTGAAAAGAAACTACCTATATGGTGCAGCGGTAAAAATCGAGTCCTAAACAGGCAATTTCTACTCGACAGAACCGTCTAGCTGGTCACTCGCCCTCGATCCAAAGAGTCCGGTCTAGACCCACCCCTCCTCTTCTCGACAGGTCAAGTTCAGGAGTAGCGCTTGACGGGGCAGGCTCGCGGTGCGTAGGATCTCAGGAAAGTGTCTCAGCTATTTTTATTAATGAATTATTAGTAGGTCCAATTACGATCTATAGGAACATGCAAGCATTTAAGTGTGGGGATCCTACTAATTACGGCACAGTCAAGCAGAAAATCCTAAGTCTAGGGGCTCGAGAAAAACCGCGTAAAACCGTAAAAGGCAGCTAAAAATCTAAAAGCCGCGAAAAAGTCGCGAAAAATCTAAGCTAGTCTAAAGGGTCCCTCGAGCACACCGGTGCTCGGCGAAACAGACCCAAGAGTTCAAATGTCTGCTGAGTGTACCTGTATTATTACAACAGTTCTAATAATGCTGGAAATAAAATCTAATCTAATCTACACTAATCTCGTGGCTATCCCCGGCTCCCGTACTCCTGCTCGCTCCTCGCGCTCTCCTGCGGCTCTGTAAAGAAAAGAGCCGCCTCCGATTCCGCGATTGCTCGGCTTCCGAAGAAAGCCGCCTCGGTCCTCGGGCCCTCGCAAGAAAACAAACAAGAGTGGTCAGACCAGATAAATGTATAAACAGGTCAAATATATCTATACAAAATATGTACAAAAAGCCGCGAAAAGGAAACCGCGGAAAAACTCAAAAACTGACTACTAAGCCGTGCTCCCCGGCAACGGCGCCATTCTGATGAACCGAAAAATCACCCGAACAACTAAGGGTAGGTAAAAATATAAACAAGGTCGTTGCGACCTCAGTCGCTCGAGCAATGAATCGGATCAACAAGAAAAAGATAAGCAGACCACCAATCAAGCAAATAAAACACGAAAGATCAAATAGTGGCCCTGGCTATTAGATTAGCCTGGTATAGCGACCAGGGTCGGACTCAGGGAGCACGTGATGGCCTTGCGGCCTACGAAGTAGTCAAAAAGAGTAAAAAATGAAGAGAAACTATTTTGGTGGATTTTTAATGACTTTTCATTTTTTTGGATTTTTAATTAATTAAGGAAAAAAGGAATAACAAGTAAACAAGCCAATTCAATAATTTATTTAATGTATCAAAAATCAGTCAAAAATTCCAATAAAAATATTTTTATGTATTTTGTAATTGTTACTGTTTTTTTGGTAATTTTTGGGATTTTTTTGATTTTTATTTAATTTTCTAAAAATAAAACAATGCAATAAAATGAAGGAACTGTCCAGTCAGGAGAAAAAGGGCAATTTAAAATGTAAAAAGGCCCTCCCAGCTCCTGAAGGTAATTTCCCTATAAACTAGAAAGTTTAAGGAAAATTGGGCACTGGAATTATTGTTTTTGGATTTTTGGATTATTTATTATAATTTTTATGAGTTTTTAGATGTTTTTCAATTTTTAAGAGTTTTATATAATGAAAAATCGCCAAAATTGGCCAGAAAATCAAAAACAGCAAACTAAACAGTAGGTATTTTTTTTGTAATTTTTAGCTAAGTTTTAATATTTTTTGTGATTTTTCAAATCAAACAAGAAAAAAATGCGTATTTTTGAATTTTTAAAAATAGAAAATGAAATAAAAAATGTCTCCAAAAATTCTAGAAAATTTACATCATGGCAGGAGCCATGTGTCCAATTTTCATGGAATTTGGAGTTAGTTTGATATCTTATTAAAAATCAAAACCAAGCCACAGTGCACAGGGATCTAAACGCAAATATTGAAAGTTCTGGGGGGTCCGGTACAAAATACCCAAGGAATCACGCACGAAGCACGTGTCTGGGGCACTCAGGGACCTATATGCAAAGAAAACAAAGTTCTGGGGCTATTTGGTAACATGTACCAAAAGTCCGAGGACTTGTTTGTAATTTACCCAAAAATAAGCGCACATGCACAAATAACTCACACACAGGGGTATAACTGCAATTTTCTAAAAATATTCATTCATTAAGTAACATCCAGAACTACAAGGGCGTCAATGCAAATACACCAAAAATTCACGTGACGATGCACGTGGTCCACATAGACAGGGGTATAAATGCAAATAAAGAAAGTACGAGGTCCTAAGTGCAAAATGTTCGGAATAAACTGAACTCGATAAAATATTTACAGGACTAACTAATAAATGCGAAAAGTAGATGGGCCTAAGAACAAATACCCCTTATTTAAGATCCAAGGGCGGGAGGCGCTCCACGTGGCTGATCGGACGGCTCTGGGTAGTGGGCGCCTCGTTCCTGTAATGCATGCCGGATCGAACGGTCGAGGTGCAGCCACGTGCTAGATCTGACGGTCCTCGTACACCGTGGCTAAACCCTCGGTGAATCGACGGTGATGAAGCTGACACGTGGCAGATTTGACAGCTCAGAGTCACGGGTGTCCCTTCATCTGGTCGTGCGGCTCAGATCGTTCCTCAGATGGATCGAACGGTGATGGAGCTCCTCAAATGGGTGGCTAGGATTGAATCTGGAGGTAGAGGACGATCGGATGTCGGGGAAGACTCCTGGAAGAACTGGGCGCCGGCAAACTTCGCCGGGCTCGTGAAGGTGCTGGGGGTCTCCTCACGGGTAGCTGAAGGTCGGGAAAGAGGATCGGTGGGCTCCCGCGTCGACTGGTGGTCTCCGATGGCTCAACGGAGCTCCGAGGAGCTCAGGCGGAGCCGGCGGAGCTCGAGCTGCTGGTCCAAATGGTCCAAGCCCTCAGATGGGCTCGGATGCTCCTACAAAATACGCTAGCAGACTCGCGGGTCGAGGGTAAAGTGCCTCGACCCCGTTAGGATGGGTGACGGTGGTCGGTGAGGCGGGGTGAGCGAACTCCAGCGATGCGACGGCGAAGGAGTTCGAACCCCAGCTCCTGTGCGAGTTGGGTTGAGTGGATGGATGAAGAAGGTGCACAGGGGAAGTGTGATCGTGATGGTGAGGTCCGATGATCGATGCGAAGTGGGAGGTGGCCGGAATCGGAGATGAACGACGACGGCAAGATTTGGGAGAAATCGGAAATTAAGGAAATAGAGAAGAAACATCGGCTACCTGGGTGGTCGAATCGACTGTAGGTGAGCTGGCGATGCTCTGGGTCGTGGCCTCGCGGGTCGTCGGGGCCCGAGGCTCGAGCTCCTGCTGTGGGCGGAGCACGGCGGTGCTTGCTTGCCGGATCAGTGGTCTCGCACTCCCTCCTCGCTGCAACACCACGGGGAGCGAGCTGTCACTCTCACCGATGCGATGGAGGTCCTTGGGTGGAGAACGGAGGAGCCAAAGATGAGGATTAGGGTGGCGGAGCTCGGCTTATGTATGGGTGCAGGTCCGGGAAAGATGGCTCGGGTCCGGCTCCATGGAGCACGGATCCCTAGGATCTATGTCGGGCGAGATTCCCGGATACCTGGGGAGTGATTAGGACCCTGGGTTAGGCTAAATGGTGATCGGGTCTGGTAGGAATAAATGGGGGAAGTCGGTTTCTCGAACCAGATCCGCGGGAGGTGGTCCACAGGGGGAGTTGACCGGGCGGTCAACAACCCCCGTGGCCAATGGGAGAGGGCCACCTCAGAAATATTTGAAAATTTATTTTAAAATAGAAGGAGGCCGAATTATGAAAAACTCAAAAAATGAAAAATGTTTATTTTATTTTTTTCTATTTTTGGTGATTTTTAATTAATTTTTCCAAATAAAAATAAGGTATTTACATAATATAGTTATACATAGGTATATGTACAATAGGTCTTTTTAATTTTTAAATTTTTAATTTGTTATTTTTGTACATTTTTATTCCTATTTTATATTTTATTTATTTATATCATAAAATAAGGAATAAAAAGATATTTTTATTTATTTTTATTATTTATATACAATAATGAAATAAATACATATGTACATGAATATACATGGTATATTTACAAGGTATTTTTGGGTTTTTAATTTTATTATTTTTATTTTGTTTTTGTTTTAATGGTTTTTATTTTATTTATTTACACCATAAAATGTAGAGTATTTACAAATTTTATGGGGTTTAATTTCATTTATTTTTAAGGTAGAATAAATACAAGTGTGGTTGTATGTACAAGTTGGATATCTACAAGTGATCTATTTTTGTTTTCTTTTTGATTTTTCTATTTTTAACTTGCTTTTATAAATATAAATATATACAAGTATTTACAAGCCCATTTTAGTTTCTTTTTGGAGGAAAATATTTTTATTATATTTACAGGTATATTTACACACATGAGCCCCTATCTCCCTCTACTTTGGCTTTTATGCGGTCAGGCTCATGCTGAGCCCTCCCTTGGGATTGGGTCGCTCAATATTTATTCTAAATATTTCCCTCTTTTTCTTTTGTCTCTTTATTCTTTTATTTTTGCACAAAAACATGCTAATTATTAAACTTTATACAATGCATGCTTTTGGTATTTATTTGTATTTACATGAATATACATGCATTTGCAAAGGTTTTTGTAGCTAAAATATAAGAATAAAGAGTGATGAATGGGTATTCATCAACAGGTTAATAAGTAGCAGAAAGAAATAAAAAAAATTGTTTGTTTCTCACGGATTTTTTGGGGATAGCAACGACTTAATTATCATTAAATTTCCGTCCTCGAGAAAAATGCGGTCAACAACATACATTCATATATATATATATATGTGTGTGTGTGTGTGTGTGTGTGTGTGTGTGTGTGTGTTTATTTACGTGTGTATGCATGCATGCATGTATATATGTAATATACAAAAACGTCTACATCCACATATATGTGTGTATGTATATATGTCTTCTAATATGTATGTATATAGATATTGAATTGAATGCAATTATTATATAATGAACTCATGGTAATTCAAATTCAGTTTATTAGGGAATCAAGTCAAATTTATATTTAATTCATTTTATTTTGAATTATTTTTTTCATTTTTTTATCGAACGATTCTCAATCAAACTCGAATGATACAGTTCAATTAGTACTGCTACTTAAGTCAGATAGAGTAAAAAAAATTGATGAATAAATAAATGATAATTATAATTCTTTCTTTATTTAGTTAACAAGATTAAAATTTGATGAATAAGAAGTTAAAAGTCCATAGGAATTTGGTGTCAATGTTGATAGAGCATGTTTCTTGTGTTGTTCTATTTCATCTCCTCTTTATATAGGGTTTCCAACACGATTTTCCAAATGCTGTGATTTCGAAATTGTGTTTGATTCAACGATTGAAGAATCTCTGCACCGGAGAAAGCAAAAGCTGAACCAAATTTTATCCGAATCTCCTTCTAGTACTTTATTTCTTCTCTAATCCTCCTTCTGGATCAACATCCTTAATGTATTGGACATTTGTATTGAGCTTCTAGTCGGCTTCCTCACATCTCTTACATTTTCGGTCAGTAAATAAAAAAATTTCCCCTACTTTCTTAAGCCTAGCCCTCTTTCAAATGATTCAGACTGAAATGCTGAATTATCATATTATTTCTATAACCAGAGTATTACATTCTTTTTGAAAGAAATATATGGAGAGAGAGATAGGGTGAGAGAGAATGGTAGGGAGAGAAGATACATACGGAGCGTAAACATGCATAATTGGATTATCCCTAAGCATATACTTTTAGCTTATATAAAAAAATAATGCTCTGATTGTAGATAATTGAGCTTGTAAGATTGTCTCGTTTTGCCGCAGTGCTACTCAAAATGTGACATCTTCCCATGCAATGCGTAGCTGCACACCAACTGCTGATTAATGTGTTTGTTAGCTGCAATGATAGTACTTTTTCATTACTAACTTAAATAAGACATCAATATTATTCTTGTTAATGCAAAGAAATCCCAATAAAATAACAAAATCCCAATATCATTTTCATATAAGTTCTAGATGCAAGCAAAACTTATGACCCGACTTTTTGGGCCCGTTGGTTGGGGGTTACCCCCCAATTTGGACGGGTTACCCCCAAACCCCACATTCCTAACCCACTAGTGGGGCCCACTCTCTTTCCATCAAAAAATTATATATTATACCATCATATCACTTAAAAATCATAAAATACTTAACTTCTACTCACTATTCCAAACTTCAATACAATCATATCACAACAACTACCTACTTTTTCAAATTTCAATACAATCATATAATAACTACCAACTTTTTCAAATTTGAATACAATCACATCACACAAACCCTACCAATCATTAACCCACCAACCAAACACAAACACAAAAACGAGTTATCCTACGAACCAAACGCACCCTTTGAGTCCTGGGATTAATAGCAATGGTGTTGTCAAATAAATAAAACAAACAACTTCTTTAGTCATGCTACTAATTGATTGGTTGGTTTAGTCAAAACATTACCTAAGTTGCAAGGTATTCTTAGATTGAGATCTCCCGTAAAAAAACAGCTAAGAATCTAAGATGCTCGTTTCTGACAAATGTGGACCATTATTTACAGCAATGACAAAGCAATAAAAGGACAAAGGGGTCCCCTCGTATATGAAATGCACAAGTATCACATCATCAGAACTGCTTGATATGACTTATTGGATCCCGCTTTTTTGACTGACAAACCTCATTCTTTCTGATCACAGAGACATTCATTCCCTGGCAGCAAGAAAACAAACACTGTATTTGGTGCCAGCCTGATTCAAATCACACCCAAATCTGTTGACTAAAAGATAATCAAACAAGTCATTTCACCACATCGTTTACTGTATATGCACCTGCTCAATTTCCCTCCTCAGCCATTGTCAACATTCTGTCATATAACCCAAAGATTAGATTCTGGGCAGGCCTGTCAAGATTTTGGTAAAATCTCTTTGTTTCTGATCTGATGGTGAAACTTCATGTTCAGTAAACAAACAATGTACGTGGTGCAAAAGACGGGATATTGATAATTAGTTCCTTAATAGTGGTGTAATTCCATGCAAGTTTGTTGATTTTCAGTCAAGTGCTAGCAGTTTTGAGTATCGCTATCATGTAATATCGAAGAACTGAGGGTAATTAGTTTTGTCATTGCCTGCTTTGTCCGTCTGTGATGCAGATGTGGGTCACTGACAATAAATTTCAGATGTCCATCAGACGTTTGCGTTTGGAATGACAACTCCTAGCTTAGGAAACGTCACCCGCAGGGCAATTCTACTGCCACAATCTTAATGGATACCTGGTCATGCATGTATGGTTGAGAAATTTCCAGTTATAATGAGTGAGTGAGGACTTCACGATGACCTAAAAGATACATAAATAAATAACCAGAGAAAACAACAACCCAACCAGAGAAAACAACAACCCAACCCTGTCGTCTTTGTTGTGTTTGGATCATCCTGTCATTGTTTATTAATTCTCCGAGGAACAGGACGAATCGCAACCGGCCTTTCTTGATGCCATGAACAGATACGAGCGCATGCCAACAAGCAAAAGCAAACAGCAGAAGCCTCGCGTGTTTTATGGCGAAATAGATGGGCGCCATTTTTTGCAGAGATCAGACGACATCGGCAGCTGTCCACCTGCAACGTACCAGTCAAAATTAAATCTGCAAAACTACAAAAATAAAGCAAAAGATGCGTATGATAGCATCAGCAAATCCATCCTGCAATCTCTGCCGATAATAATATATGCATGAGGGCGAGTACGTGACACTGTGATGATTTTTGGTCGCATGCGTTTGGACCCGGACTCGCAATGGATGTTTTCCATGGTCACCTTTAGTGGAGGATAGGAAGAGAAGGACCGAGGCATTTGCATGTATTATTTCTCATGATAGGATACTATTTCATACGTGCAAAAACGGCTGAAAGACACCAACTATCCATCTCAAGAATAATGTGTAATAAAAACCTTTCTCGTAGACGTCCTCAATAAAGAAGACACTACACTAAAACAAAATTGAACTATAATGATGTTTTTTCAAAATTCATCACTAAATTAACCATTGTTTTTTTTTTTTTTTTGAGCCAAAAAAGGGGGAAACACGCGAAGGTGTCCGCCCCATTAAATTAAAAAAGCATAAAGAGATTACAACAACCAGGACTCGAGGAGAGTCCTAGCGTGAAGGACTACATTCTCAACATAGAACCTCTCATCACGGAAAATTACATCATTCCTAGCAAGCCATAACGCCCATAATCCCGCAAACGGCAATAAACTCTCCAACCTTGGACGGTGACGAGAGTTGAGGAGGGATTCCCAGAAAGATGACATGCTGGTAAGATCAAGCCATGTGATATTCAACATCTGCCAGAAAATTCTTGTCTTCTCACATCCAAGAAACAAGTGCTCAATGGACTCAATCATCGATCTGCAAAGAATACAAATATTGTCCTCTATATGAAAAAGGCGAGCCCGTCTCTCCTTTGTGAGAAGCCTCCCATGCCTCAAGAGCCATAAGAATACAATAACGCGTGACGGAATTTTCAACTCCCAAAACATCCTACAAGCCTTAATGAGGTCCTCTTGGAGAATTACAGTTCCCCTGATCAAAAGTGTGTAGCTCTTCTTAACAGTGAATTCCCCTTCTTTCCACTCCCAATGGTCCCTACCAGTTGTGGGACTCTCAGTCCTAGATAGGGACTCCATCAAGAGAAGAGAATCATGCACACGTCGTTCAGAGAAGCCTCCTGTGAAAGTGGGTGCCCATATACCGTTTTCCCAATAATCAGCTACTCGAGCATCTTTATCCCTTGCTAAAGCAAATAAGCGTGGGAACCGGGAAGCCAGAGGTCCATCTCTCATCCAATTATCAGTCCAAAAGAAGAAACTGCAGCCATCACCCAGGCGCGGATGGAAGAAATTTGGAAGCTCAGGGAGAATCTCACGCATTCCCTTCCAAAGTGATGACTCAAACCGCACTCTACACAAGCTACTAACAGAGTGCGCATTGACCCCGTAGATATGACGTATGAGCCTACAACAAATGTCCTCGTTGTTACCCCAAATTCTTGCAGCCCATTTCAGCAAAAGTGCACGGTTCATCAGCCCCAAACGTGGCACACCGAGACCCCCATTGTTAAGTATATAATGACAATATTATTCGTTGTGAAATGAGTTCCCGTATTCAAAATTAATAACGAATATTATATATGTCGTTATATAATTAGTTAACTTTCCATAAAGCGACGCTTATTCTTTGCTATTTTTTAAAATATCAACTAATCATCGCTAATTTTTTAGTTTAAAATTTAACGACGATTAATTAAAAGTTTGAAAAATAGCAATAGATAAGCATCACTATGTGGACCGTTGCTAATTATATAACGACATATATGATATTCGTTACTAATTTTGAGTACGAAAAATCATTTACTAATTTTGAGTACGAAAAATCATTTCACAATGAATAATATCATCATTATATATTTAACAACGACTAATTTAGTGACGGATTTTGAAAAAAATCATCACTATAGCTCAATTTTTTATAGTGCTATAAGAAAAGTGATCAAAGATAACGAATAATTAATGCTCGTGCCATATCTTGCTTAGTTAAATATATAAGGATGAATATTATTCGTTGCTTACTTCGTTAAATTCGAAACAAATAATGGTATTAGTTGACATATTCCTCATGACAAATCATATAACGATTATTCATTGACTTTTTGTTCTAGTCGTTGATAAATTTGCCAATGATTATTGTGAATTTTAACGAATAATTGAATGAAAAAATCCACGTTATATGGATATTTAATAATGAATATGGCATTCATTGCTAATTATATGTACATAATATGATTTGGCAACTAATAATATTCATTGTTATATCTTCAGTATCGGAAGATATGACAATCAATATTCAAATTATTCGTTGCTTTAAGTCCAGTATCTTGTAGTGAGATTATATTTTGAATTCCCGTAATTATCATTTTCTAGAAAGAACTCTTGATGAATGTTCAATATGTCAATGTGAGTTGTGTACAATGATCACTGGACAAAAAAAAAGAGAGGAAGGGGTCTAAGCCTACGAAAAATCTTACATCACAATCTGTTCCAATAATTCTTTATTTTAATACAAGTAAATCCTTGAAGAGCCATTTTTCTCTAAAAAAAGTATTTATAAATAATTCACAGTGACACTTTTTAAATCCTTGCAATATAGTCCATTGTTACATATATATATATATATATGGATTTAATGGGGCTGCCCCTTGGGGGCAGCCAACATGGCTGCCCCGCCCCCTATTTCGGCGCGTTTTTTTATTTTTTTTGAAAAATAAAATCATGTATATTCATCCATATATCCCTCCTATATACCATTCGAATTTCGTCAGAAACAGAGACTCCTACGGCCTCCATCGAGACGGTGTCGATTTAAAAAATCCTATTACCGTTAAAAAATGGTCGTCTAGATGGAGGCCGTAGGAGTCTCTGTTTCTGACGAAATTCGAATGACATATAGGAGGGATATAGGGATGAATATACATGGTGATATTTTTTGAAAAAATAAAAAAATGTCGTAAATGGCGTGGGGGCAGCCATGTTGGCTACCCCAAGGGGGCAGCCCCATTAATCCCTCTCTCTCTCTCTCTCTCTCTCTCTCTCTCTATATATATATATATATATAGGGCTCTCTGGATAAAGAGGGCTTATCCAGCGAGCCTTGTGCCCATTTGAGTTGCGGTGAGCACCAAACGTGGGCTCGCCACGTGTATTTCCATTTGGATGGTTGCCTATTTTGAAGAAGCACGGTTTTGGAAGGATTTAATATGTTTGAGCCTTTTATATTTTCAATTATATCGAGCCCTTAAAAAAAGGAAGACAGTTTTGGAAAGATACATTCAAATCATTAATTTCATACCAAAGAAATAATCATTGTACATTTGATCAGTAATGTACATAATGCACTCAAGTAATTATATGTTGCGATATCAGTAATATTGAAATAATTGTCAATATTTTACATCCGTAATATTATATTGTACATAGATCAGTAATTCATTCATGTTGCTCAAGTAATACATATTTAGTTCTCAAGTAATTATTGTTGTGAGATCAGTAATTAAGTATGTAAATTACTAATGTCCATACAATAAGTACTAATTACAAATGTCCATTTTACTGAAGTCATTTAGATTGTTACTAATGTTATAGTTACTTAATACTTTGAGTCTTACTGAAGCACCTTTTATTTACTTATACAACCTTTTTAATTACTATAATGCATCGAGTGTTACTGGTAGCAATACATAAGTTACTGGTCACATGATTTTTTATACTTATTCCAACTTACTTATTCCATTATCTTCTTTTACTTACAATTTATTAAATGTTACTGATGCTTCTATATATCTTACTTATTTAATTCTTTGTTTTGAATTACAATCAAATCACACATTCTTTACTTATGTAACTTATTTAATTACTTGTAATACATCAAGTGTTACTGAAAGCCACAGATAAATTACTTAATTATTGTTATATGATGAACATCCAAATTTCAATCGTTGTCGTATAGTCCATATAGATGATGTTGTTTTGCTCTCGCACGTCGGCATAACAACAACTTCTTCAAGACACCAAATTATTGCATTGTTATGCAAGAAACAATAAGTTAAATGACCATTTAAAAATATTAAAATATCAAGAAATTGGAAAAGAATACACATTACTTACAAATTTTCAGTAACGTTTCAGGAAGATACTTGCTTCAGTACTATTTTATATCCGTGAATAGTAAGAATTATAAAAAGAAAAGTAACTCAGCAATATACTACTCAGCAATATCGCTTCAGTAAGAATCATTCAATGACAAGTAACTTGTAATGAATTGTTAGTAACATTTGTTATATGGCAAGTAACTTGTAATGAATAGTAAGAATTGTAAAAAGAAAAGTAACTCAGCAATATACTCGCTTCAGTAAGAATAATTCAATGACAAGTAAGTTGTAATGAATTGTTAGTAACATTTGTTATATGACAAGTAACTTGTAATGAATTATATTTACTGTAACTTTTTATTATATGGAATCAAAATACCTTTATAAAAAATTAATTAGGACTACAAATCGTGTATCAAAATGAATAAAAACGATAGTCTGAATACCACTTTCTCATATTTTAATCATACTTCTCAAATAAATATTGCTTACGATAAAAAATATGCAGTATTCGTAATTGCTTCTGAAATATGCCGATCACAATCCATTCGCGAATTATCCATGAATGAAACCTAATAAAAAATATTAGCAAAGAAAAAAATAATTAAAATGTAGGATCAATGAAAATATAAAATCAACAATTGAAATACAATACCTTTGGTGAGCGAAAATCGTCTGCAGCTACAAGATGTTCGGATCGTCTCACGAGATCGATAGTCACGCATTGCAAATGTCCATATCAATCACCCAACCAAACAATCAAAATGTTATCATAAACGCATACTGTTTTTGAAAAGCTTTAAAATTCTTTTTTATTTTTTCAACCATTATTGTTAAGGGTTCCTAAAATTGGGGGATTAAAACTACAAATCCAATGGCTGAGATGATGGGCTCATATCATCTCTAATGGGCACATGGCTCTCTGGATAAAAATCCTATATAGGATTTTTATCCAATGCGTATATGGCCCATTAGCGCTTCGGTGAGCTCCATTTGTAGGCCACACACGTGTATTACCAATTGAGTGGTTACCTATTTCGAAGGATGTCGTTTTTGGAAGGAGATTAATATGCAAAGTGATTTAACAATTAGTGGTATTCTAATTATATCGTGTCCTAAAAAATAGGAAGAACGTTTTGGAAAGAAAATATTCGAATCGATGATATCTTGCAGAAAATCGAGATCCAAATACTCAGGTCAGTAATATATATAATAATCAAGTAAATAGTTGTTACAAGATCAGTAATATCCAAACAACGGTCAGTCATTTACATTCATTTTATTATATAGTGCAGAATTCAGTAATATATACAAATTGGTCAAGTAAGTGCTTGTTGTGAAGTCAGTAAAATCATAACAAATGGTCAGTAATTTCTATATGTATTATTACTTTGAATACAATTCAATAATTTAGCGGCAATACTCACATAAATGGTTGTTGCGAAATCAGTAATATCCAAACAACGATCAGTAATTTACATTCATTTTATTATATGGTGCAGAACTCAGTAATATATACACAATGGACAAGTAAATGCTTGTTGTGAAGTCAGTAAAACCATAACAAATGGTCAGTAATTTCCATATCTTTTATACTTTGAACAAAATTCAGTAATTTAGAGATGATACTCAAGTAATATATATACAGTTATCAAGTAAATTGTTGTTTGTGTTCAGTAATGTATATATCTATGTCTTATATTACATGTTCAGTAATATGTGTACGATTCTTAAGTAATAGCTACTATGAGATTAGTAATAACAAAGTAATGGTCAGTAAGTCATGTGCATTGCTCAAGTAAGAAAGTAACTATTTGTTAATGCAATGGGCATTATATACACAATGTATTACTAATCATTTGTTATGTTATTACTAATCTCACAACACACATTTACTTGACCATTTTATACATATTACTAAATTATGTACAATGTAACTATTTGATGTAAATTACTGATCAATGTCTTGATATTACCGATCTCACAACAAGCATTTACTTGACCGAATTATATTTATTACTATCATAGCGTTTGGACCTTAATCATCGGCGTGGAATCATTTATTGGAATCGTTTCTTTCCAAAATCGTCTTCCAATTTTTAAGGATGCTGTATAATAGGAAATATTTGATTTTTTAAATACGTGACAACCTATAATTAGAAATATAGTTATTGCTAATACACGTGTATAACTTAGAATGGGTGCTCACCGGAACGTTAATGGGCACATAGCTCTCTAGATAAGTCCTCTACATATATAATGATAATATTATTCGTTGCGAACATGTTTTTTATATTTGAATTAAAATAGAGATGAATGTCTTAGGTGCATCGTGCATATAGAAACACCATATGTTGCTATTTTTCAGAGTTTCAGCTAATTTTCCAGTTTAAAATTTAATGAAGATGGGTTAAAATTTTGAAAAATACCACCGGATAAACATTGTTATATGAGCCGTTGCTAATGATACAACAAAGAATACGACATTTGTTGCTGGTTTCAAGTATAAACAATATTGTCACAATAAATAATATTGTCGTTATGCATTTACCAACAGACAATATAATGCCATTTTTTTAAAATATTGCTAAAGATACATTTTTTTGTAGTGATTAAGTCAATTATGTGAAAATCAACTACTTGGTTTGCTACTAAAAGTAAGTCCAACCAAATGACTCCATCTATCTCCCGCTTGGATTGAAAATAAATGTATTATATAAAATATATAAAATGTCCTTATGTGGTTGTTGGGTTTCAAAAATTATATTTAGTCAAAATATTATATATAGTCACAATGTTTAAATATTGTTATTCATTTTGGTCCTTTATTTGCTTTTAGTATAGTCCATGGAATAGAATGATACCAACTATATGCTGATGTGGCATCTAGTGGTTGATTAGAATACTGAAATGGCAATGTATCCAATGGCAAATGAGATTGATAACGTTAAATAGAAGGATTCACAGAGATATATCAGATGTTATTCAGCCCCTTTCTTAACCCGTGGCTTATACTCTCATCCAAAATAAAAAAGTAAATATACTCGTTATCAGAGGAAATATAGTCTCCATCGTGGCAATAAACTCTCGTGATAGAAATCTGGCTTTTATGGCAACAAACGAATTACTTTAGTGTGATCATGTATGATAGCAATTTTAACTTCAATGTTTAGGCGATGAAGAGGTGTTTGTTTGCTATAAAATTCTGTCGCTATAATTTAGGCGCCACAAGATAGTTTTGTTATTGTGAATATAATTAGACTTATATATTAATTTGGATATATATATATATATATATATATATATATATATATATATATATATAGGATTTTTATCCAGAGGGCACTGTGCCCATTTGGATAAAATGAGCCCGTATTATCCACCATTAGATTAAATCTCTTAATCCCATGATTTTAGGAATGGCAATGGTAGTGACAATGCTTTTAATTTTGAATATTAATGAATTTCCCAAAATAGCAGTAGACTTTTTTGGTATCGTCTGATATTGTATTGAGAAAAAAATCCATTTTGTCACATTTTGAGAGGGGATCGAGCGATCGTTCTCACGAATCATTGTGTTTTATTATCGATTGGAGACGATTTTCGCTCGCCAAAGGTATTGTATTTCAATTGTTGATTTTATATTTTCATTGATCCTGCGTTTTAATTGTTGTTTTTTCTTTGATAATATTTTTTCATTAGGTTTCGTTCATGGTTAATTCGCGAATGGATTGTGATCGGCATATTTCAAAAGCAATTACGAATAATACATATTTTTGATCGTAAGCAATATTTATTCGAGAAGTATGATTGAAATATGAGAAATGGTATTCACAATATCATTTTTATTCATTTTGATACACGATTTGTAGTCCTAGTTGATTTTGTATCGAAGGTATTTTGATTTCATATAATAAAAAGTTACAGTAAATACAATTGTTATTTTTTATGCGTTAATTTGAAAATATATTGAGTTACTGATATATTTAAGTAATTTACTAATGAGATATTTTATGTTACTAATGTTAACACAATTGTTACTTGTCGTATAACAAACGTTACTAACAATTCATTACATGTTACTTGTCATTGAATGATTCTTACTGAAGCGAGTATATTGCTGAGTTACTAACAATTCATTACAAGTTACTTATCATATAACAAATCTTACTAACAATTCATTACAAGTTACTTAGCATTGAATGATTCTTACTGAAGCGAGTATATTGCTGAGTTACTAACAATTCATTACAAGTTACTTGTCATATAACAAACGTTACTAACAATTCATTATAAGTTACTTGTCATTGAATGATTCTTACTGAAGCGAGTATATTGTTGAGTTTCTAAGAATTCATTACAAGTTACTTGTCATATAACAAACTTTACTAACAATTCATTACATGTTACTTGTCATTGAATGATTCTTACTGAAGCGAGTATATTGTTGAGTTTCTAACAATTCATTACAAGTTACTTGTCATATAACAAACTTCACTAACAATTCATTACATGTTACTTGTCATTGAATGATTCTTACTGAAATGAGTATATTGCTGAGTTGCTTTTCTTTATACAATTATTACTATTCACGGATATAAATTAACTTATTGTTTCTTGCAGAATAATGCAACAATTTGGTGTCTTGAAGAAACTGCTGTTATTCGGAGGAGCGAGAGCAAAAAAACATCATCTAAATGGACTACAAGACAGTTGAAATTTAGATGTTCACCATATAACTATAATTAAGTAATTTATGTGCGACTTTCAGTAACAATTGACGTATTACAAGTAATTAAATAGGCTACATAAGTAAAGAAGGTGTGATTCGATAGTAATTCAAAATAAAGAATAAAACAAGTAAGATATATAGAAGCATCAGTAACATGTAATAAATTGTAGGTAAAAGAAGGTAATGGAATAAATAAGTTGGAATAAGTATAAAAAATAATGTGACAGTAACTTATGTATTGCCATCAGTAACACTCGATACATTATAAGTAATTAAAAATGTTATATAAGTAAATAAAAAGTGCTTCAGTAAGACTCAAAGTATTAGATAACTATAACATTAGTAACAATCAAAATGACTTCAGTAAAATGGACATTTGTAATCAGTACTTATTGTATGGACATTAGTAATTCGCATACTTAATTACTGATCTCACAACAATAGTTACTTGAGTTCTGAATATGTATTACTTGAGTAACATGAATGAATTACTGATCTCTGTACAATGTAATATTACATATGTAAAATACTGACAAGTGTTTCAGTATTACTGATCTCGCAACACATAATTACTTGAGTACATTATTTACATTACTGATCAAATGTACAATGATTATTTCTTCGATACGAAATTGATGATTTAAATGTATCTTTCCAAAACCGTCTTCCTTTTTTTAAGGACTCGATACAATTGGAAATATAAGATGCTCAAAAAAAGGAATTAAATTGCGAGTAATGTGCGTTGGGTGGTTATGGCAACTCATTCTTAGCGCTAATTTTAGAAATTAATCAATTTTACTCAGAACTGCTTGATCATCATCACACGGATGATAACGCGTGCTTAAAAATCCTAAATGGGCACAGTGCCCTCTGGATAAGCCCTATATATATATATATATATATATATATATATATATATATTCGAAGGTATTAATTATGCGACGAAGAGTTGTTTGTTTGCTATAAATTCTGTCGCTATAACTTAGGCGCCACAAGAGAGTTTTATTGTTGTGTATATATAATTATACTTATATATTAATTTGGAAATATATATAAATATTCAAAGGTATTAAAAACGGTATTTCTTTTGATAAGTATTAAATTCCGGATATAGAAGTTACTTCCAGATCACTTTCACTAAGATTATTTGATAACATTAGAATTTTACATGTGAAAAGGGCATTTGGTTTAGTGGTATGATTCTCGCTTTGGGTGCAAGAGGTCCCCAGTTCAATTCTCGGAATGGCCCCTGCATTTTTTAAAATCACATGACATTTCACTTTTATTGACGCCCTGACAAGGTAAAATAAATACACTAATATTGGACGTATCATGATTTAAAAAAATAATTTATTGTTGAATGGATAATTTTCTCGTTAGAGCATGAAAGGAATAAGTTTAGGACTGGCCTCTACGTAAAAATATCATGAAAGAAACAAGCACCTATTAAAAAAGCGATGTAGAGGGGCAACTACCCCTATAAAAAACAATGATAAGTGCCAATGTTGCTTTGACAATGCAGCAGGAGCATCCCACCTCAAGCTCGGGGTCACTGATAACAAGTTTCTTCGATATTATCAGCATCTCAGGAGAACGAACGAATGTGACTATCAGAATTAAGGGAAGGCCCCAAAGCTATAATACATGCGGAGGAATTAATCTTTCAAAACATAGACAAGGTCAAGTGGAAAGTTGCCCCGATCACACATTATAGATAAATGATGCATCCATCGCAATTTTTTTTGAGGGAAAAAAGGGTGTCGAACCGTAAAGGTGGACACCCAAAAAACTTTTATTCACATGATTATTACTCCATCGCAATTCACGTAGGATTTAAAGGAGTATCATCAAAAGCTAAGTTACTGTAACACCCCAACCCAAACATAGTACCACATGGAAAACTCACAAAGTGTGGGTGTGGTTTATAAGTGATGGGGATTACTACTTGTCAACTTGGGCTTAATCATTTTGGGTGGTTGTCAACGGATCTATTTGGGCCCGAACCCAACAAGTTGTCAGGGACAGTTCTCTCCGTTAACGGACCGGGGACCTAGGCTCGGGACGTTACAAATTGTATTAGAGCCAAATTCCCTCTGATAGTGGAAAGGGCTACCCGAGAGGTGGAGCCGCCTCTACAAAGAGGTTGGAAGAAATGGCTACCCGGAGCGTGCGACCGCCACTATCACCGGGAATAAGTGATGTGCCATGTCGCAATGAGGACTTTGCGAATATAAGTGGGGGAGGTTGTCAACGGGTCCATTTGGGCCCGAAGCCAACAAGTTGTCAGGGGCAGTTCTTTCCATTAACGGACCGGGGACCTAGGCCCGGGATCCAAATTAAGCACTATAATGTGGATTTGAAACTTAAAAATTTTCCATATCATCATTTAGGACCAGATCATCATTTGGAGAGATAAAATAACCAAAAACTTTGAAGTTTGATGAGATCCCACATTTGTTGAAAATTTACCTGGTGACATCACAATCATTGAAAGATGTCCTTAGTCCTCCAAGTAAATTTTGTAGAGATGACACCTGTTTACCGAATAGATGTTTAATTTTCCCAAACAAATTTATGTTGTTATTTTTCACAGTGCTAGTAACCACAAAAAAAGTATTACACTCTTGGTCCATGTATTTTTTCCTAAAGTTTTTATAAATGGCGGATCTAATGCTACCACGATCCTGCTTATTCTATAGTTTATTGGTAGTTGAATCTCCTAGCTTATGATCACATTTTGGGTATCTTGTAGTGTCAATATCCCTTGGGTGTAGATACCCCAAAATGTTTGAAATAACTAACTTAACTCTTGCTATCGAATTCCTAGTTTAAAGGAAGGTGATTTTCAAGAGATATGAACCATTAGAGATGTTGATGAACCCAGAAATCACCCTGATTAGTTTGTCATTGTTGTTGTAGTCGGGTAATTTGAGATCGATCAAAAACCACACTAAAAGTAACATGAAATTAAATTTAGCTTGGTTGATTTATTTTACTTGGGTAAGTCCCAAGATCGATACAAGGGGGTAATATCAGGATCTAGAAATAATTCTCCAGAAAATTAGGTTTTCAAAAGAATATTTTTTTAATATTTTTTAGGTTTGTAAATTTTTAAGGGTTTAATTTAAAAGATACAATTAATTCAAACAAATATGATGCTTGAGTTTTCAAAATATTTTAGCGCAAGAAAAATGGATGTTATGCAATATGTGGAGACAAATAAAAAATAAGTACAATTTATTGATTTTTAAATGATAATAAGAACGATGCAAAGATAAATGTAAGGATAAATGCATGGACAATAATCTCTATTTCAATTAAACCATGAACCTTCCTTTAATTATGTTTAGAGATAGTGTAATCAATTAATCCCAAAAGAATTTCTTCAATTTTTTTACAGATTTATTGAGAAATAAAATTGAATAACAAAGAAAGTATAGCTCTTGGTAATAAAATTAATTCCTTAAATAATTGATTTTCAAATGGGTCTTAAAATAAACAATTACTTGTTTTATATGCTAGGGGAACATGATATCTTTAAATCAATATGAAGATCACAAAAATATGGCATCAAATGCTCAAGGTATGGATAAATGAAGTTTTAATGATATATTTATAGTAAAAATAATTAAAATATTTCAAATATACCCTTGTAGGGTCCTGGATGCAATTCTTGATAGTCGATTAAACATCTTTGTAATTTACCCTCGTACAGGGGCATAAGTGTGAATTCTAAAATGAAGAGTCTTTTCCACAATTTACTCAACCCATGTACGTTATGCACGTGACCTGGGTTCGGTTCAAGGCGGGTAAGAGAGGTTTGGAACCTAACGCTCCATGTGACATGCTTGGATGCGATGGCTCCACCTAAGGCTGCGAGGCTTGGGTATATTGCTTTGGAAAGCTCTGATAAAGCTCGATGAGGGAGATCCAAGGGTTCCAATTTGGGAAGGAATGAATGTCCAAGATGATTGTGATATCTTTATCAGAGGGCACATGTAGAGAGGATTTCTTCTTCTTCGTTTATCTCCGATGAAGCTTGGGGAATGGATCTTGGATGAGGTGATCCTGCTCCTAATTTGATAATGACGACGCTACTATGATGGTCGATCCTTGTAAGGGGGCTTAATGCTCGAGGTTGGAAGCCTCAATCGAGAAGTTATGCATAAAAAATATGATGCTCATATAGGGGTGTGCAGGAAGAGGAGCTGTGGTTCCGATCGTGAACTCGACCGTAGGTGGGAGTTGTGGGGGAGGTCAAAGGTGAAGCAAGGGGGTGAAGAAGTGGAATGATGTTAGTGATCCAAGTTGGAGCAACATGGGGGGTTGAGAAAAAACAACATAAGAAGAGGAAGAAGAATGAAGAAGAAGAAGAAGGGAGAAGGGATAAAGAAATTGAGGGATACCTGATTGAAGTCACCTAGAATGGAGGAGGGGATCCTTTGACTCCTATGATAGCCTCGATCCCTAGGCAGAGCACAATGATCTTGGCGGTGGATGGACCTCCGCAACATAGTGAGGATGCTGTGGATCACACCTAAGATGTGGGATTCTCGTTATTGTTACCAATGAGAAGGCTGATGTCTCTCTCACTTTCTCTTTGTAAAATGACATAAAAAATTTTGTTGGAGTTGGTTTTTGGGTATTTGTAGTAGAAGAAGAGAGAGTAGATTGATTTCGACTACAAGGGATAATGAATGGTTGCGTGGCCGTTGGGGGTTTGAAGATAAGGTTCAAAGTGGATGGAGGACGATGGTTGGAGTTGGTTTTTTTTGGGATGAATTTGATATGATTGGATAGGGAGGATAGTTCTAATAGCTGAGATTAGGATAAAGTTGGGTGTTTGTTTCTGGAAGAGGAAAGGGGAGATGGGTTTGAAGTATACAAGCGATGGTTGGTTGGTTGGGTTTCGTGGTTGACTGTGGATAGGGTTGGTTTGATCAACGACAGGATAAGAAAAGGGGATGGAGGTTGGTTGGCTGTTGGGTTCGATCATTGATTATAGCAGAGAGGATTGGGTTTCGTGTTTCTCTACTTTGAGAATCAAGGCGTTTACTAGGTTGGTTAGGAGAATGGAGATGGAGGTAAGATATGGTTGGTGAGGAGGTAGTGGTCGTTGGGTTCAGATAGGGAGGCAGAGCTTTGATGGTGCATGTCGAAGATAAAGGAGAAGATGCGGTGATGTAGACAACGATTAGGAGGAGGGGGAGAGAACGATAATGGCTGAAGGTAGGAGGCGAGGAACAGTACCTGTTGGATCAATCGTGATCCAACGGTGGAGGGAGGACACTTGCATCACATATGGGGATGAATGGGGAAAGTGAAATAGAGGGTTTCTGCGAGGGTCTAGCAATCTCACAATGTGAGATGTCCAATCGATGCGGTGACCACTCACGAGACCCAATCTAGTTCAACAATGAACCCACAATTAAATATTAGGCAATAAAGACAGTGTAGATCAAAATTTATTATAAACCCTACAGTAAAAAGTGTATAATGACAAGCATAGTAGGCTGTCGAACACAAGAAATACACGATGTAGCACTATATATTATTTACAAATAAATAATATAAGTACATGTTTATATAACTATGCACAACATTACTCAAATAATGTGGGTTTTTAATTTAATTAATTTTTTCATTTTTGTTTTATATTTTGTATTTTAATTTTTAATTTTCTATTTTTATACATTCTTTTTATATTTTTATATTTCTTTTTCTTTTACAATATATAATATAACTATATATAAAGTATGTACACAATATATACTAATAAAGATATAGATTTTAATAAAAATAGTCAAAATAAAAGAAATAAATTCTTTTTGGTTTTTAAACATTTTTTAATGTTTTTGCGCTTTTTAAGAAATTTTTCTAATTTTATAATTTTAAAGTTGAAAATACCCTAAAATAAGGATAAAATACAAGGTCGAACTTTAAAATAGAGATGAAAAATATCAAACAGTATCAAAATTTCTCCAAATTAATTTTTATGTAAATATAATAATATAAAGTAATTATAAAATAAAAATCACTATTTTAGAATTTTATAAAAAGGAGGAAGACTCCATCTTCTCCAGATGCAGTCTTCCTCCTTTTGAAAGAACTATGGATCTTCCCTCTCGTAGAAATGGATTTCTGACAAGAACTTATCTCTTTTCAGCTTATGCCAATCTTGTGAAATTTTCTTGGATATAAGATAGTTCACAATATCAGCGAACCAGTGGAGCGAGGTGACTGACAAGATGGCCTCATATGGAAAGTGTCTGTTATCAGTATTAGGCTTTTCTCAGGAGTGTCTGGCTCTGACAATCTTGACAAGTGATCAACCACCACATTTTTAACTACAGGTTTATCGCAAATTTCAAGATCAAATTCCTAGAGTAGAAGGATTCATCTGATTAACCATGGTTTGACATCCTTCTCGGCTTCTAGATACTTGATGGCCATGTGATCTGTATACACTATGACCTTATATCCAAGCGAATGGGATTTGAATTTTTCCAGGGCAAATACCACTACTAGAAACTTTTTTCAATGACAATGTAGTATCTTTGTGCTTCATCTAGAATCCAGCTGGCATAATGAATAACAAATGGAATATGATCTCTCATCTGTCCTAAAATTGGCCCATGGCATAATGATGAATCTCCATTTCATCACCTTTATTCTATCATTTTGGCCTCAAAAACTTCAGCAAATGCATGTAAATAGCATCAAATTGGACATAATAGCATTCATGATTCTTTGTATTAATTACACATTAAATAAGGTGTTTAAGGCCAAAATTATAGAATAAAAGGAAGAAAAGAAAAAGGAGTAAAATATTGCAAATATTTTATGACCCAAACCCCGAGACCAAGGCCAGTATGGTATTGGTCGACAAGGAATAAAGTAGGGGGAGATAAGGGCCAATGTACAATAAATACCTCATTTATTCATGCATTTATTTATGCATTTTTGACACCAATTTTGTACATAATTATTTATTCATCAAATAAAGAAACTTTGTTCATTAAAGTTGTAGATAATAATGTAAATAAAAATATAAAATTGAGTTTGTGTAAAAATAATACTCAGTGTACATTTTATACACAGAATAAAAAGCAAAAATATGAACTTCACAGACCCATATCTTGCAAATAAAAACTCCAAATCACCCAAACTCATCTTTAATTGTAGATAGCTTTCCAAGAACTATTTAATAAAATTATTTTCATAATTTTTGGAGTACATCTGTGGAAGTTAGGTTTTTGGCCCACCTTGTATATAGGACTGATTAAAGTATTCATTTTATTCAATATTCATTATTCTTATAAATTTATATTTTTAGAATCTTGTTAATAATGTATATAATACATGTACATATTCAAAGTTCAAGAAAACCAAAAAGAATTTGTAAAATAATATAAGTCTATGAGCCACATAGACAAAATACCTATGCTACCTATATGTGTACAAATAAAAAGGGATTTTATTCTTTTATTCTTTATTCATCTATATTTTTATCACAATGAATATTGTATGTATAACTTATTAAAAATACAAATCCAAAGTAAAAGCAAGTAAAATTCATTAAATAAATAAAACGTATATAATATATAGGTAAAATACCTATAAGTATACTTACATATGCATATACCTATTTATTTAAAAAGGTAAATAAACTCCTAAAAATTAAATAAAAATACCTTTATACTCACAAAAATAAATTATAAATTTATAAAATAAGCCAATAAAATAATAAAAGAAAGTAAACAAATTAAAAATAAAATACACAAAAATACATGTAAATACATACATATACACATTATTAAATTAAAACCATAATAAAACACTTCGAAAAAATTCAATAAAAATCACAAATAAATACTACATGAAAAAAATACACATTTTTTATATTTTAAGAAAATTCGAATAAAATCATTTACTATGGTAAATAAATCAATTTAGGCTCAAATTTCCTGTTTTGTCTTTTAGCAGCTGACGTGGTCCAATAGGGCGTCGACCTTAGTTGACCCCCTGGTCAACTGTCCCATCCCAGCTCTGGCGTCTCTGAAACATCTTTTCCCCGATTTTCATCCCGTTTTTGCGGCCATCCCGTCCATCGATCGAGCTCTCTTCCTTCACAAGAATTGCTCTCTAATCATCACTGATGCCCGCCGATTCTTTGGATCAAGTTGATACTCATTGGATCATGTAATAATCGCCGGTCAATAAGGCTCCATGCCAATGTCTATAAATAAGTAGCTTCGCCTCCTTCCTCGAATTAGGCCCATTTTATTCCAACCAAAAGCCTTGATCTTGTTCCTGGTCCGTTCCTCGTGACAGGGGGAGTGTTCCAGCACCTTGATTTGGCCGGAGGAAGGAGAATTTTGTCGCGGCGGAGCTCCGGCGTCTGTCCTGCTCCCTGGTGGCCCCCAGGTATAAGAGCTGTCCCTTTTTTTGCTTTTTAGTTAGGTTTTAATGTTAGTTTTTAATTCCCGTTGTTAGATTAGTCTTTAGTTAATCTCTGTAGCTTAAAATCCCCAAATTCGAAGTTCGCCGGAGCTCCGCTCCGACAACTTCCTCACTGTGAAATCAACTATCTCCGACCGCCACGTACACCCCATTTCAATCCTCATCGCATTCTCCATCTATCCATCGCCTTTGACCAACCGAGGACCTCTGGTCTTCGCGAATCGGGGCTCCACCTCCGCCGTTCGTCGGAGCCCCTCCACCTCACTCCATCTCGCTGCCAAGCTTCAAAACCCCGGGTCGAGGAGGTAGCCCTCGCTCCCCCAATTCTTCCTATGCAGGTCAAACGAAGGAAGAGCCCCATCTGGGCTCGATTCAAGCCAGGGAGAGGTTCCTGGAGGTCCCCTACTTCTCCGACCTCGTCCGAACGACTCGGACCTCCAGGAGCCATGATGGAACCATCAGACGACACGGAAGCCTCCCAGCTACATCCAGAGCACTTCAGATGCGAGGGAGGTGCTCGGAGGAGCCCGAGCTGCTCGATCGAAGCTCGCCAGGGGCGAGCTTCTTCCCAGTTCTTCCAGACACCTCCAACGCCGTCGGATCAGGAGGCGAGGCCCAGATTGAACGATAGCCGTCCGATGAAGACACACGCCAACCGTCAGATCCGCGAGGAGCTTCTAATCCGAACCCTTCATCGACGAACCGGTATCCGCCGTCAGATGGGCACACGTGGATAAGCGGCGTATCCAGCGCTGCAGGATGAAGCGCCTTAGGGGGTAAATTCCATACCTAACCCCCCCCCGCTTTTTGTATTTATATTTTAATACCAAAAATAAAAGGTTAAGTTGTAAATAA
Organism: Ottelia alismoides; assembly: GCA_037367405.1. Classification (NCBI taxonomy): domain Eukaryota; kingdom Viridiplantae; phylum Streptophyta; class Magnoliopsida; order Alismatales; family Hydrocharitaceae; genus Ottelia; species Ottelia alismoides. Next base: position 785,643 of record JAZKJV010011765.1, on the reverse strand, counting down.
GTTGTATAAATTGCAGAAGGACCCTTAATGTTTCTATATTTGCGTTTTAGTCCCTCCGCGCCTCACGTGCAGTCCCCACGTGAGGCGCGTGAAATTTGCATTTAAACCCCACCGGGTTTCAGTAATTGTAGATTGGCCCTGGAAATAAAATTAAACGTTCATTTTTATTGTAATTTTCGCATGGATACTCCTGTCGCTTATTTTAATTGCAAAAATGCCCCTACCAGGCCATTCATTTGTGTATGCTTTGTCCATTTATTTTGTCCCTCACTTTAACTTGAAAAATATTGTAAAAATGGATATAAGCGTCTGTTAACATGCTCTCACACGCCATATTTTTGGATTTTAATTTTGTTGTATTTTTGCATTTATTAAAAATAAAAAACATGTCTTTTATTTACTGTCTAGCTTATAAAATACCAAAAAAATATTAAAAGACCTCTATAAATTCCAAAAAAAATTCCCTAGTGTGTATTTTAATGTGTTTCAGTGTCAGTCCAAAAACCCCTAAAAATCTCAAAAGGAAAACCTTAAAAATTCAAAAATACACAAAAACTTCAAAAAAATATATAAAATCAAATAAAAATCAGGAAAATATGAACTCAGTTCCTAAATATTTTGTCATCTTCATTAGAAAAATAGTGTGGAAAAATTTTGAGGCTGTTTGCTATTTTTAATTCCCAGATTTATCTCCAGTCAGCAACTTTCCCACTGTTTCGCTTTATTTCAGTATTTAAAAATACCAAAAACAGTTTGAAAAATACCCAAAAATCACAAAAAACATTAAAAAATCCTAAAAATATAAAAAACATTTTATTTCTGAATTTTTGGTTATTTTTGCACATTTTTATAAATACTTTATCTTGTCTTTTATTACATTGTCCTTATTTTCCAATATGGAAAAAGAAAAATAGAAAAAGATAAAATATAAAATATAAAAATCAGAAAATTAAAAATCAAAATACAAAATTAAAAATTAAAAGAAAAAAATATATATAAAATTCAAAAACCCACAAAAAATAGGCTTACACAAGGATGATAGATGCACATTATAGGCTCTTGCATTTTGTATTGCTCTCTATGGTTCAACCTCTACATACTTGTTCCCTATACATTTTATGGAAGAGTAATAAACATTAATTCACATTTCTTTTTGAGATTGATTGATACATTCTTTCATTGCGGGTTAATTGCTGATTAACATCGGTATTCTGCGAGCGGTCGCCTCAGCGACAACTTATTTACATTATTCATGGTGACCCTTGTGGAATATCGTCGTTATCAGATGGCACCGTTGCCGGGGAGCAATGAGCATAGCCTAATTTATTTTGTCATTCTTGTGTACATTGTTGATTCATCATTGATTTTGTGAGCATCCATTTTTATTGTCATTAATCACCATGCTCTATTGATTGATTCATTTATTGTGATTATTTTATATCTGCTCTATTTTGATTGATTGAGCTATACTAATGCAATCTTTTTGTGACTTTGATGCGAGGGCCACCACGCGAGGATGGCTTCTTAGGAGGCAAAGGTAGCCGAGCTTGGAGGAGGGTGGTCTTCACCTCATGACCACTTGGAGAGAGCATCAAGGAAGCAAGGAGATGGGGATTAGATAGGTTTAGAACACTTAGGATTATTTTTGTAATTTATGGTGAGAGAGAGACAATTTTGGCATGTAATAATTAACAAGACTCTACTCTTCACAATGAGGTCCAGTGCCCAGGTGTCTGTTCACCTGGGGGCCTCATCGCTGTTTTCCGCGTATTCTACCGCCTTATTTTCTTTGTTTTCCGCTGTTTTGTGCTTTCCGCCTTTATTTTACTTTGTTTTGTGTGCTTGGAGCCCCTAGATATAGGTTGCTTGTCTCGGTAGCTAGATCCAAACATTAATAAGAATGCATGTTCCTATAGTCTACATCGTATGGATCTAGTCAAACTTAAACAGCTCGGTCATTTATCTCTTAACCCATGTGCCGTGAGCGAGCCCCATCAAGCGCTACTCCTGAACTCGAGTGTGTCGAGAAGAAGAGGGGTAAGCCAAGACCGGACCCTTACGTTAAAGATAAGTGACCAGCTTGTGGTTCTTCACGTTAATAACAGCTAATGTTTAGGGTGATTTTGTCGAATGCACACCGCCATGTAGATAGGTTTAAAAATTCTGTTTTGCATACCACATGGAGAGAGGTGGGATGCACTGTAAGTCTTCTAACTCAGCATGCATCATTTGGTTCAATGGTGAGATTTCCATCATAGAACCAGCTTGCACGGCTTTTCCGCTATCTCCCTCTGTTTTTGAGCACCTAGGACTTAAATGAAAATCTACAAAAACGTTAGGCGCTGGTATGAAACAGACTCAAAAAAAGTGAAAACCCAAAAATTAAAACCAGGGGACTGCTAAATAAACTTTGACCTTAATTAAAATCCGTAATGGACTATCATTGTACCGGGTTCATAAAGCCCTCATTGTTTTCAGGTACCTTGGAGGGGGACCAAAACCCTACTCCCTTGAACGAGTGCGACCCCCTAAGGATTAGAGCCAAAAACCCAGTCTGCAACTGCCTTGTGTATCGCCTGGATTTCCGAAGTAATGGCGCTTCTATCGTACGTAGGCGAGTAGGGCTTGGTCACCAATGATGACTCTCTGTTGTGTAGAGCATAGATCCTGTCCGAAGTATCGAGCATAGGCCACGCCTTCACAGGGGTGTCTGTCTCATTGTCCTGCGTCCGAGTAGGTTCTTGTACGCTCACGGGTGATTCCGTTGCGAGCGAGGACCGAAGTAGCGGTTTCACCTATCGGCTTCCTCTCTCTATTTCTTTGGCTGAGTAGGGATCCAGGAAGGGTTACAAGGACTCCAAAAAGTACAGACTACAGGTTACACAGGAGGATGACAAGTACGGGATACCCTTCCGGCAGTACTCTCTCTCCTATAGGGTAGCGTACTAAGGACTTGTTATAAGATATGCCTGAAACAACAACTCTAAAACTGAAAAGATAATAAGTAGCCGAACCTTTACGGCTTCACATGGCATGAGTTGGTGAACCCGATTTTGTATTGTGTTTGTATGGATCTAGATTAAGGTTCAAAGATCAAGTCCCGCGCCTTTGCGCAAATTTTGTTGTGGCACTCCTCTTTGACCCCCGCTCAGTTTGAGCCTTTCTACTGTTTTGCACTCCTTTTTCTTCCTCGTTGACCATCGTATCTTTCATCCAACATCCGATCTTCTCTTGTACTTCGCGAAGTTGATCCATGGATGGTTTCCGTCGGGACCATGCCGACACCCACATCGATTCCATGGACTCAACTCCGCCAATAAGTTCGAGGCGATTCCCAAGAACCCGATCCGGACTTTGCGGATCGATCTCTAGACTCCTCATTTTATATCTTTCTCTTGGCCACCCAATAAACTGGGATCACTTTTGTCCCGCTCTCGCCGTTGTGAATGGGAGTCGATTACAGTCTACATCCTTTTCCATTCACAACATGCTGGGGCTGACCTGGATTCCAGCTTCATCATGGCAACTGAATATTAATTGTAAGCAGTCTGATCAGGACTATCTCATTATGCAGATAGAAGACAGTGCGAGCCCTGGAGACTACTTTGGAGTTCATTTCGTCCGACTCAGACCCTGACATGGCTCCAGGAGGAAAGGGCAAGGGTTAGTAGCCACCCCAACCAGAGGGACAGATGCCGGATCAGAATCAAGTCAATGCACAGTTACTGGCCTCTATCCAAGCCATCCAACAACAGCTGACCGAGCAGGCCCTCACACAGAAAGCCTTCCAGGACATGTTGAATGATATGATGAACCGAGATGGTGGAGGAGGAGGCAGAGGCAGAGGAGGCAGGGGAGGAGGAGGTGGAGGTGGTGGTGCAGATGATGATGATCTAGAATTTCCACCACCACCAAAGCCAACACTTAAAGAAACATACAATCCGGGAGACAGCCAGATGACCGAGTGGATCCTCATTCCACCGGTACACGCTCACTTTGAGCTGAAGCCCCAATTCATTGCTCTTCTCCCTGCATTCCATGGCAACACCAACAAGGAGCCGTACATTCACATGCAGCAATTCTCCCGCATTTGCCGTACTACTCACTATTCCAATGTCCCTCTGGACATTGTCAAGATGACGACTTTCCCCTTCAGCCTACAGGACAAGGCCCTCTATTGGGTCAATCATCTGGGGAAGGTTGTGACGACCTGGGAGGAGCTGAAGTCCGCCTTTCTGCACAAATATTACCCTCTCGGTCGGCTCAACCAGATGCGAGCCCGAATCAACAATTTCTCCCAAGGACCCCATGAGTCGATACATGAAGCATGGGAGAGATTCACTGACCTACAGGAGAAGTGTCCCCATCATGATATTCCGAAGACCAGCTTGGTCCATCATTTCTTTGGGGGACTGAACATTGAAAGCCAAAGGCTCGTAGACGCAGCATGTGGGGGCTCACACTTCAATAAGGCTCACACTTCAATAAGGATGAAGACGTAGTCTGGCAGATATTTGAAGAAATGGCCGAAGGAGAGGCCACCCTCTCTTCATCCAAGGCATATCAGAAGCAGCCTCAGATCCTTCAAAAACAAGTGCACATGGCAGCGTCCAAGGAAGCAGAGAGAGATGAGAGCTCCAACCTCAGCATCAACGGGGGCCATCTCTCTAAAGTTGACATCATCAAGAAGCGATCACAAGATCTCGAAAAACTCGCTGTGATCGAGAAGAGGACTCAGAACCTTGACAAGCTGGATCACATCACCAAGCAGTTGGAACTGCTGGTAGGTACCATCAATTCTGTTCAGTCGGCAGCACCACTCGAAGCTCCAGCTGAGAGGAAAGACGAGCAACCACCGCTACATCAGCCTCAGCCGAGCCAGCAACCACCGACAGTCCAGCACGTGTACTACGTGCAGGCACCCGATCTGAGCCAGCCGCAGCAGCAGATGGTTGTGTATCAACCAGAGTTTATATCAGGATCTGATTCAGTATTTCCACCACCACCCCTGGTCCAGGAAGTGAACGGGGTATGGAGTCATGACGCACAACCGACCCGTCCTACGGGACAACCCCAGGGTCAGCCATTTGCCAACCGGCAATACCACCAACCTCAGGGTGGTCGCTTTGGGCAGTCCTCTCAGCCTCATCAGCAGTACCATCAGCCTCCCCAGTATGCAAACCAGTGGAGGCAGAATTTTCCACACCAGCAGCAGCCGCAGTACCGTCATCCACAGCCGTTTCACCAGTATGCGGCTGCCCCACCTCAGCAATACCAGCAGTATCCTCCTCCTTCTTATCAGCAACTTCAGCTTCCTGCACCACCTCAGCATCACCAATAACCACCTCAGCACCAGCAGATGCAACAACAACGTGTTCTGCATGCTGAAACCACTGAGGCACCTCCAGTGAACCCTACCATGGACTGTCTGGCCCAACTTGTCAAAGGGCTGGCGGATATGACCAAGAGGCTTGACGACCTGACCGCCACTAGAACTACCATCCCAGCTCAGGTCGAAGCCAACCCCAATAACTTCAAGAAGAAAGAGCAGGTAGAATGTGATGTCTTGTCCGTGTCAGGAAATGATATTACTGTGTATTCTAATGCTGTTACTCTCCGGAGCGGTAGGGCCTTGCCTCCGCCTGCTACAAAGATTGGGGTGAATAAAGAAACATGTGGATCGTCATCTTTCGCATCAGCCGTGCCAGCTCCAGGGGCGGGTGAGGAGGAAGAAGAAGGAGAAGCCAGCCGAGCCGTCGTGCAGTTGCAGCAACCTCAGCAAAAACAACAAAAAGAAGCTTGCAGCCGAAGCAAAGCCGTGCCAGCCGTGGAGGAGCCGCCAGCAGCAACCGATCCCTCGCCAGCCGACGGAGCAAACGCTACCCTTTTTGACCGCCCTGAAGCACCAGCACACCAGGATACACTTTGTACTCCTTTTTGTAGTGCGGATGTACAACATTCTATGGGCGATGATTTTGATGTAAATAAGAACTCTATTTCTCCTGCTCGAGATGTACATATTCCTTTTCCTCATGCAATAGAAAAATCCAAAAAAAATTGCAAAACGAAAAAAGGCATTGTCTGATCCAGGTGTTGTGGACATCTTAGACAAGCTGACTGTTGAGATACCCTTATTAAAGGCAGTGGAGTACATGCCAGCTGTGAAGAAAGGGCTTAAGGAGGCATGTACCAACAAGCGTCGCTCAACACTTGAGAACATACGCAAAGATGTGGAGAAACACGTGCTATCCATGGCCACTATCGTAGCTATCAGCAACCTCCCACAGAAGAAACAAGACACAGGAGCACCTCTGATCAGTTGTGAGATTTTTGATCAGGTCTTCGAGCGCGCTCTTCTTGACAGTGGATCTTCCATCAACCTTCTGCCCTCATCCATAATGCAAGAATTCAGGCTGGGTCCGCTCAAGCAGACACGCATGATCCTTCAGTTCGCTGACCGATCCGTCAAGCGGCCCCGAGGTCTTTTGGAAGACGTGGTAGTTAAAGTGCAGGAAATGCAATTCCCAGCTGACTTTGTAGTCCTTGATATGGACTCACCTGCACCCCTGCTCCAGACCCCTATCATCCTTGGCAGACCATTCCTTCGTACTTCAGGTGCTGTGGTTGATTACGGGTCTGGCAAGATTACTTTCAGCTCGAACACCCAGCAGATCACGATAAACATGAACAGAGAGCCGAATGCCACAACTGATGGGAGCCAGGAAGCATGTGAAGCAGACTGTGATTTTATTGCGGAAGTCAGAGACTCAGCCTTATCATTGGACTATCCATGGACCCGAGAAATCCTCACTCTTGAGGAGGACTTGGAATGCGCAGTCAGCTTATGCTCCGATGATTCTTGGGAGACAGATTCTCAGATGCAGGCGCATCTACTTGAGCAGTCACTCCAGACTGAACACGATCCGCTTAGCGCAGAACCGTTCGACACATCACTGGGATCTCAACAAGTTGATGAGGATGGTAAATATCTCAAATAAGTACATCCCACCACCAGCATGGTATCTGAAGTGACAGATAAAGTGGACAGGTCAAAACTAGAACTCAAGCCACTTCCGGCAGGCCTAAAGTATGCTTTCCTTGCGGGTGTAGAATAAATGTATCCGGTCATCATCAGCAGCAGGCTGAATTCGGATCAGGAATCTCAGCTTCTCAAGATTCTAGAAAAGAACCGCAAGGCACTTGGTTGGAGCGTAGCAGACCTCCGAGGGATAAATCCAGCCTTGTGTTCACACCATATCTATCTAGAAGAAGATGCCAAGCCGTCCCATGAATTTCAGAGAAGGCTGAATCCTAACCTTCGGGACGTCGTCATGAAAGAAATCACGAAATGGTGTGACGCAGGCTTCATTTATCCCATCTCCGACTCAAAATGGGTAAGCCCATTGCATGTAGTTCCCAAGAAGTCAGGGCTTACCATGATCATAAATGAAAAAGGAGAGGAAATTTCCACTCGGGTACCGACATCCTGGCGGGTGTGTGTTTACTACCGCCGTCTCAATGCAGCAACCAAGAAGGACCACTTCCCCTTGCCATTTATCGATCAAGTTCTGGAAAGATTAGCAGGCAAGGAGTTCTTCTGCTTTTTGGATGGGTACTCCGGGTACAACCAAGTGGCGATCGCCCCTGAAGATCAAGAGAAGACTACCTTCACTTGCCCGTTCGGTACCTACACCTTCAAGAGAATGCCCTTTGGTTTGTGCAATGCACCTGCAACCTTCCAAAGATGCATGTTAGCAGTTTTTGCCGAGATGGTAGGCAGTTTTCTCGAGGTGTTCATGGACGATTTCTCTGTGTATGGTGATAGTTTCGATTCTTGTCTTGAGCACCTGGACAGAGTGCTTCAGAAGTGCCGAGAAGTCAATCTAGTACTTTCATGGGAAAAGAGCCACTTTATGGTCACAGAAGGTATTGTGTTGGGCCACGTCGTTTCCAAACGTGGCATGGAAGTCGACTCAGCAAAGGTGGATGTCATTTCAAATCTTCAGCACCTTAGTCAGTGAAGAATGTGAGGTCATTCCTGGTGCATGTGGGATTCTACAGGCGATTCATCAAGGATTTCAGCCGCATTGCCCGACCTCTGACAGAACTTTTGTGCAAGGAGACTGAGTTCACTGTTGATCAACCGGTTCTCCTTGCTTTCAACCAGCTAAAGGAGCTTATCACTCAGGCTCCAATCTTACAACCGCCAGACTGGAATCTTCCCTTTGAGATAATGATCGATGCGTCAGACTTTGCAGTCGGGGCGATTCTTGGGCAAAGGAAAGACGAAGCGCCCTATGTCATTCACTATGCCAGCAGAACATTGGATGAAGCACAGAGGAATTATACAGTGACAGAAAAAGAGTTGCTGGCCGTGGTTTTCACCCTCGAGAAGTTCAGATCCTATTTGTTGGGATCAAAAGTCACAATTTTTACTGACCACTCTGCTATCCGGTACCTACAGCAGAAGAAGGATGCCAAGCCAAGACTAATTTGTTGGATCCTTCTCCTCCAGGAATTTGATTTGGAAATCAAGGACAAGCCTGGAGTCCAGAATGTGGTAGCAGACCATCTCTCCAGAATAGAGCAACATGAGCCTCCTCTGAACAATGCACCTATCACAGAAACCTTTCCTGACGAAGCCATCTTAGCAGTTGATTCTCTTCCGTGGTATGCAGATATAGTCAACTACCTCGCCTCTGGGGTAACACCAGCGGATTAAACGAAAAATTAGAAGAACAAATTCATGTCGACCATCCGATTCTACCTATGGGAGGATCCTCTTTTATTCAGGGAAGGAGCTGATTGCATTTGGCGAAGGTGCATCCCTCAGACGGAGCAATCTAGTGTCCTCGAGCATGGTCACTCGCTCGAATCTGGTGGACATCACTCTGGAGATCGGACGGCAGCCAAAGTACTTTAATGTGGCTTCTGGTGGCCCACTTTATTCAAGGATGTAGCTGAGTTTGTCAAAAGATGCACTGACTGTCAGAGATTGAAAGGAACACTAACTGCCAAAGACTCAATACCCATGAAAATCATTCAGATAGCAGACGTTTTCGATGCATGGGGCATTGACTTCATGGGACCTTTCCCTAACAGTCAAGGTTTTAAGCACATCCTTCTCGCTGTCGATTACATGAGTCGCTGGGTTGAAGCTATCCCTGCTCAAGCCGCCGACAGCCGAACAATATGCCAGTTTCTGAAAAAGAACATCATTTTGTGGTTCGGGATACCGAAGATTCTCATATCAGATGGGGGCAGCCACTTCATTAACAAAGAGGTCAAGAAGTTAACGAAGGAGTACGGCATCGACCATCGTGTCGCATCTCCTTATCATCCTCAGACCAATGGCATGGCGGAGCTATCAAACAGAGAAATCAAGACTATCCTGCAGAAATTTGTTAGGCCAAACAGGAAAGACTGGTCTCAACTCTTGGACTCAGTCCTATGGGATTACCGAACCGCCTACAAGTCCCCCTTGGGCATGTCACCCTATCGTCTTGTGTATGGGAAGCCGTGCCATTTGCCCGTGGAATTAATTCATAAGTCTTTGTGGGCTATCAACAGTTGTAATTTGGACTCACGCAAAAGTGGTCAGAAGAGAAAGATGATCTGAACAGGCTCTTGGAATTCCGAGACTATGCATACGATAACACCTTGATGTACAAGGAGAAGGTGAAACACTGACACGACCGGCACATCAGACGAAAGACCTTTGACGTTGGACAGAAAGTGTGGTTATTTGATGCAAAGTTGCGGATATTTCCAGGCAAATTAAAGAGTAAGTGGACAGGGCCATTTCGAGTTTGTGAAGTGCGTGACAATGGAAGCATTGCCATATCAGAATTGTCCCCTGACGCACAACCCTTCGTCGTCAACGGCCAACTCCTGAAGCCTTACTTAGAACCAGATGCATTCTTGGCCGTTGTTGACTCAATCCAGCTCGTACAACATGATGACACTTCCACAACCGCTGCAGCATCAGAAGATTCAGACGATGTACTCAAAGAACTGTTTATCTGATTGTCTTCTTTTCTTCTTTTCCTTTTCTAATTTCTTTTTCTATCTGAAAGGTGCCGCCCTTGTAGACAGTTTTCTATACCTAGGACGTACTTTGTCCTAAGTATAGGGGGGATGTGCACTTAGAGTTTTTCATGTCAGTCCGATCCTCTCCATTGTCTCCTCTTCTTGTCTATACTTAGGAGTATCTTACCCTAAGTATAGGGGGAGACAATCTGAGTACGATCTGTGTATTCCCACCCTTGACCCTCCCTATTTTTTTGTACAGTCTGCTATACTTAGGATTATTTGATCCTAAGTATAGGGGGGACGGTCAACTTCTCATTCATTAATTTCATTCATATTTATTCTTTAGATCTGTCTATACTCAGTACGAGTTATGTCTTTACTTTTCCTTTCGATCTATGAGGACATAGCTCAAGCTAAGTATAGGGGGGTCGTATATACCATGTATATACTATAAGCCATAACTCATACTGAAAAATAAAACACCAATTCAATCTAAAGAGCAATAAGTAACTTTATAATAATAAAAGATGATTGTGAACTCCTCAGGCTCTTTGTACTTATACTGATTATTAAGTCAGAAAAATGTTTTGTGAAAGAAAGTTTTTTGTGAAAAACCTTGTGAAAACTGTTTGAAAATAATGTGTACAAGTATTCAACTTTTGAAAAATCAGTTTTGCGTGTAAAATTTATTTCCTTTGCGTGAAAGCAAAATGTGTGAAAATCAGTGTGCAAATTATTGTAAAAATTTGATTGTCAACATTGTTTTGAAAAACCTATCTATGCTGTGTAAAACCTTGGTAAAATCATTTTCAAAGACGTGTACATATTTGCAAAATTATTTTGGACTAGAGTTCTCAAAATTCTTCTAAGGATTCTCGAACTAGGTCTGAGGAGTCTGCACAAAAATCTCTTATACAAAAATAAGCATAATCCCAAATAAATCTTATAAGAGCCAAAACCTTATTATACATCAAATACAACTTTCTTCTTTTGTATATTCTGATTAATAAATCAGGTAAGATACATGTACAGTATGATTTGAAAAAGAGTGTGACCAGTTTTGAAAAATTTGAGGTGAAATGATTTCAACCTGTGTGAAACTGTTTGGATTGGAAAATTTTTCTTTGTGTGAAAGAAATGATTGGAAAAACCTATGTGCAAATATTTTGAAAAATGTTTGTCAAAATTATTGAGAAAAATGTATACATAGTGTGAAAGATCTTTGCAAAAATAGTTTTCAAACGCGTGTAAATGATTGCAAAAATTATCGTGTACTATAGTTTGCAAAAATTATTTTCAAAATTAGTTATGAGAAATAAAAACATCATGACAAATAGTTGTAATTGTGAATAAGATACATACAATTCTTTCTGAACAACCTGAATAAAGTATTTAATCAAACCTGTAAAGCCTTTACCTTTTGTAAATAGGACGGTACACCCGTGTAAATAATTGTATGTACCTTTTTGTATATGTCAAGTTTTTATTTGCAAAAATTTCCTTGTGTAAAAAGATTCTTTAATTCTTTTATATTCTTTGTGAAAAAAAATTGCATCATTCATTGTGCATAGCATAAGCATACCATTCATATTCTGTTTGAGTGAGCTTGATGATTGAAGCAGTCTAATAAAGTCTCAAATTGGAGCTTGGCTAGACCTTACCGCACCTAACTGCACTGGAACCTTATGGGAACTAGGTTTAAGGTACTGCAGGTCTATTCAGACTTAATTCTTTGAGAAAGCAGGGCTGGGTTCAAGTCACCTCAGTGGACTAACTAGAACTATTCGAAACACACGCATGACTCTTGTCGGCCGTGACCTAACTTGGACACTTGCACCTTTCACTTGGCTCAAATCAGTTGGAGTGGTGAGGGGGTTGGATTTTCCAATCTGAGACGCACACGGGTGGAAACATTCGTCCTCGTCTAGGGAGGGAAGTGCACCCCAACCTGGTCCAGTTTCAATGAAGTCGAATGACGGGAGAGTGTGGGTTGCAATAAAGCTTCAAAAGAGGGATAGTCTAATGGCTCAAGAGGAAAATTTCTTGTATATATGCTGCACCATGTGGATATGTCGTACAGATACACTTGAAAAAAAATGCAAAAAGAACTCCAAAAAAGTGGTGGGTCGGATTGAAAATTTAATAACCCCACCGGAGTGTATATAGTCCAATAAAGCAAAAGCTTATGGTATCCATGTTACATCTCATGAAGCTTGCAGCGGGAGACTTAGCTACACTGGTTGAGCTCCCAAAATTCTATACCTCTTATTCCCCCTCTTCTTGAGCCGGTTGCACTTGAACTTAGAAGGGAATACCCCACTCCTCGACGGTAGAGGGCTGGATTGGGGAATCATTGGGTTGTCATTCTGGAGAAGTCAGTCCCTTTGTCATTTCAGTAGGGAAGAGCCACTATCACTTACACTGTACAAGTCAGCTTCATAGTCATAAGGGTTTGCGTATGACGTAGGCTAGTTCTGACTTGGCTATTGAGGTGAGTTGAACCAAGTTCTGTGACTCTCGAAGGCTGTTGTGTTTTAGAGCTGGTTCCGATTAGGTTCCACACACATCTACACTCAAGGTCTAGCAGGAGCTCCAAATTTAGATTTTGTAAAGACATGCATTGCACTGAAAGCACCCTTATTCACTCTATCCTTCTTTAATTTTCCTTTTTCTTTTCTTCATTCTTTTTGTACTTATTGCATAAGTGTTTGCTAGGGACTAGCAAAGGAAAGTATAGCGGGGTGATGAATCTCCATTTCATCACCTTTATTCTATCATTTTGGCCTCAAAAACCCCAGCAAATGCATGTAAATAGCATCAAATTGGACATAATAGCATTCATGATTCTTTGTATTAATTACACATTAAATAAGGTGTTTAATGCCAAAATTATAGAATAAAGGGAAGAAAATAAAAAGGAGTAAAATATTGCAAATATTTTATGACCCAAACCCCGAGACCAAGGCCAGTATGGTATTGGTCGACAAGGAATAAAGTAGGGGGAGATAAGGGCTAGTGTACAATAAATACCTCATTTATTCATGCATTTATTTATGCATTTTTGACACCAATTTTGTACATAATTATTTATTCATCAAATAAAGAAACTTTGTTCATGAAAGTTGTAGGTAATAATGTAAATAAAAATACAAAATTGAGTTTGTATAAAAATAATACTCAGTGTACATTTTATACACAGAATAAAAAGCAAAAATATGAACTTCACAGACCCATATCTTGCAAATAAAAACTCCAAATCACCCAAACTCACCTTTAATTGTAGATAGCTTTCTAAGAACTATTTAATAAAATTAGTTTCATAATTTTTGGAGTACATCTGTGGAAGTTAGGTTTTTGGCCCACCTTGTATATAGGACTGATTAAAGTATTCATTTTATTCATCATTCATTATTCTTATAAATTTATATTTTTAGAATCTTGTTAATAATGTATATAATACATGTACATATTCAAAGTTCAAGAAAACCAAAAAGAATTTGTAAAATAAAATAAGTCTATGAGACACATAGACAAAATACCTATGCTACCTATATGTGTACAAATAAGAAGGGATTTTATTCTTTTATTCTTTATTCATCTATATTTTTATCATAATGAATATAGTATGTATAACTTATTAAAAATACAAATCCAAAATATAAACAAGTAAAATTCATTAAATAAATAAAACGTATATAATATATAGGTAAAATACCTATAAGTATACTTACATATGCTTATACCTATTTATTTAAAAAGGTAAATAAACTCCTAAAAATTAAATAAAAATACCTTTATACTCACGAAAATAAATTATAAATTTATAAAATAACCCAATCAAATAATAAAAGAAAATAAACAAATTAAAAATAAAATACACAAAAATACATGTAAATACATACATATACACATTATTAAATTAAAACCATAATAAAACACTTCGAAAAAATTACATAAAAATAACAAATAAATACTACATGAAAAAATACACATTTTTTATGTTTTAAGAAAATTCGAATAAAATCATTTACTATGGTAAATAAATCAATTTAGGCTCAAATTTCCTGTTTTGTCTTTTAGCGGCTGACGTGGACCAATAGGGCGCTGGCCTTCGTTGACCCCCTGGTCAACTGTCCCATCCCAGCTCTGGCGTCTCTGAAACATCTTTTCCCCGATTTTCATCCCGTTTTTTCGGCCATCCCGTCCATCGATCGAGCTCGCTTCCTTCACAATAATTGCTCTCTAATCATCACTGATGCCCGCCGATTCTTTGGATCAAGTTGATACTCATTGGATCATGTAATAATCGCCGGTCAATAAGGCTCCATGCCAATGTCTATAAATAAGTAGATCCGCCTCCTTCCTCGAATTAGGCCCATTTTATTCCAACCAAAAGCCTTGATCTTGTTCCTGGTCCGTTCCTCGTGACAGGGGGAGTGTTCCAGCACCTTGATTTGGCCGGAGGAAGGAGAATTTTGTCGCGGCGGAGCTCCAGCGTCTGCCCTGCTCCCTGGTGGCCCCCAGGTATAAGAGCTGTCCCTTTTTATGCTTTTTAGTTAGGTTTTAATGTTAGTTTTTAATTCCCGTTGTTAGATTAGTCTTTAGTTAATCCCTGTAGCTTAAAATCCCCAAATTCGAAGTTCGCCGGAGCTCCGCTCCGGCGACTTCCTCACTATGAAATCAACTGTCTCTGACCGCCACGTACACCCCATTTCAATCCTCATCGCATTCTCCATCTATCCATCGCCTTTGACCAACCGAGGACCTCTGGTCTTCCCGAATCGGTGCTCCACCTCCGCCGTTCGTCAGAGCCCCTCCGCCTCACTCCATCTCGCTGCCAAGCTTCAAAACCCCGGGTCGAGGAGGTAGCCCTCGCTCCCCCGGTTCTTCCTATGCAGGTCAAACGAAGGAAGAGCCCCATCTGGGCTCGATTCAAGCCAGGGAGAGGTTCCTGGAGGTCCCCTACTTCTCCGACCTCATCCGAACGTCTCGGACCTCCAGGAGCCATGATGGAACCATCAGACGACGCGGAAGCCTCCCAGCTACGTCCAGAGCACTTCAGATGCGAGGGAGGTGCCCGGAGGAGCCCGAGCTGCTCGATCGAAGCTCGCCAGGGGCGAGCTTCTTCCCAGTTCTTCCAGACACCTCCAGCGCCGTCGGATCAGGAGGCGAGGCCCAGATTGAACGACAGCCGTCCGATGAAGACACGCGCCAACCGTCAGATCCGCGAGGAGCTTCTAATCCGAACCCTTCATCGTCGAACCGGTATCCGCCGTCAGATGGGCGACATGTGGATAAGTTGTGTATCCAGCACCGCATGATGAAGCGCCTTATGTGGTAAATTCCATACCTAACCCCCCCCGCTTTTTGTATTTATAGTTTAATACCAAAAATAAAAGGTTAAGTTGTAAATAAGTTGTATAAATTACAGAAGGACCCTTAATGTTTCTATATTTGCGTTTTAGTCCCTCCGCGCCTCACGTGCAGTCCCCCACGTGAGGCGCATGAAATTTGCATTTAAACCCCGTCGGGTTTCAGTAATTGTAGATTGGCCCTGGAAATAAAATTAAACGTTCATTTTTATTGTAATTTTCGCATGGATACTCCTGTCACTTATTTTAATTGCAAAAATGCCCCTGCCAGGCCATTCATTTGTGTATGCTTTGTCCATTTATTTTGTCCCTCACTTTAATTTGAAAAATCTTGTAAAAATGGATATAAGCGTCTGTTAACATGCTCTCACATGCCATATTTTTGGATTTTAATTTTGTTGTATTTTTGCATTTATTAAAAATAAAAAACATGTCTTTTATTTACTGTCTAGCTTATAAAATACCAAAAAATATTAAAAGACCTCTAAAAATTCCAAAAAATTCCCTAGTGTGTATTTTAATGTGTTTCAATGTCAGTCCAAAAACCCCTAAAAATCTCAAAAGGAAAACCTTAAAAATTCAAAAATACACAAAAACTTCAAAAAAATATATAAAATCAAAGAAAAATCAGAAAAATATGAACTCGGTTCCTATTTCTGCTATATTTTGTTATCTTCATTAGAAAAATAGTGTGGAAAAATTTTGAGGCTGTTTGCTATTTTTAATTCCCAGTGTTATCTCCAGTCAGCAGCTTTCCCACTGTTTTGCTTTATTTTAGTATTTAAAAATACCAAAAACAGTTTGAAAAATAGCCAAAAATCACAAAAACAATAAAAAATCCTAAAAATATCAAAAACATTTTATTTCTGAATTTTTGGTTATTTTTGCACATTTTTATAAATACTTTATCTTGTCGTTTATTACATTGTCCTTATTTTCCAATATTGAAAAAGAAAAATAGAAAAAGATAAAATATAAAATATAAAAATCAGAAAATTAAAAATCAAAATACGAAATTAAAAATTAAAAGAAAAAAATATATATAAAATTCAAAAACCCACAAAAAATAGGCTTACACAAGGATGATAGATGCACATTATAGGCTCTTGCATTTTGTATTGCTCTCTGTGGTTCGACCTCTACATACTTGTTCCCTATACATTTTATGGTAGAGTAATAAACATTAATTCACATTTCTTTTTGAGCTAGATTGATACATTCTTTCATTGTGGGTTAATTGCTGATTAACATCGGTATCCTGCGAGCAGTCGCCTCGGCGACAACTTATTTACATTATTCATGATGACCCTTGTGGAATATCGTCGTTATCAAATAATCAGAAGTGTCTGTCATGATCTCAAATGGTAGAGACCAATCTGGCGATTGAAGGACAGAGACCTGATTGATTATTTCTTTCAACTATGTAAAGGCCTGGAGGACTCTATCATCGACAATAACATCTACCTCATTGCCTAGAAGCTCGGTCAGGGGTTGGGCGATCTTGTTGAAATCCTTAATGAATCGTCAGTAGAAGCTGACGTGCCCTAAGTGACCTGCTTCAAATTTGTAGGTGGATCTAACTTTGAAACAACTTCCACCTTCATAGGATCAACCTCCGTGTCACGCTTTGAGATGACATGGCTGAGCACAATACCTTTGGTCCACAAAATGGCTCTTCTCCCATGGAGCACAAGTTTCACTTCAAAACATCTTTTCAGAACTCGATCTAGATAAGATAAATGTTGATCAACGCTATCTCCGTAGACCAAGAAATCGACCATGAAGACCTCAAGAAAACTTCCACCCATATATGCAAATATTGCCAACATACTGATGTCGCCTCGGCCACCCTTGTTAATTCGAGCGAGTTATTGATCAAATTAGATGTTAAGTTCGTTGCAGTCGGGTAATCGAGACTTCGTCAAAAATACCACTCATACTTAATCGACAATTAAGTTCAAGCGACAGATTTATTTTACTTGGGCAAGCCCAAGGTCGAACTCAGGGAGGCAGCTGTTTCCTCAGGAAAATTTTTAGTTAATTCTAAGGTCGGATTTTCAGAAGAATATTTATGTTCTTTTTATAAATTTTTATGCAAATAAAATAACAACGATGCAAGTTTAGGCCAAATTTGTAGGTCAAATCAAGAAATATGGTCAAATAAGATTTGAAATTAATGGAACTTGGCCAGATGATGGGATGCCATGAGACTAAGTGTCTACAATATTTTTGGAATTTTTAGACTCTAGATGGATTAACTATGAATAAAATATGGATGCAGGGCATTTTTTACAAAATTAATTTTAATAAATACCAAAGCACATTATTTTCAGATATAAAAACAATTCTAGATAATTCTAAGTGAGAGGAATCCAGGAAAATTAATAAACGTAAAAATCTATGTGAATTGGACCTATTAAAAATCAATTAAGCAAATTACTATTTGATTTATTTAGGCCTCGTGATGCGTGCAAATGCAATGATTTTTAGGCACATTGTAGAGCAGCTTATCCTAGGTCTAATGTGATTTTATGATAATTTTAGAGCAACAAAGAGTTTAACATTGAATAAAAGGCACATAGTGGGAAAAATATATCAAATTTCACCAAAATAATATTATTAAATTTTAAATGGCTCACAAAAATATGACACGTGTCACACAAGATGAAGGACTAGTTAAACTACAACATGTAATTTTTGGAATTAAAAATGATGAAATACAGACACCTAAATCTGCATGCAAAGACATTAATCAAAATACAATACAGAAAATAAAATTTCTTCAAAACAAAACGTGTATACAGGGAGTTAAGTGCAAATACCTATAATACGAGGGGTATGGATGCAAAATTCCCACTAGAACACATGCTCCTCTCGTGACACGCCTGACAGGGACCAAAATGCAATTTTTGAAAAATTTCAGGGCCTCTGTGTAGTTTACACAGCCCTCAGGTGAGAGACAGACTTAGATGACTCTGGTAGCTTGAGCTAGCTTCGGTTCAGCTTCGGACGCTCCGAGCCGAAGATCGGGTTAGAGGCTTGGAGACTCCACGTGGCTACGACTGGACCATCAAATCAGAAGTCAATCCAACGGTGCTGATGGATGGCAACGCAGCTCGATCAAGGATCGTCATATCTGGGAGATCTAACGGTGGTAAATGCTGAAGATGTGGCTTGTTGCGGGCTGTTGGATTGCGATCAATCCAACGTTATCTGGAGGTCAATGAAGAGGCGACGTGGCGTGACGAGGTCCGTTAGATTGGGAAGATCCAACAATAGCGGGATTCTTCTTCTTCGGTCCACCGCCTCCTTTGGCGGACTTGGAGGGGCTCCAGCGATGATGCTCCAGCTCTACCGCCTTCGCCTGAGGTCGTGGAAGCTCTCCGACGTCTCTTGAATAACTCAGATCAATCGTAGAAGCGTCAGGAGTCCATCGGAGGTTCTGGAGACGGCTGGAGTCGATCGGAGACTGGTGGAGGCGAAGCTCGAAGCAGCTCCAGTGATGAATCCGACCAATGAAGATGATGGGTCATGCGGGGTTAGCTTGTGTAATAAATCATGTGCAACGTGCTCGTGAGGTGACTGCGAGTGTGATGAGGCCTGAAGGCGAAGCGATCAGTGGCTGATGGTCCTCCTCTGCTGTGGCGGTGGATCTTTGGTCGGAATATGATGTAAGGCATTGTCGGAGTGATCTAAATAGTGCACGAAGGTGAGACCTCCAAGGCAGAGCTCAGTGGATTGTCAGAGAGGCGTGAAGATGAGCGGAGGAGCGGAATAAATTGAGAGAAAATCTATGATGGAGAAGATGGAAATCAGAGAAGACAATGGGAGATGTTACCTGGGGTCTGAAGCTCGAGGAGGAGCTCATGGTCGTCGCTCGAGGGTTGGCAGCTGGCCCGAGCTCGTACATCTCATAGGAGAGGTTGCGACATGACGTACTATGTCGTGGATCTCGCCGGAGAAAACAACACTGTCGTCGCTTGATTTCTTGCCTAATTGTTGTCACCAATAGGAGGATAGGAGCTCTGGGTCTCTCTTTGTAAGGACGGATGGGGTGAAAGGAGGTCAGAGGTGCTAGATTTATAGAGAGAAGGTGGAGGTGCAGGTGATGAGAGGCGAGGTTTCGTGGAGCTTGTGGAGCGATAAGGAAGGGCATTATGGAGATCGTGGAGGCCAGCGAGGATGAGGGAGGTATGGGCGATGTCGTGGAGGTGACAGGGGGCGGAGTAGGTGGCTGGAGTGGAGCCATAATTGGAAAGGGGGTGGAGTCATCGCAAGGTGGGCAACGTAGGCGAGACCCCTTCGGGAGGTAGACGACGACTACTGAGATGTTGGATCTAGTGATCCAATGGCCAGGAGGTAGGCATGAGGAAGCGGCCAGGATTAGATCCTGATGGTGCGATCGTAGGGCCGTGATGTCGCCACTTGGCAGCATGGGAGCTCGATGATGAAGAACAGTGGAGATTAGATCTAGCGTAGGATCGAAGGGTTGTGATTAAGCAGGAGTGAGCGGTTGAGATCTAAACATCAGAGCGAAGATCCAACGGCCATGAGTGTGCCACGTGGAGTGCTAAGGTTGAGGCAGGAACGCGCAGTCTGGATGAGATCTAGGGATGGATCGGACGATTGAGAGATTATGCGGCATGGAAGGTCAAGATCTGAAGAAGCTGAAGGTGATCTAACGACCCAGTGTCGAGGAAAGTGGCGGGCAATGGAGTGGGCCACGTGGCGCAACCAGAGGGCGCTACGTGGCCTAATCTGGTTGACTGAAAAAGAATGTGAGATAAGGGGGCAAAGATGGACGAATTTGGAAAAACTCAAAACATGAAAGTTGTATATCTTGATGAGATCTACAAGTTTCATGTTGACCAAAAACAGAAACGAGGTCAAATAAACTAATAAAATACAATAGTATAAATATACATATAGTGTACAATGGGGTCCCAAAACCCAAGTTTTGCATATGAATTCCGATTTAAATGAAATTGGTCTCATTTTGAAGGTCTCCAAATGTGTATTAATTTAAAAGTAAGTAAACCTAGATTGGAAGGTGTAAGAGAGAGAAATGTGCATTCTAAGGTCCATGGTCTCCAACTTGGTTAGGGGTTTTATTGGTAAATTATTCCCGTTAGCAATTTTTTATTATTTTTCTTGTATTATTTGTTAGCAATATATACAATATTGATGAATCTCCATTTCATCATCTTTATTCTATATTTTTGGCCTTAAAAACCGTAGTAAATACGTGTAAATTACGTTAATTTAGGCATTTTATCATTCATGCATCATTGTGTAAATAGTGTACAAAATACGATTTTGAAGCCAAAATTATAGAATAAAGAAAAGAAAAGAAAAAGAATAAAATATTACAAATATTTTATGATCCGAAACCCTGAGACCTAGGCATCTCGATGACTAGGTCGACAAGGAATAAAGTAGGGGGAGATAAGGGCCAAAATACAATAAAAATACCTTTTATTTAATTCATTCTTTATTTATTTTGGGACCTATTTTTAGTTCCACTTTTTATACTTTAAATAAAGAAACTTTTAACATGAAAGTTGTAGATAATTACATATAGAAAAATAAAAAATTAATTTCATACAAAAATAATGTATAGATAAAAAGTTATGACCTGAATAAGTTTCCAGAATCCTAACTTTCCAGACCCGTATCTCTCAAATAAAAACTCGAAATCTATCAAAATCACCTTTAATTGTATATAACTTTTAATAATCTATTTAATGAAGGTGGTTTCATATTTTTTGGAGTTATGATTTGAAAGTTGAGTTCGGACCCCTATTGTATACTTATACCAATTAAAATATTCGTTTTATTTATTATTTTTATACTTTTATATTTTTATATTTTTGCACATATTATTTATAATATATGTATGTTAAATCTAGAACAAAAACACAAGGAAAACACAAAAATAAAATATGTGTATACAATACATAGATAAAATACCTATAACTATACCTATATAAATAATAGATCTATTTATTTAATTGTACAAAATACTTCAAAAAAATAAAAAAATATATTTATGTTTATAAAAATAAGTTATAAATTTATAAAATGATAAACAAAAACATTAAAATTAAATATACAAAATAAAAATAAAATATTAAAATATATAGATAAATATACCTATATATAGCCATTAAAAGGGAACTTGTAATTCCAGACTTCGAAAAATAAATAAAAATCATAATAAAATACTTTATAAAATAATATTTTTTATTTAATAACTTAAAATTAATAAAATCATTTACTTTTTTTAATCGAATTAACAAATCTTTTTTCAAAGGAATTTTCTGGTTGGTCCACGTGACAGAACCTTATTGGGATCTAAACTTAAGACCTAACATACTTCAAGTTCCGCAAGTCTTCTATTCAAGACACCTTAACTGTCAGGTCAGAAAAAGTCCTCAAACGTAAATTTCTGATGACTATGATTCTTACTTGTACTGTGAAAGTGTAAAATAGCTTTCTACATAAAAAATTGTTAAGAAGCAACCCCTCTAACAAGGTAACTCTAATTCCCTGATCTAGTAACTATTTCTTCGAAGAGTGGGGTATTCCCTGAGTTCAAGTGTTACCAGCTCAAGAGGAGAGGGTGGATAAAAGAATGGACGCTAGCCAATGTAGCTACCTATCCCAGGATTCCTGACCAGTGTAGTCAAGTCATTCAGCTGCAAACTCTTTGCTAATATACATATTCCGATAGGTATTTTATTTTTCACTTTCGGTTTGTCTTATTATTTTTTAGAGTTTCTTGCATTTTTTTCAAAATATATAGGGTGCAACATGTACATCAGGATTTTTTCCTCTTGAGCCAGTAGACCCCTCTTTTGAAGCATTATTGCAACCCACAACATCCTGTCCTTAGATGTCAACATCACCAGACTAAGTTGAGGTGCACTACCCTCCTTAGAGGAGGATAGATGTTTCCACCCGTGTGCTACTCCAAGCTAAAGGATTTTACATCCTCACCACCTTATCAATGAAGAGCTATGTGCATTGTACTTGTCCAAGTTTGGTCACTGTCTATAAGAATCATGCGTGTGTACGAGATATTCTAGTTAGACTAATAAAGATGACATGCGAACATAGACTTGCGGACTCAAAAAATTAAGTCACTTGACATGATAAATCTTAACTCTAGTTCCTAAAAGGTTGCTCTGAAATTAGGTGGATTAAGGTCAAATCAAGTCCCTCCTCAACATCTATTCATAACTTTGTTCAGAACCCACTAGCTTTCCACTTTGCATATGCAAGATATGCAGATGAGGTGTAGATGCCATGTTATGAATGAAATGCAAGACTCCTTTTCTTTCTGTGCAAGAGTAAATAAGAAGCCTTTGCTTGTGATTTTGTCATTTTTTTCAAAATATACTAGTACAAATATATGTGTATTTTATAAATTTTTTTCTCAATTTTTACCCACCCATAATTAATGTATAGTATAAACAAAATACACGAAAGTACGAGATTTGGGTAAAGTATATATGTAATATATATACGCCCCCTATACTTAGCGTGTGCTATGTCCTTAGAGCAAGAAAAGAGAGGAAGAAGACGTAGCTTGTGCTAAGCGTAGGTGAGCAAAAAGAGCAAAAATGTATAGAAGTCGTCCTACCCCCCTATACTTAGGCTTTGGCAGCCTAAGTGTAGAAGAAAATAAAAAACATGGCAGACGAGTCCAAAGGGGAAGTGGATGAGTATATGCATGATAGCAGTCTGAATCTTTCTAGATGTTGCTGATGGCAAGAGCTCACTGCTGCAAGGTCTCGTGCACGATTATATGTGTATCTGCTGAGTCTATCTCGCGCATGAATACAATCTCCTCAACATGGACTAACGATTCATTGGGTTTGACGAAGTGCTCCAGCAATTGTCCATTGACTAGGATTGTTTGTGCTCCATCTTTGAGATCTGAGATCTCTACGCATCCACTATCATGCACAGTAGCAATAATTAGCATGTTTTTGTACAAAAATAAAGGAATAAAGAAATAAAGAAAAAGGGAAATATTTAGAATAAATATTGAGTGACCCGAACCCAAGGGAGGGCCAATCATTGGCCTGACCGCAAAATAAAACAAGTAGAGAGAGATAGGGCCATTCATCATCTTACATCTATTCCTCCTTTATGTATATAATTTCTTTTCATAAAATAAAAATACAAATGTGTTCCTCATAGTGTATATATATTTATAAAAATAAAATAAAAAGGAGAAAAGTAAAAATAAAACAATAATAAATTCTCTCTCTCACTCTTGTATATACCATGTATATATGTACATATACCTATTTATTTTCCCCTTGTCAATACATAACAAAAATTAAATGTTATAAATAAATAAAATATAAAATGGGGATAATTGTACAAAAATAAACTAACAAAAATAAAAAAAATTACTAGGTATCTATACCTATATATAATAATATATCATGTATATACATTAATTTATTTTTCAAAACAAATAAATAAAAATCACTAAAAAATAATTTAAAAAATAACAAACATTTTTCATGTTGTAAATATTTTTAAATAAAATCATTTACTATTTTAAAATGAATTTACAAATAATTTACAAATGAAATAATCTGATTGGTCCATGGGGGATGTTGACCCCCGGTCAACTCCCCCCCAGGACCACAGCTCCGCGGATCTTGGCGCCGACCTGACTTCGCCAATTTTTCGCGTCATGATCCGACTTCCATTTGCCTAAACCCCGGGCTCTGATTGTTGCTTGATTATCCGAGATTCACACCCGATGATTTCCCTAGGGGTCCGTGCATCGATCCGCGCGCTTCATTCCATGCTTATCGGACCAGCACCAATATAAATCCTTAGCCTCAGCCACCTTCCTCCACACCTTTGGCTCCCGTCTTCGACCCCAGTGACCTCCACCTTCTTCCTTGAGTGACATCGAGTGATCCAGCGTGTTGCAGCGAGCGTTTCGAGGCGTTTGCCTTAGGTCCGGCGACCATCGTCGTCGAGCTCCGCCACCGGCAAAGCCCGAGCCTCAGGAGGCGTTGCTCCATCGAGGCGAAGACCCCAGGAGGACCAGGACCTCCATCGCAGACGATTCCCTCCATCAGGTACCTCTGTTAGCTTCTAGATCATCGTGTATCTTCGATCTTTCATATCTTGCTCTGCCTACTCCGCCCTAGTGGCCGGAGCTCCGTCACCTTATCTTTCCCGTATAGATAGGCACACCGACCCATCGTCACCGCCCTTCCACAATCTGATCACCTTGATCTTGGCTATTCGAGCCAAGATCGGGATAGGTCCCTTCCGTCGCCTCTGCTGGGACATCCCTTCGCTATTCCACCCCGCTTCCCGTCGTTTCTTATTCAATAACCCATGCCAGAGTCTTCCTCTGAGCACGAGCTTCCCTTTGCAGGTCAATAAGCGTGAGTTCACCCCCAGATCGCTTCTAGCATACCTCGTCAAAGTCGCCCAAGTCCTTCCCCCATCTCTGTAGGATCGGACCGTTGGGAGCTCCATCGGTCACCACCACCCAACGCAGAATGTCATCGCGAGACGAACCCTCATTCCTGATCTTCCCTCAGACGCTTGGAGTACCTCCAATTCGCTGGTGAAGTTCGCCAAGGAGGAGTTCATCCAGACCCTCTCTCCACCGTCGGATCGCGCCTCACTTCTAGACGTCATCAGAATCGTTCGTTACCTGCCATTGACAGGCCGTTAGATCCACGATATGACGACCACGTGCACCCCACGTATGCCCTCGCGCCAAGATCGTCCGATCTTCCACGAGGCATCATCAGAGCCGCACGTCCACCGACCCATCTACACCAGATACGTGGCCCCCCACGTGACCGCACGTGATTTGGTTGGGAAATTTGTGCCAGACCCCCTGCATTTTATTTCAGTTATTGTTTAGTCTATTAAATAACTTAACACACTTGGATAATTTGCATATCAGGACCTATAATTTTTTGTATTTGCACTTTAGTCCTTATTTTGTGGATGCACGTGCTTCGACACGTGAATTTTCTGGGATAATTGCATGTAAGGGCTTGGGTTTTATGAATGTTATGGATTGAAGTTATACTTTGGATATCTGTATATATACCCCTGTGCGTACTGGAATTGGAACATGTGTTGAAAATTGTGGACATTTTACATTTATCCCCCTAAGTTTTCTGCACATGTTTCATTTTAGCCCATGAAACTTGTTTTTCTTGCGTTTAGGTCCCTTTGTTCTGTGGCTTGTTTATTTGTTGAATAAAATATCAAATCGACTCCAAATCTTATGAAATTTGTAAACTTGGCTCCTGCCCCGGTGTAAAAATTTCGCTAATTTTTTGCGATATTTTTATTGCTGTTTGCTATTTTTAAAAATTAAAAAACACCCATTTTTGCTACTGTTTGAATTGAAAAATCAACTAAAAATATTAAAAACCTCCAAAAATTCTAAAATTATTAGATACTGTTTGTTTTAGTATTTACTTACTTTAGTCCAATTTCTGTTGCATTTTGATTTATAATACACCTAAGAATTGAAAATCCCTAAAAAAACTTATAAAAATCATTAAAATTCTAAAAAAAATCAGAAAATGCAATTTCTTTTACTGTAGCTTAGTTGTTATTTGTATTTTCATAGAAATATGTCGCCAGATTTTTATAGGCTATTTATCTATTTTTAGATAGCCTTTCAAATCTGGCTGCACATTGATTTCAGTTTTCTTCCTTATTCCATTTTTATAAAATCACAAAAAATATAAAAATATGAGAAAAATATCAAAAACACAAAAAAATTCATAAAACCCAAAAATATTTTTATTACATTTTTTTGAGTTGTTTTGATGCGTTGAATAATTATTTGAGTGTGCTTCTTTTTGCCTTTTTATACATTTTCTTCGTAATAAAAAATACAAAAAAATTATAAATACACAAAAATCCACCAAAAATATTTTATCCTTTTATTTGATTTTTAGACTACTTCGTAGGCTCTTTTGATCCAATCCGTGCTCCTTGTGTTCGACCTGGTCGCTATACCAGGTTAAATAAATAGCGAGACCGCTATTCGGATTCTTGTCTGATTACTTTACTTTGGTGGTCTGAATTTTTCTTGTTGATCGATTTTCGAGGGATTGAGGTTGCAAGGACCCGTGATATTTATCTCCCTTGATCTCTCGTGGATTTTTCGGTCATCACTGATAAGGCTGGGACTTCACCCCGAGGGATTACTAGCAACTTGTCATGAAGCACCGTTGGTTCACCCCTATCTACCCGCGAACATGCGGAGGTTACTTGGTGCTAGTCAGTGAACCCGAAAAAGATTCAACTTGTGATATTTGCTAGGATCAGTTGGTACGTGATATGGAAGGCGGGGATTTTGGCTCTGCCCTAGGGTGTGCACACACACTCAAGTACCCTCACTCAGCCTGAAAACAAGGTCAGGGTTAATTTCTCGCAAGCAGTATTTCTGATTTTATTGATTTTTTGGTCAATTTTGTTTAGCAGACCGATTTTAAATTTAGGTGATCACTAGATTAGTCCAACCACAAAGCACACCTATCGTCTAGTCCCAATTTCCTTTTTATCTTAAGTTTGAAAAACCAAGGGGAAAGGAGTCAAGAAAATCCCATGCAAGATAAAACTATGATGAAATGAAGTAGAGAAGACTTACAATGATTCCTTCACTTTTGATGCAGGATGCAAAACAAAATTGAAAACTTTATACTATATACGATGCAAACGATAAAAGCCGCTCCTAGACAACTAGTTTTATTAGCGAGTGAAGCACAGATCGAATTTGGTAAGATCTGCGGTCTGAGTGCATCTTTTAAGTGCGAAGTGTGGTCCTAGAATTTTATGAGCACAAGCAAGTCCTAAAGTAGCTCTAAGAGCCGCAAGTTCAAGCCTATTCTACGCAAAGCAATCCATACAACACAAGGGGACACGATTTCACTATACTTACACACACAAGAACCAAAACGGGAACCGCTGGAAAAATGCAAAAATAGTGAAAATAAAGGAAAATTACAAGAGCTCACAATCACTCTAATTATTTACATGCAAGTTCCTCGGTTCGCCTCGCAAAGCACCTCCGACTCCTCGTTTTTCTTGCACGAAAATAAATGGAGGTCAGATAAAGGACGACATAAATTAGACAAAAATAAATGACATAAAAAAATATTTACAAGAGAAGCCAGGAATCCGACTACCCATGGATGGAATATCAAAACTCAAAATTCTCTAAAAATTAACCTAAGCCGTGCCTCCCCGGCAACTGTGCCATTTTTGATGCCACCTCAGCTACCCTTGTTAATTCGAGCGAGTTATTGATCAAATTAGATCTTAAGTTCATTGTAGTCGGGTAACTGAGACTTTGTCAAAAAGACCACTCAGACTTAATCGATAAGTTCAAGCGACAGATTTATTTTACTTGGGCAAGCCCAATGTCGAACTCAGGGAGGCACCTGTCTCCTTAGGCAAAATTTTAGTTAATTCGGAGGTCGTAATTTCAGAAGAATATTTTTGGTCTTTTTATAAATTTTTATGCAAATAAAAGAACAACGATGCAAGTTCATGCCAAATTTGTTGGTTAAATCAAGAAATATGGTTAAATAACATCCAAAATTCATGAAACTTGGCCAGATGATGGGATGCCATGAGACTAAATGTCTACAATTTTTTGGAATTTTTAGACTCTAGATGAATTAACTATGAAGAAAATATGGATGCAGGGTAGTTTTTACAAAATTAATTTTAATAAATACCAAAGCACATTATTTTCATATATAAAAATTATCCGAGATAATTCTAAGTGAGGAATCCAGGAAAGTTAATAAACCTAAAAAACTGTGTTAATTGGACCTACTAAAAATCAATGAAGCAAATTACTCTTTGATTTATTCAGGTCTCGTGATGCGTGCAAATGCAATGATTTTTAGGCACCGTGTAGAGTAGCTTATCCTTGGTCTAATGTGATTTTATGGTAATTTTTAGATAAACAAGAATTTAACATTGAATAAAAGGTACACAATGGGAAAAATACATAAAATTTCACCAAAATAATATTATTAAATTCTAGATGTCTCACAAATATAGACATGTGTAACATAAGATGAAGGACTAGTTAAACTATAACATGCAATTTTTAGAATTAAAAATGATGAAATACATACATCTAAATATGCGTGCAAAGATATGGGTCAAAATGCAATACAAAAAATAAAATTTCTTCAAAACAAAATGCGTAGACAGGGACTGAAGCGCAAATACCTATAATACGGGGAGTATGGATGCAAAAGTCCTATTAGAACACGTGCTCCTCTCATGAAGCACCTAGCAAGGACCAAAATGCAATTTCTGAAACTTTTCAGGGCCTCTGTGTAGTTTACCCAGCCCTCACGTAAGAGACACGTGAGGGGGCTAGGCTCGGACGACGATGGAGGCTCAGGCAAAGGCTCAGATGACTCTGGAGGCTTGGGCTAGCTTCAGATAAGCTTCAGACGCTCCGAGCCAAAGATCGGGGAAGAGGCTCGGAGACTCCATGTGGCTACGGCTAGACCTCCAGATCAGAAGTCAATCCAACGTGCTAATGGATGGCGACGTGGCTAGATTAAGGACCATCAGATATGGGAGATCTAACGGTGGTAACTGCTGAAGATGTGGTTAGCTGCAGGTTGTTGGATTGAATTAAATCCAACGGTATTTGGAGGTTGATGAAGAGGCAACGTGGTGTGATGATGTCCGTTAGATCGGGAAGATCCAACGGTAGCTGGGAGTCTTCTTCTTCGATACGCCGCCTCTTGCGGCGGACTTGGTGGGGATTCGACGATGATGCTCCTGCTCTGCTACCTTCGCTTGAGGTCGTGGAAGCTCACTGACGACTCCTGGATAACTCATATCAATCATAGAAGCATCTGGAGTCCACCAAAGGTTCTGGAGGCAGTTGGAGTTGATCGGAGACCGGTGGAGGCAAAGCTCGAAGCGGCTCCGACGATGATCCGACCAATGAAGATGATGGGTCCTGCAGGGTTAACTTGTGAAATAAAGCATGTGCAATGTGCTCTTGAGGTGAGTACGAGTGTGGTGAGGCCTGAAGGCGAAGCGATCAGTGGCTGATGGTCCTCCTCTGTCGTGGTGGTGGAGCTTTGGTCGGAAAATGAGGTAAGGTGTTGTTAGAGTGATCTAAATAGTGCGCAAAGGTGAGAACTCCAAGGTGGAGCTCGATGGATTGTCGGAGAGGCGTGAAGAAGAGCGGAGGAGCGGAATAAATTGAGAGAAAGTCAACGATGGAGAAGATGGAAATCAGAGAAGATAATGGAGGATGCTACCTGGGGTCTGAAGCTCGGGGATGAGCTCCTGGTAGTTGCTCGAGGGTCGGCATTTGGCCCCAACTCGTGCAGCTCGTTGGAGAGGTTGTGGCACGACGTACTAGGCCGTGGATCTCACCGGAGAAGACAACACCGTCTTCACTTGATTTCTCACCTAATTGCTGTCACCAATAGGAGGATAGGAGCTCTAGGTCTTTCCCTGCAAGGGCGGATGGGGTGAAAGGAGGCCGGAGGTTCTGGATTATAGAGAGAAGGTGGAGGTGCAAGTGATGAGAGGTGAGGTTTCGTGGAGCATGTGGAGCGACAAGGAAGGGAGTTATGGAGTCGTGGAGGCCAACGAGGATGAGGGATGTATGGGAGACGTCGTAGAGGTGACAGGGAGCGGAGTAGGTGGCTGGAGTGGAGCCAGAAATGGAAAGGGGGTGGAGCCGTCGCAAGGTCGGTGACGTGGGCGAGACTCCTTTGGGCGGTAGACGACAATTTCTCAGCCGTTGTATCTAGTGATCCAATGAACATGAGGTAGGTGCGATGAAGCGGCCGGGATTAGATCTTGGCAGTCCGATCATAGGGCCGTGATGTCGTCATGTGGCATCATGGGAGCGCGACGCTGAAAACGGTGGAGATTAGGTCTGGTGTAGGATCGAAGGGTCGATATTAAGAGGGAGTGAGCGGTTGAGATCTAAACATCAAGGCGAAGATCCAGTGGCCATGAGCGTGGCACGTGCAGTGCTGATGGATCTCACGACTGAGAGATGATGCGGCATGGAAGGCCACGATCTGAAGGAGGTGAAGGCGATCTAACGACACAAAGGTGAGGCGCGTGGCAGGTAACGGAGTGGGCCGCGTGACGTAACCAGAGGGCGCCACGTGGCCTAATCTGGTTGGCTGAAAAAGAATGTAAGATAAGGGGCGAAGATGGCCGAATTTGAAAAACTCCAAAAATGAAAGTTGTAGATCTTGATGAGATCTACAAGTTTCATGTTGACCAAAAATGGAAACAAGGTCAAATAAAGTAATAAAATACTATAGTACAAATATGCATATAGTGTACAATGGTGTCCCAAAACCCAAATTTTGCATACGAACTTCGATTTAAATGAATTGGTCTCATTTTGAAGGTCTCTAAATGTGTATTAATTTAAAAATGAGTAGACCTAGATCGAAAGCTGTAAGAGAGAGAAATGTGCATTCTAAGGTCCATGGTCTCCAACTTGCTTAGGGGTTTTATTGATCAGTTTATTCCAGTTAGCATTTTTTTGTTATTTTTCTCGTATTATTTGTTAGTAATATATAAAATATAAAGTGAATTTATGAAATTTATAGTTAGTGTAAAATATATACAGATGAGTGAACCAGGCTTCTTATTTAATGCATATGTGATGAAAGGGAAATTGCCGAGGTCGTGTCTTTCCACAAGGCGGATCGACAGTCGCTGAGTTGACCTCGGACAGACTCCCAAATCGATCAACAATTAACCCACAATGAATGTATGCAATGAATATCCAAAAATGTGGAGTTAAAATTTATTATAACTCTACATGCAAGTGTGTATAGGTGTAAGTACAGGTAGAGGTCGAACACTGGGAGGCGAAAGGTTGTATGGTGAAAATGATTGTGCAATTACTCAATTCAATGATCATGTCCAAGTCTTTATTGTTTTTGGGGTTTTTATTTTATTTTATTTTTGTTTTTATGATTTTTATTTTGTTTTTATATTTTATATATTTTTTATATTCTTTTTATTGTACAATATAGATATATATAAGGAGTTATATATAAGAGAGGAGAGAGAAGTAATATAAGGATATATATTTATATTAATACTCAATATATATAGATATAAATTTTTTTTGGCTTTTTCTATTTTTATATTTTTTTGGTTATTTTCCTGAATTTTACTAATTTTTATGTATTTTTAATTCCAAAAATGTCCCTAATATAGGACTAATTAAATAGCCGAAAATAATTTGGGTTTTAAAATATAAAAGAAACTAACCCAAATTAATTTTAATAGATTAACAATAATATATAGATAATTATAAAAGAGAAAAATGTATTCTTGGTATTTTTTAGGGATTTTTCTATTTTTTTGTTGGATTTTGGAGCTTTCCGATTTTTTTGTTTTTCTTTTTCATATTTTTAAGTTTTTTCAATATCTGGACTCAATGTAGTTATAAATATCTCATATATATTTTTTTGTAATTTTTCAAAAACATTTTATAATTTTTTTGTATTTTCTAATTTAAACAGTACAAGAATGGCTCTTTTCTTCATTTTTAATAATTAGGAAAAATGCAAAAAATGCAAAATAAAATATGGTCGTGCAAGAACATCACATGAAACATTTATCCTAATTTTTGTGGAATTTTAGGAGACTCATAGGTATTTTTAATAAATAGATAAAAGATACAAAAATAAAACAACCTCACAGTGGTATTTTTGCAAATAAAATAACTTCAGGGGGTAACAGTGCAAAAACACCAAAATATCTTAACGTGTTCTTCAAATCTAAGGACTAAAACCAAATAAGCAAACCCACCAGGGCCCCCTTGCAATTTAACCATCACGTGGGACTACACGTGATCCGCACCCATAGGGACCAAAACGCAATTTCAGAAACTCTAGTGTCCTGGTTGCAAATTTTCACAAAAATAATACACTAGATATTTTATTTTATGGACTAAAGATAAATATGCAAACATACAGGGGGACTTGTGCAATTTTACCTCCTCACGTGGGACGACACGTGAGGTGACGTGGACTGGACCCAAGTGTAATATGAAGAACAATACAGGGGGTACATGCAAAATGTCCACATTATTCACAACGTTACATTTAATTTACAATATTAAAAATTAAATACAAAAAGAACGGGGGCTGGATAGGCAATTTACCCCCGGAGTGCGCGCGATCCAACGGTTGAGCTTCGTCCACTTGACACGCGTCGCCTCCACATTTGCCGATGACGCTTCGACGATGGGCAGTGAGGATTATATCACCCGAGGTGATCTGACGGTCTGAGCGCTGCTCCATCGGACGGCTGTCACTGGAACTGGGGACTTCGTCTTCATCCAACGGCAGGGGACTAGCGTGGAAGAACAGGGAAGAAGGCTCACCGAGGCGAGCTTCTTCCGACGAGATCTCGCGCCCCTGCTGGTCTTCGCTACTCTGAGGTGTCCCGAAAGCTTCCTGGCAGGGTCCTCTACCGTCTGGAGGTGTCGGATCAGCCGGAGGCACGCTCCTGGTGCTCTTTGGTGCACCTAACCTGCACAGGAAGGTAGAGGGGCTCGAGGTCTCTCTCCTCGACCCGGGGTATGAAGATGGAAGCAAGGGGATGACGATGGGCGGAGAAGCTCCCGCGGAAGGCGGTGGAGGAGCTTCGTTTCGCAGATCTAGGGCATATCTGGATGGGTTCAGGTGGCTCGGAGGTGGAGAAGACAGTGGGGAGTGAAATGGAGATGAAAGTGACTCGGGAATCGGTCGATGGCACGGTGGAGAAGTCGCCGGAGCGGAGCTCCGGCGAACTTCGAATAAACTAATCTACTAATCTAAATGCGAAATAAAAGATAGAAATAAAATGCAGGAATGAAATCTAACTAAGAAATGTAAAAGGCGCAGCTCTTATACCAGGGGGCCTCCAGGGAGAAGGGCGGACGCCAGAGCTCCGCCGCGACAAAACTCTCCTCCTCCTTGGGCCGAACCGAGGTGCTGGGAAGCGCCTCCTGTCACGAGGGCTACTCCAGGAACTGATTCTAGCTTATTGGGAGGATGAAATTGGCCAAATTCGGCCAAGGAGGAAGAAGAAATTATTTATAGACATCCCTGGAGACCTTTATTGACCGGCTAAAATCGAAGAATATGGGCTATGTACAATCGAATTGAATATGCGGCGGAGGTCATGATGCATCTGGGAGAAAAATCCGTGAAGAGATCGATGGTGATGGAGCACTGAGTCGAACGGGAAAAATGCAAGAAATCGGGGGAAAAGACATGTCTGACGGGAGTCAGAGGCGCAGGGGGGAGTTGACCGGAGGTCAACACTCCCTGGCCCCTGATTGGTCCACATCGGACCGATCTTGACCTAATTATTTAACATAATAAATGAATTAATTAGATTTTACTTATAAAATAAAAAATTTTTATAAATTAACATAGTATTTATTTAGGATTTTTATTTATTTTTTTGAAGTATTTTATTAGGGTTTTACTAAAATAAGTTATTTTAAGTATATATGTATTTATTTTTATTTTGTTTATTTTTATTTTATTATTTTATTTTCTTATTTTATAAATTTATAACTTATTTTTGTGAGTATAAATATATTTTTATTTAATTTTTATGAGTTTATTTACATTTTTAAATAAATAATTACATGTATATGTAGGTATACTTATAGGTATTTTACCTATATATTAGATACATTTTAATTAATTTTTTTAATGAATTTTATTTGTTTTTATTTTGGATTTGTATTTTTTAATAAGATATATATAATATATAGATTATTATAAAAATATAGATGAATAAAGAATAAAATAATTAAATTCCCTTTTATTTATATACATATAGGTAGCATAGGTCTTTTGTCTATGTAGCCTATAGACTTATTTAATTTTACAACTTCTTTTTGGTTTTCTTCTAATTTCAATATGTACACGTATTATATACATTATTTACAAAATTCTAAAAATATATTTTTGTACAAATAATGATTGGAGAATAAATTGAATATTTTATTCGGGTGTATTGTACAATAGGGGCTAAAAACCTAACTTTCACAGATGAACTCCAAAAATCATGAAGCCAATTTATTAAATAGTTCTTGGAGAGTATATACAATTAAAAGTGAGTTTGGGTGATTTGGAGTTTTTATTTGCAAGATATGGGTCTGTAAAGTTGAGATTTTGGCTTTTTATTCTGTGTATAAAATGTACAATGGGTATTATTTTTATACAAACTCAATTTTGTAATTTTATTTACATTATTATCTACAACTTTCATGTACAAAGTTTCTTTATTTGATGAATAAATAATTATGTACAAAATAGGTGCCAAAAATGCATAAATAAATGAGGTATTTATTGTATACTGGCCCTTATCTCCCCCTACTTTATTCCTTGTCGACCAATTCCATGCTGACCTTGGTCTCGGGGTTCGGGTCATAAAATATTTGCAATATTTTATTCCTTTTTCTTTTCTTCTATTTATTCTATAATTTTGGCATTAAAAACCTTATTTTATGTACAATTAATACAATGAATCATGAATGCTATTATATTCAAATTAATGCTATTTACATGCATTTGCTGGGGTTTTTAAGGCCAAAATGATAGAATAAAGGTGATGAAATGGAGATTCATCACCCCCCTATACTTGCCTTTGCTAGTCCCTAGCAAATACTTATGCAATAAGTATAAAAAGAATAAAGAATAAGAAGAAAAGAAAAAGCAAAAATAAAGAATTCTAAAGAATAAATTGAATTGATCATGATTATTAAACTTATCTGTACAAAATCAAAGTTGGAGCTCAGGTTAGACCTTGGTGTGAAAATGTGTGTGGAACCTGGTTGGGAACAAAATTTAAAACACAACAGCCTTCGAGAGTCACAGAACTCGGTTCAAATCTCCTCAATAGCCAGGTCAGAACTAGCCTACATCATACGCAAACCCTTATGACTATGAAGCTGACTTGTACAGTGTAAGTGATAGTGGCTCTTCCCAACTGAAATGACAAAGGAACTGACTTCTCCAGAATGACAACCCAATGATTCCCCAATCCAGCCCTCTACCGTCGAGGAGCGGGGTATTCCCTTCTAAGTTCAAGTGGCATCCAACTCAAGAGGAGGGGGTGAAGAAGAGAATGGATGGTAGCCAGTGTAGCTACCTATCCTGGGATGCAAGACCAGTGTAGTCAAGTCATCCAGCTGCAGGCTCACATGGTATAACGTTGATGCTCAAGCTTGCTTATTTTCTATACAACTTATATACATACTCTGGCAGGCACTTTTTATTTTATTTACAAGCCTGTCCACTTTTTTGGAGTTTGTTTTTTTTCAACATAATATTTACAACAACATTTACATAAGGACTTTTTCCTCTTGAGCCTGAAGACTATCCCTCTTTTGAAGCTTTATTGCAACCCACACTCTCCTATCATTCGACTTCATTGAAACTGGACCAGGTTGGGGTGCACTTCCCTCCCTAGACGAGGACGAATGTTTCCACCCGTGTGCGTCTCAGACTGGCAAATCCAACCCCCTCACCACTCCAACTGAGTTGAGCCAAGTGAAAGGTGCAAGTGTCCAAGTTAGGTCACGACCGACAAGAGTCATACGTGTGTTTCGAAAAGTTCTAGTTAGTCCACTGAGGTGACTTGAATCCAGTCCTGATTTCTCAAAGAATTAAGTCTGAATAGACCTGAAGTACCTTAAACCTAGTTCCCATCAGGTTCCAGTGCAGTTAGGTGCAGTAAGGTCCAACCAAGCTCCAATCTTCGACTTTATTGGACTAGTTCAATCATCAAGCTCAATCAAAGAATATGAATGCTATGCAAATGCTATTTACAAATATGCAAAGAATAATGCAATTTTTCAAAGAATTTGAAAACAAAGAGAGGAATTTTTACACAAAGAATTTACAAATAAAAGAATTTTGGTACTCAAAATATAAAATATGTACAACTATTTACACGGGCGTGACGCTTTATTTTACAAGACTTAAAGAATTTTCAGGTTTTAACAAAGTGATTATTAAGGTGTATATATAATAAATAAAGAATTTAATTGATTTTATTTTTGATTTATTTTATTTTATTTTATTCATTTATTATGGTGCTTTTATTCCTCAAATTTATTTGAAAATCATTTTGAAAACTATAGTACAAAATAATTTTTGCAAATATTTACAAACATTTGAAAGCCCTTTTGCAAAGATTTTGCAAACACTATATACATTTTTCAAAATATTTTTACAAACATTTTCAAAATCATTTGCAAATAGGTTTCCAAATTCTTTATTTCACACAAATAAAAGAATTTTTACCAAAACATTTTTACACAGGTTGAAAATATTTCACAAAAAGTTTTCCAAACAGTTCACACCATTTTTCAAATCATTTTGCAAAAATATTTTGGACCTGATTTATAAATCAGTATATACAAAAGAATCCTAGGAATAAGAAGCATTATTAATCATATTGTTAGCCTTATTTATTAATAATTATACGAAAGTACGAGTTATGGCTAAAGTATATACAAAGTATATACGACCCCCTATACTTAGCATGAGCTATGTCCTCATAGATCGGAAAAGAAAAGAGAAGACATAACTCGTACTGAGTATAGACAAGTCTAAAGAATATAGAAATAAGAAATGAAGGAAATAGAAGTTGACCGTCCCCCCTATACTTAGGATCAAGTAATCCTAAGTATAGTAGACTGTACACAAAGTAGGGAGGGTCAAGGGTGGGAATAAACAGATCAAAGAATTAACAAATCAGGGATGCACCCCCTATACTTAGGACAAAGTACGTCCTAAGTATAGAAGACTGTGTACATGGGGCGACACCTTTTATTTAGATACAGAAGATAGAAAAGGAAAAGAAGAAAAGAAGAAAAGGGAGATATATACAGATAGACGAAAAGATCATGGAGAATACATCACTCCCCCTATACTTAGGGTGAGATATCCCTACGTATAGGCAACAACAGGAGTGACGAAACTGAACGGCGAAAGAACAACGCGGTGTGTACCCCCCTATACTTAGGACAAAGTACGTCTGAAGTATAGTGAAAGATATGGCGATAGATCTAGGGCACACATAACATGCGGGAAAACAGAATATACAAACACATATATACAAGTGGTGAAGAACTGAGGAAGTATAGGACGGTATCGGACAAGTGAATACCGTACTTGCTTCATCGTCTCCTTGTGAGAACGGTGATGCACTCAGACAGTGAAAAGACACCTGGATATGCAGTCAGGTGGGTGTCGGCTACCGGGGACTAACATATCTGAAAGAAAAGCGGTCCAGTCCAACAGCAGAAAGCAGTCAATCGGCTCAGAAGGTCAGCATGAAAGAATGGAGCCGATACTATAAGACCGGGAGGA
Organism: Ottelia alismoides; assembly: GCA_037367405.1. NCBI lineage: Eukaryota > Viridiplantae > Streptophyta > Magnoliopsida > Alismatales > Hydrocharitaceae > Ottelia > Ottelia alismoides. Next base: position 747,800 of record JAZKJV010011765.1, on the reverse strand, counting down.
GGAAAGAACAGTACAGAGTCCTCCGGTCAATCAAAGTCTCGATAAGATATGGAAGATAGAGAATAGGAGACTTCGCGGCATTCGGTGGTCATGAGGTTGGAAGATCGTAGGAGGCACACACCCAATGTCGTAAGACATGGCTCAACCCTGCGAGGGTCGTCAAGGTGAGTAGGCTCAAAGGAGCTAGGAATCAGACCATTATCAGAAGACTTGGTCCCGTGATCCGCAGATTGGATACACCATCAGAGAGGGGACCAAGTACACAACTCAAAAGACTCGGTTTCATGCTCCAACAGACAAGAGACACCAGAAATGAAACCGAGAACCTAGAAAATGATGTACCCTCCCGCAGATAACCCTCGGGGAGTAGTACATGCTAATCATCGAATAATCAGAAGAAGACTCGACCTTGCGAGGACCTTCAAGGCGAGCAGACACAAAGGCGTCAGTGATCCATCAGACGGATCATCAGGTATGGTCTCGGTAGGCGACATATAGGCTACCAGCAGAAGAGACCAGAAAGTCTAAAGAATGTGGCAGCATCCCGCAGACAACCCTTGGGGAACGTGCTGCCAGCTAGGCAAGAAAATAGCAGATATCAGAAGCTCGACCTTGCGAGGACCGTCAAGGCGAGAAGACTCAAAGGAGTGTAATCAGATGGGTCCCATGATCCGCAGATCGGATAGGCAACTCAAGGATGGGACCAGAATCAAATATATCAGACGACTCGATTCCGTGCTCCGCAGATCGGAGACACAGTCAGCAAGGGAAATCGAGCGTAAAGAGAGTGTCACATTCTCCCGCAGATAGTCCTCGGGGAGAAATGCAATCTAAGCAGTGAATTGTCAGACTGTATATCATCCTTGCGAGGGTCGTCAAGGAGAGAGAAGGGCTCGAAGGAGCCAGGTCCATCAGACGAACCCAAATAGTGGTCTCAGTGGTCGACAAATCGGCTACCATAAGAAGAGACCAATCAGATCTGAAATATGTCGTAGTCTCCCGCAGATAACCCTCGGGGAGCTACGAGCTAGTCAAAGAATAGTCAGAAAAGAGTTCATCCTTGCGAGGACCGTCAAGGAGAGTAGACTCAAAGGTGTCTGAACAAGTCGGTCTCATGCCCCAACAGGTCAGGCACATAATCAGAAAGGGAGACCGGGTACACAAATCAGACGAATCAGCTTCATGCTCCAACAGACAGGAGACACCGGAAATGAGCGAAGCCGATCGTAAAGAAAGTGTCACATCCTTCCGCAGATAGTCCTCGGGAAGTGATGTGAGCTATATAATGAATAATCAGAGTACATCTCGTCCTTGCGAGGGTCGTAAAGGAGAGAAAGAGGCTCAAAGGAGCCGATCCATCAGACGGATCCTCAGAGAGTTTGGTCTCGACAGACGGCAGACCGTCTATCAGCGGAAGAGATCAGAGTGGGCTATAATGTGTCATAGCCTCTCACAGATAACCCTCGGAGAGATATGAACTAGGCAGTGAGCAAATGGAATGTCACGGCTCGTCCTTGCGAGGACCGTCAAGGAGAGCCATCAGACAGTTGGCCTCATGTGCTGACAGATCGGGCACACAATCACAGAGGGAGGCCAATCAAGCATATAATCTGACTCGGTTTCGTGTCCCATCACAATGGCGACCAAAGTAGAGAATGAAACCATAGTCCTAGAAATTGTCGCAGTCTCCCACAGATAGTCCTCGGGGAGGAATGCGAGCTAGATCAATGTAGGTCAAGGGAACGCCGGCATGTCCTCTCAGGTCCTCAAAAGTAGTCAATCATTCAATCATCCGGAGGGCATAAGATCAAGTGAGGGAGAAAATAATCAGATCAATCACAAAACATCCCTCGGGTCAATCAAATATGCTGAGATGGCACAATAGATAATCGGGAATCCTCAAAGTGCCGTAGGTGGATAATGTAATCAGGAGATCGGGAATGGATCAATCACAAAGATGAGAGATCATATGGGTTCGGGGCACTGTCATCATGAAGCATACATCAAGATAGTCCTTCCAAAATCCAAATCAAGACGGGCCGAAACCTCAAAATAGATAGATCAGGAAAAATATCATGATATCATCCTCAAATCATTGAAGCACATTACATCCTCAATCCAGTGTGCGAGATCAAAGATTCCTCAATAATGCATCACACCTATGATCATGCATCAACAAAAATCCTCAATACACGCGTATGCATGTAACCTAAGTCAAATCCACCAAATCAATCTCAGCATCCTTAACATCATGGGCCCGACTTACTCAAATAATCTGTATACATAATCCTCGATGCGAGCCTCATCAATATGCACAACATTCCAGGGTAAAAGGGAGAGGTGATACGGGGGATACAAAGAAGATGAATAAGAAGGGTACATAATGGGGTGGAGAAGCTGATTGAGCGTGCGTGCCAATATCAAGGGTGAAAGAAGAGTGATACAGAGGGGACGTGGAGGGCGGGTGAGAAGATCGGGTCACAGACAAAATTGGGTGTTCCACACAGGGCGGGAACACCGTCAAAATGGTGGTTCGAAGAGGAAGCTCTCCTCGAACCGGAGAAGATGGGGATGATACAGTGGATACGAAGAAGATGGTGAAGTAGAGGGAAACAAAGGACTTGGTGAAGAATGATTGAGCTCAAGCACCAATATTACGACTCGATGCAAAATGAAGAGATATATGTATAAGAGAGATAGAGAGACTCAAAGATGAAAAATGCATGACTCACACGGACGGGGCCGATGACTCTAATGATGATGAGAAACGCAACAGACTCCAAGTTACAATCAATACACAAGGCAAACCCCTAATTCACCTACTCGACACAGTGAAGACCGTCAGGTGACGGTCATTTTTCTTTTCAGTTTTAGAGTTAGGTGAGATTCACAAAGTTGTACAAACACTTAGGAGGCTTGATAGGATTTGGGCTCTACTCCTTAGTGTGTACGTGAGCACTTAAAATGCATCCAATGAGGGGGTTGCTCTCCCAAGGCAAGGAAGTCCATTATGTTTTATTTTTAGGTCCAATAGAGTTAGCAGTGCCGAGTTTATTTAGGTTATCACTTTTTTAGGTATTTTCAATGCACGTGCCTATCGAGGTTCCAATTTCCATTAAGCATCCTAGGTGGTCAAAAACAGAGGGAGAAGGTCGGAAAAGCCATGCAAGTCGGAAATCGATGATGCATGCTAAGTAAGAGGACTTACAGCGCTTCCCAGCTCTCTCCATGCGGGATGCATAACATAATTGAAACCTATGTTATATGCAAATGCAAGCCGAAGAAATCGCCCTAGGATAGTAACTGCTATTATCGTGAAGCACCACAAGTCGGTCACTTATCCTTAACCGAGTCCGGTCTTGGCTCACCCCTCCTCTTCTCGACACACTCGAGTTTAGGAGTAGCGCTTGATGGGGCTCGCTCACGGCACATGGGTTAAGAGATAAATGAATCGAATGTTTACATTTTACTAGATCTGAAATGCACTATAGGTACATGCAAATATATATTAGGGTGTTTGGACCTAATCTATCGGCAAGCAGTTCCTAAGCTAGGGATCATTCACACAAAATAATAAAAATAAAATAAAAAGAAAAAGCGTCAAAACCGTCGAGGCCCCCAAGGGAACAATTCCTCGGGCAATGGACCTCGGGAGTCGGAGTGTCTGAGAGTCCTGAATTATTACAAGTTTCTAAGTGTCACTCTCTCACATAAATATTCATGACAAAATAAAATGCCAAAAGTGAGACTGCCATCCAAAATTCTCCTCCATCTGTCTTTGATGCTCTCTCTTGTTGGCTGGTGTAGAAGAGCCAACTCCGCCTTACTCGGGTGCATAGGACTTCCTAGGAATTCCTCCTTCGCTTGGTGGTCCCTCGCATCAAAGACAAATAAAAGAGATGGGTCAGAACAGTCAATCAATAATCTCAATAATAATAAGAAGTCAAATAAATAAATATATTATGGACATGAGCAAAGAATTAAATAAATAAGTAATCAACCTTACAAAATCCGTTGCCTCCCCGGCAACGACGCCATTTGATGAAAGGGAAATTGACGAGGTTGTGTCTTTCAACAAGGCGGATCGACAGTCGCTGAGTTGACCTCAGGCAGACTCCCAAATCGATAAACAATTAACCCACAATGAATGTATGCAATGAATATCCAAAAATGTGGAGTTAAAATTTATTATAACTCTACATGCAAGTGTGTATAGGTGTAAGTACAAGTAGAGGTCGAACACTGGGAGGCGAAAGGTTGTATGGTGAAAATGATTGTGCAATTATTCAATTCAATGATCATGTCCAAGTCTTTATTGTTTTCGTGGGTTTTAATTTTCTTTTTTTATTTTTGTTTTTATGATTTTATATATTTTTTATATTCTTTTTATTGTACAATATAGATATATATAAGGAGTTATATATAAGAGAGGAGAGAGAGGTAATATAAGGATATATATTTATATTAATACTCAATATATATATATATATAATTTTTTTTGGCTTTTTTATATTTTTCTATTTTTTGGTTATTTTCCTGAATTTTAGTAATTTTTATGTATTTTTAATTCCAAAAATGTCCCTAATATAGGATTAATTAAATAGCTGAAAATAATTTAGGTTTTAAAATATAAAAGAAACTAACCTAAATTAATTTTAATATATTACCAATAATATATAGATAATTATAAAAGAGAAAATTGTATTTTTGGTATTTTTTAGGGATTTTTCTATTTTTTTGTTGGATTTTGGAGCTTTCCGATTTTTTGTTTTTCTTTTTCATATTTTTAGGTTTTTTCAACATCTGGACTCAATATAGATATAAATATACCATATATAATTTTTTTGTAATTTTTCAAAAACATTTTATAATTTTTTTGTATTTTCTAATTTAAACAGTACAAAATGGCTCTTTTTTTCATTTTTAATAATTAGGAAAAATGCAAAAAATGCAAAATAAAATATGGGCGTGCATGAACATCACATGAAACATTTATCCTAATTTTTGTGGAATTTTAGGAGCCTCATAGGTATTTTTAATAAATAGATAAAAGACACAAAAATAAAATAGTCTGGCAGGGGTATTTTTGCATATAAAATAACTTCAGGGGGTAATAGTGCAAAAACACCAAAATATCTTAACGTGTTATTCAAATCTAAGGACTAAAACCAAATAAGCAAACCCGCCAGGGCCCCCTTGCAATTTAACCATCATGTGGGACTACACGTGATCTGCACCCACAGGGACCAAAACGCAGTTTTGGAAACTCTAGGGTCCTGGTTGCAATTTTTCACAAAAATAATACACTGGAGATTTTATTGTATGGACTAAAGATAAATATGCAAACATACAGGGGGACATGTGCAATTTTACCTCCTCACGTGGGACGAAACGTGAGGTGACGTGGACTGGACCCAAGTGTAATATGAAGAACAATACAAGGGGTACATGCAAAATGTCCACATTATTCACAACGTTACATTTAATTTACAATATTAAAATTAAATACAAAAAGAACGGGGGCTGGATAGGCAATTTACCCCCGGAGTGCGTGTGATCCAACGGTTGAGCTTCGTCCACTTGACACGCGTCGCCTCCACATTTGCCGATGACGCTTCGACGATGGGCGGTGAGGATTAGATCACCCGAGGTGATCTGACGGTCTGAGCGCTGCTCCATCGGACGGCTGTCACTCGAACTGGGGACTTCGTCTTCATCCAACGGCAGGGGACTAGCGTGGAAGAACAGGGAAGAAGGCTCGCCGAGGCGAGCTTCTTCCGACGAGATCTCGCGCCCCTGCCGGTCTTCACTGCTTCGAGGTGTCCCGAAAGCTTCCTGGCAGGGTCCTCTGTCGTCTGCAGGTGTCGGATCGGCCGGAGGCACGCTGGAGCGCCGCCACGAGCTCGGAGAAGAAGCAGAGCTCCAGGTACCTCCGACGGCTTGGGAATCGTCTCCTGGTGCTCTTTGGCGCACCTAACCTGCACAGGAAGGTAGAGGGGCTCGAGGTCTCTCTCCTCGACCCGGGGTTTGAAGCTGGAAGCAAGGGGATGACGATGGGCGGAGAAGCTCCGGCGGAAGACGGTGGAGGAGCTTTGTTTCGCAGATCTAGGGCAGATCTGGTTCGGTTCAGGTAGCTCGGAGGTGGAGAAGATGGTGGGGAGTGAAATGGAGGTGAAAGTGAGTCGGGAATCGGTCGATGGCACGGTGGAGAAGTCGCCGGAGCGGAGCTCCGACGAACTTCGAATTAACTAATCTACGCTAATCTACTAATCTAAATGCGAAATAAAAGAAAGAAATAAAATGCAGGAATGAAATCTAACTAAGAAATGTAAAAGGCGAAACTTTTATACATGGGGGCCTCCAGGGAGCAGGGCGGACGCCGGAGCTCCGCCGCAACAAAACTCTCCTCCTTGTGCCGAACCGAGGTGCTGGGAAGCGCCTCCTGTCACGAGGGCTACTCCAGGAACTGATTCAAGCTTATTGGGAGGATGAAATTGGCCAAATTCGGCCAAGGAGGAAGAGGAAATTATTTATAGACATCCCTGAGACCTTTATTGACCGGCTAAAATCGAAGAATCTGGGCTATGTATCGAATCGAATATGCGGCGGGGGTCATGATGCATCTGGGAGAAAAATCCGTGAAGAGATCGATGGTGACGGAGCACTGAGTCGAACTGGGAAAATGCAAGAAATCAGGGGAAAAGACATGTCTGACGGGAGTCAGAGGCGCAGGGGGAGTTGACCGGAGGTCAACACTCCCTGGCCCCTGATTGGTCCACATCGGACCGATCTTGACCTAATTATTTAACATAATAAATGAATTAATTAGATTTTACTTATAAAATAAAAAAAATGTTTATAAAATAACATAGTATTTATTTATGATTTTTATTTATTTTTTGAAGTATTTTATTAGGGTTTTATTAAAATAATGTATTTTTAAGTATATTTATATGTATTTATTTTTATATTGTTTATTTTTATTTTATTATTTTATTTTCTTATTTTATAAATTTATAACTTATTTTTGTGAGTATAAATATATTTTTATTTAATTTTTAATTAGTTTATTTACATTTTTAAATAAATAAGTACATGCATTTGTAGGTATACTTATAGGTATTTTACCTATATATTATATACATTTTAATTATTTTTTTTAATGAATTTTATTTGTTTTTATTTTGGATTTGTATTTTTTAATAAGATATATATAATATATACCTTATTATAAAAACATATATGAATAAAGAATAAAATAATTAAATTCCCTTTTATTTATATACATATAGGTAGCATAGGTCTTTTGTCTATGTAGCCTATAGACTTATTTAATTTTACAACTTCTATTTGGTTTTCTTCTAATTTCAATATGTACATGTATTATATACAATATTTACAAAATTCTAAAAATATAAATTTGTACAAATAATGACTGGAGAATAAATTGAATATTTTATTCGAGTGTATTGTACAATAGGGGCTAAAAACCAAACTTTCACAGATGAACTCCAAAAGTCATGAAGACAATTTTATTAAATAGTTCTTGGAGAGCTATATACAACTAAAGGTGAGTTTGGGTGATTTGGAGTTTTTATTTCCAAGATATGGGTCTGTGAAGTTGAGATTTTGGCTTTTTATTCTATGTATAAAATGTAAACTGGGTATTATTTTTATACAAACTCAATTTTGTAATTTTATTTACATTATTATCTACAACTCTCATGTACAAAGTTTCTTTATTTGATGAATAAATAATTATGTACAAAATAGGTGCCAAAAATGCATAAATAAATGAGGTATTTATTGTATACTGGCCCTTATCTCCCACCACTTTATTCCTTGTCGACCAATTCCATGCTGGCCTTGGTCTCGGGGTTCGGGTCATAAAATATTTGCAATATTTCATTCCTTTTTATTTTCTTCTCTTTATTCTATAATTTTGGCATTAAAAACCTTATTTTATGTACAATTAATACAATGAATCATGAATGCTATTATATACAAATTAATGCTATTTACATGCATTTGCTGGGGTTTTTAAGGACAAAATGATAGAATAAAGATGATGAAATGGAGATTCATCAATATGCGAATGCTAAAATGCGAATGTTATTAATGAATGCACAAGTGCTTATTATGCGATTTTTGTGGAAATATGCTCCTAATTACTCGGGAACAAGGTTTTATTTTCAACTTTAAGAGTGATAAATCACATACATCGCTGGAACGTCGCTGGAGCATTCCAGAACGACATTATGTGGAAGGCATATGTCCCAAATGGACAGGTGAATGTTGTCATCTCTTGATCTTCAGGAGCAATGATGACTTGATTATAATCACAATGTCCATCCAAGAAATAAAAATATTCCTTCGTGGTCAGTCTTTAAACTATCTGGTCAATGAAGGGAGTGGAAAATGATCTTTCATGGTCGCTAAATTTAGACACCGGTAATCTACACAGACGCGCCATGATGTCGGAACTATGGTTGTGATCTCCTCTCCTTTGTCATTCTTGACATGGTGATTCCAGACTTTTTGGTTACAACATGCGGAGAAATAACCCATTTTGAGTCAGATATGGGATATATGAATCCTGCATCACACATATCGTGATCTCATTCATCACAGCCTCCTGAAGGTTTGGATTTAATCTGTGCTAGAATTAGCGAGAAGGTTTGTTGTCTTCTTTAAGGTATATGTGATGCGAGCATAGTAAAGGATTTATCCCATATAGATCTGAAATTTTCCAGCCTATGGACTTGCAGTTTCTTTCGAGAACCTCGTGCAGATGCGATTCTTGTTCCTCAGTTAGTTGCGAATTGATGATTACGGGGAACATATTTGACACACCCACAAGGAAGGCGTACTTTATGTTTGTTGGAAGAGGTTTGAGATCAGGTGGGGATTGGTTCAGCTCAGTGACGACTTCGACTACTGTGTAGGGTGAAGCTATTGGGTCTTTCTTCTGTTGTGTGTCCACCATTAGCACTGTAGGCTCTGAGTGCACTGCTGCACAGAATTCTTTGATGATCGAATCTTGTTCACAAAAATCTGCAATGATGGCCTCTTTCTCTGCCAAGGATAGGTGGTCATGACTGTATTCATCAGGCAAGTCAGCAAAAATCTCATTTTCAAGGATATCTGCGAACTTGATTGTGCTGTCCAAGCCTGCCTCAGTGGAGAGGAATGCTTGGGTTTCAATGTCATCCATAAATAGGTTTATATCAAGGAACCAAAAAGTCACAGTCTTCTGGTCACTGCTCTGCTGGCTCACTCTCGCCGAATGCAGATGCTGAAGGTTATGGCACTTGGATTGTTTCAATCAACGCTTTATCGCTATTTGAAAGGAATGTTATTTTCCCAATGCCATAGTTCACTATAGCTTCGGCTGTTCGAAGGAACAATCATCAAGGATTATCAGGGTACGCTGAAGAGGAGCTGAAGTGTCCATATCCAGAACTATGAAGTCCATAAGGAACTGCATTCCCTGAATGGTGACGATGACATCTTCCTGGATTCCTCGGGGCCGCTTAATGGATGTATCTGCAAACTGCATAATCATTCATGTGTACTTGAGCAGTACCAACCCAAATTCTTTGAGCAGTGAAGTAGGCATTAGGTTAATTGAGGATCCACTATCAAGTAGAGTCCGATCGAACTCTTGATTAAACATATGCCATCTGACTAAAGGAGGTTCCATATCCTTCTTCTTTGTTGGGAGGTTGCTGATAGCATTCATTGTAGCCGTGGTGAGGATGTGTGCTTCACATTTCTTGACGAGTTTTGCATGACTGTCTTTTCGATGTGCATGCTTCCTTCACACCATTCTTGATATTAGGCATGCACTTGATTGCTTTGAGAAGAGGCATTTCAAGAACAAGATTCTGAATTATTTCCACCACATCAGGATCATATAAGGCAATTTCAAATGTTTATTTTTCGATTTTTCTCATTGCATCAAGATATGGAATATGTCCATAATCAAAATCAGCAGTAGGAATAGTGTTCTTAGTTACAAAACATATGTTCCCACATCAGGATGTACATGTGGATGACTAAGATAAGCAGGGTCATTAGGAAAGGCATGCATCCAAAATCTTCAAGCGAGGCTCCATCGGCTACCATCAGATCGACTATAGGTGTAGTCTCGATCAAATCTAGCTAATTGGCGCTTCGACTGCTACTGTTGGTGCTCTCTTTTCGGTATTTTTGATTTTTCTGATTTTTTTTGGATTTTTTGTGGTGCTTCTCTTTCTTCTTCCTCACCCAACCTGGTTGCTGGTCAGGCTGATGTAGAAGAAGGCGATGAATTCCCCATGGTTGTTTTATTCTTCCCCTTGCAAGTGGATGAAGGTTGCAAGGTCCTACTACTCCCGAGAGTGACAATGTTAGATAAAAACAATTCATTCCTATCTAAATCTGTAAGACCGGAGGGATCTTCACAGACTACCTACTCTTTCTTCTTAAAATTGTTAGGGTTTTCCTCCACCTATGCAGGAATGGAGATCTTGGCGACGGTGAAATCATCCAACTTATGATTGAGATTTGCAAAGCCCTTGACAAGCTGGGCCATGCAGTCCAAGGTGGGATTTACAGGAGATGCAGCCTCAGATACATCAATGCGTTGGCTATGCTGGTATTGCTGATGATATTGAGACTGCTGGTTGGGGGTACTAGGAATGATACTGAGGAGAAGGGTGTTGTTGTCGATATTGCTAAGGAGGGTGTTGCTGATATGGGACAACCACATACTACTGGTTTTCCTGGTACTGTAGGTACTGCACTGCTGTTGTTGGTACTGGTTTCTGTCTCTGATTTCCATAGAATTGTGGAGACTGTTGGTATTGTTGGTGTTAGGATTGGTTGTTTTGGAAAACCTCCCTCCTTGTTGTTGAGGGAATTGGCAGGAGTTATTAGCCTGACCCTGTTGAGGTCCTCCTGGATGGGTCAACTACACATCATTTGACCATACACCATTTACCTCATGAATAAGAGGTGATGGAGGGGAGAACTGATCTGGAATGTATTGGGGCCCCGGATGGTAGACAACCAACTATTGTTGTAACTGCTGGAGAGTTATTGGCTCTGAGGCTTGCACTTAATAGACATGCTGAACCATTGTTTGGGATTGACACGATTGAGGAGGTCGTGGCGGTGCCAATGCCTTCGTCTCAGCTGGGGTGGAGGCCGATGCAGACACAGAGTTGTAGGAGCTGATTCTACTCACCAGCGGATCTAGCTGTTTGGTGATTTGATATAATTTTCTAGGTTCTTTATTCTTTATTCGATCACAACAAGTTTCTCTAGGTCATGTGATCACTTCTCAACTATGTCCACTTTGGACAAGTGACTCCCAATAATGCTTAGATTGGAGCTCTCATCCCTGTCCAGCTTGTGGGATGTTGGCATGTGCATAGGTTTTTGAACAGTTTATTGCTGGCGCTGATAGGCATGGAATGCCGATAAAGAGGCCTCTCCTTCGACCATTTCTTCAAATATCTGCCAGACACCATGCTCATCTTTGTTGAAATGAGAGCCACCACATGCTGCATCCACAAGCTTCTAATGAATTTCTATTGTAAGTCTCTCAAAGAAACGTTGGACCAGGCTGGTCCTAGCAATCTCATGATGGGACACTTTTATTATAGCTCAATAAACCTCTCCCAGGACTCATAAATGGATTCGTGCAAAGTTTGGGTGAAGTTTGCTATGCGGGCGTGCATCTAATTAAGTCATCCAATATGATAGTATTTGTGCAAAAAGGCAGACTTCAATTCTTCCCAGGTGGTAATGATCTTTCCCAAGTGGTTGATCCAATGATTGGCCTTGTTATGAAGTCTAAAGGGAAATGTCATCATCTTCACTACCCAAGAGGTATACTAGGATAGTGAGTTGTGCCACAGATGCCCCTGAACTATTGTGGATGAAAGTACGGTCCTTCGTTGGCATTTACATGGAAGGTGGGTGGGAGCGCCAGTAGCTGAGGCTTCAATTAAAAATGGGCATGGATTGCAGAAATATGGACCCATTCAGTAACTTGTTCCATCCCAGGATTGTATGTTTCTTTTAGAGTCGGCTTGGGCCTCTCTACTCTAGGCTCGTCTGGGTCTCCACCGCCTCCACCTTCGGGATTTTCTTTGAATCCTCCTCGATTTTCTCCCCTTCTCCTCAAGTCATTGAGCATTTCTTGGACAACAACCTGTGCTAAGGCATGATCCTTAAGTTGCTAATGGATTGCCTGAATAGAGGAAAGGATCTAGGTATTCACTACATTTAGATCCGGCTGCGAACTCTGATCTTGCTGAGGTGGTGGCTGTGGTCCTTTCCCTTTTTCTCTAGGAGCCATCTCTCTTTGTGATCATGAGTCTGACTCTATCATTATTTCTGGATCCAAAATGGGATCTTGATCTGCAAATGGAATAATGTCTCGATCAGTCTGTATGGAGGCACCAGATGTAGCAAATCAATCTGTGTTAAGGTCAACATATACCTTCATTAAGGATGGTGATGTATAAGGATTGAAATCAATAGACAACCAAAATGAGAAAAGTTCAGGACGAGAGTGATCCCAGATTATTAGAGAAGACGGGGAGTCTAGAGATCGGTCCACGGAGTCTGAACTGGGTTCTCGTGAATCGCCCCGAATTGTTGGAGGTGGAGAGCATGTGGAATCGATGTTGGTGTCGATGGGGTTCCGACTAAGCCATCCATGAGTCACCATCTCGAAGGTCAGGAGGAGATCGAGAATGGAACGATACAGGGGTCAAGCAAGAAATAAAGGGAGTGTAAAACAATAGAATGCTCGACCAATAGGGGGTCAAGTAGGGAATCAAAACAAAGTGAAAAAAGGTACACAATGTGCATGACTAATCTTTGGACCATAATCTAATTCAAACAAACACAAAACATGGGTGGGTTTACGTACTCAACACAAGGGAAGCCGTAAAAGTTTGTTATTTTTAACTTTTCAATTTTATTGTTATTTTCAGGCAATCTTATAACAAGTCCTTAAGTACGCTAATCCTTTAGGAGTGTGTGTACTGCTAGGTGACTGCCCTGTACTTGTTCCACATCCTTTGTAACCTGTGACCTGCGTGCTTAAAAGTCCTTGTTCTCATGACTGGGAGGCTACTCAGTCAAAGAAATAAAAAGTATGCCAATAGGCGAAATCGATACTTCAAACCTTGCTCGCAACGGAATCACTCGTGAGCATGAAAGGACCTACTCAGACATAAACTGATGAGACAAACACACCCGTGAGGCATGGCCTAAGCTCAGTACTTTAGATTAAGTCAGATGCTCCACATAAGGAGGGAACACTGTGCTCAACTAGGTCCTACTCATCCACGTACGATAGAAGCGCCAATGCTTTGTCAACCCAGGTGATAACCAAGGCACCACAGATCGAGATTTGGGCTCTTATCCTTAGCGGGTTGTATCTTACTCAGTCTAGAGTATACCTAAAAATAATGTGGGCTTTATGAACCCCAAACAATGAATGGTTCATTGTGAATTTTAATTAAGATAAAGTTTATTTAGCATTCCCCTTTTTAATTCTTGGGTTTTCAATTTTTGAGTACTTTTCAGAGTAAACCGCCTAACAATTTTATGTATTTTTCCTTTATATCCTAAGTGATAAACATAGGGGGGAGAAGACAGAAAAGCCATGCAAGTCATCACTAAGGTAGAAATCTTACCTTAGTGACTAATGATGCAAGCAAAGATAGAATTACTTACAGTACTTCCCAGTTCTCTCCATGCAGAAGGCAAGGTGGAATTGAGATATTTACATTATATGACAGTATGCAAAAGCGAGAAAACGTCCTAAACAATACCTGCTATTATCGGGAAGAACCATATGCTAATCACTCAAAAATGGATCCTAGAGTCCAGTGTTGGAGACCTCTCATTGCCCACCATAATGGGTCCTGTAAGTGCTATATGAGGTCTCTCATGGCTCGTGGTTCCAAATTTAAGTAATTCACAATTAATTTTTGACTAAGCCCAACGAGATAGACTATATGTGCATGTAATGTTGTTAGGGCTTTGGACCGAGCTACTGAGTCAAGCAACGTACTATATAAGGGTTCACTCATAAAAAAACAAATATAAACAAAGGAAAAAAGCTCAAATCACAGGAAACAAAATAAACAAAGGCGATAAAACATGAAAAATCCGGTATGAGGCCCTCAGGTGAACAGACACCCCGTCACTGGACCTCGTGTGGTGGAGAGAGTAATGTCCCAATTAATTACAAATTATTTTACAAAATTAAATATCTCTCTCAGTAAAGAAAATGGAAAATGCTATGTTATATGCTGCTCTTCTCCTCCTCCCCTGCTCTTCTCTCGTGCTCTCTCCTGGTCATCTCACAAAGAGAATGCCGACCTTCGTTCGCCTCGGTGCACCAACCTCCTAAGAGATAGCCTTCGTCAAGCGATCCCTCACATGAAATATCAACAAAAAATTGGATTAGAACAATCAAATAATTATCAAAGAATAAATAATAGAAAAATATGAATAGATAAATGTACATCTATATATACAAAGAATGTGCTACAATCTGTTGCTCCCTGACAACGACACCATTTGAAATAGAGGGTTTCTGCGAGGGTCTAGCAATCTCACAAGGCAAGATAACCAATCGATGCAGTGACCCTCATGAGACCCGATCTAGTTTAAAAGTCAACCCATAATTAAATATTAGGCAATAGAGATAGCGTGGATCAAACTTTATTATAAACCCTACAATAAAATGTGTATAGTGACAATTAGAGTAGGGTGTGGATACATGGAGCACACGATGTAGCACTATATATTATTTACAAATAAATATTATATGTATTGTGTATATATAACTATGCACAATATTACTCAAATAATGAGGGTTTTAAATTTCATTAATTTTTTATTTTGTTTTATATTTTTATTCTGATTTTAATTTTCGATTTTTATTTTTCTTTTTATATTTTTATATTTCTTTTTCTCTTATAATATATAATATAACTATATATAAATGCACACAATATATACTAATATAGATATAGATTTTAATAAAAATAATCAAAATAAAGAAATATTTTTTTGAGTTTTAAATAATTTTTATTATTTTTGTTATTTTTAAGGAATTTGGCTAATTTTTATATTTTTAAAGTTGAAAATACCCTAAAACAAGGATACAATACAAGGCTGAATTTTAAAATGGAGATAAAAATATCAAACACTATCAAATTTCTCCAAATTAATTTTTATGTTAAGATAATAATATAAAGTAACTATAAAATAAAAAGCACTATTTTTGTATTTTCTTGGGAATTTTATAAATTTTTATAGAGTTTTTGGGGATTTTCACTTTTAAGCATTTTCTTTTTCTGTTTTAGTGATTTTTGGTCTGAAGATCAATAATACTTAAATAAGCCTACTGTATTTTTTAGCAATTTTTCAAGATGATTTTATATTTTTTTGTGTTTTCAAAGACAATCAGGAATGACTATGCATTATTTTATTTTTAGAAAATTGGAAAGGGGCGTAAAATGCAAATGTAAAATTACAACATGATCAAGCATGCATGCAGGTACCTACTCCTATTTTTTTTGGTAATTTTTGAGATACGGTAACTATTTTTAATGAAGGGAAAATGATTCACAAATATAGTCATCCTGACAGGGGTATAATTGCAAATAAAAATAAACAATGCAATTTTACCCACATTATAACACTAACACTTGAAGTTTATTATTAAACAATAATTTATATACCTGCAAGGATTTATATGCAATTAGTAGAAGATACACGTGCTCCTACACATGACACTAGCAGGGACTAGATTGCAATATACAAAATATTCTAGGGGTTACATGCAATTAGTACAAAAGTTTTTAAACCACAAAATAATTACATGACCTTTTAATAAATACAAAAAGGCAGAGGAAGGCTATGAAATTTAACCTCTTATGCATTGGGATCCAAGCATCTTGGGCTCGCAACATGGCTGACCGAGCGGCTCACTTTGCGTACCCCTGCACGAGAAACAAACGGTCCAGATTATATTTGGACCACTGTTCTTGATAGAACGATGAGAAGATTTCTGGAAAACTTCGATTCATCGTTTCTCTGATCTCCGACGTACTTTCTCTCCACCGATGAGCCCAATAGATAGCTGGGTTTCCTTTGCATGCGACTGTAGGGTCTAGGCGAGGCGAGGCCATGCTAGATGCTCCGACGAGGTTTAACCAACTAGAGCATCTCCAGGTGGTCGTTGAAGCCCCAAAGTACTCGAAGGTCTTGCAAAACGCAACCAAAAGACTCCTGGGTACGAGGGCTATCTCCTCGACCTGGGGTTCACTCGAAATAGCAGAGGGAATGGAATGGAGTGGGGGGGATTCGACGAAGGTGGCTGAGGGAGATCTGACTCCTTGAATTAGGGCTTTGTTCAAGGGGGTTTTGAGGGGGATCGCCTGAGAATGCGAAGGATTAAAATTTGGTGGAAGTTAGGGAGAATCGAGGGTCAGATCGCTCCAATTTTGATCTGGAGCACGAGCTCCAGGAATTTCATGCTTTTCAATTTGAGCATGATTCGATTAATTTTAACTACAAATTAAAGAAGTGGAATGGAAATTAAACTAAAGAGTTACATAGGAATGAAAGAACAAAGGGCTCAACTGACCTGAGAGGCCAGGAGCAGAACCAGCCGGCGATGCTTCGACGGTGGGTTGGATACACCTCCTCCCTTGCTCTCCTCGCTGCAAATCAATGGCTCTACCGCACTGTCACCATGGGAAAGCTAATGGGAGTGATATGAGGGGCCAAAGCTTGAAGAATAAGGATCAAAATTCAAAAATGGACGAAGGGGTTTTATTTAGAGGATAAATTTTGGTGAATTTTGAGGCAATTTTGTGTGAGATTGGTGGGAGGACGGTGAAGATACGAGGATGGGTGTGAATCTAGGATGAAGAGGCTGCACAATGGTGGTGGGCTCGAGGGTAATGAGTGATGGAGGAAGCGTGGAGAAGTTGGTGAAGAGACAGCCTCACGAAGCTTTGATAGACATCAGAGGCTAGGCCAAACAGTTGACCGACGGTCAACATTAGAATGCACTTGGTTGGTCCACATGGACCAAACAGGAAATTCCAAGGCAAAAATGCCTTGGAAATGAAAATAAATAGAATTTTATTTTATTAATTTTAGGTTGTAAAATAAAAAATGTTTCTAAATTTTTAGTATTTTATACGCATTTTTATTTATTTTTTAGAGGTATTTATTTACCAGTTACTTTTTAGGGTACATATATGGTATATATAC
The DNA here is from genome assembly GCA_037367405.1 of Ottelia alismoides. Taxonomy (NCBI): domain Eukaryota; kingdom Viridiplantae; phylum Streptophyta; class Magnoliopsida; order Alismatales; family Hydrocharitaceae; genus Ottelia; species Ottelia alismoides. The sequence goes on along the minus strand of JAZKJV010011765.1, from coordinate 730,496 downwards.
CTATGTTTTATGTATTCTATTTTTATTTTGTATTATATATATTATTTTTTATTATGTTATTTTATAAAATTATAACTTATTTTATTTACTTAAATATATATTTGTTATAATTTTCTGATATATTATATAAACTTAAATAAATAGGTTTATTTATTATATAAGTATGCATATTATATATTCATATGTATAATTTATATACATATTTTATTTTAGTGTTTTCTTGTGTCTTTATTCCAATTTTAATATGTAAATATATTGCAAATAATATTTACAAAATTAAAAATATAAAATTATAAAAATAATAAAGAATAAATACAGTGATTATTTTAATCAGATATATTATACAATAGGGGTCCAAAACCTAACTTTCACACCTTAACTCCAAAAAAATACGAAACCACCTTCAATAAATAACTTATTAAAAGTTATATACAATTAAAGGTGTTTTTGATACATTTTGAGCTTTTATTTGGGAGATATGAGTATGTGAAGTTTGACATTTGAAATTTATTTTGTGTATGAAATGCATACTGTATATTATTTTTGTATGAAATAAATTTGTATTTTTCTATATATTATTATATACAACTTTCATGTACAAAGTTTCCTTATTTGAGGTATAGATAATAAATAATAAAATAGGTCCCAAAAGGCAATAATTGGCCTATTTTATAGAGTGATTCGTTCTACATTTTTTTGTATAACTAGCTGCCCTATCTCCTCCTACTTTATTCCTTGTCGACTAAGACATCATGATCATTGAGTCTCGGGGGCAAGGGTCACTTATTGTCTTTGACACTTCACTCGTTTTATTTTCTTTCCTTTATTCTTTTATTTTGGTGATAAATACAATAAACTTATAGTATTTTATACAATATTTTGTACCAATTAATTATCATTTATTTTGAAAATTAGTTATACATTCATGCATTTAGCTAGGGTTTAAAGGCCAAAATGAAAGAATAAAGGTGATGAAATGGAGATTCATCATGAAGGCAAAATTGTTGTAGGCTATTGGATCAAACATGATCCAAATACCTGGATTGAGTGCTCAATAAGACAAGGAGAGTTGGCGGGAACTTAGGCGCATTTGACTGGGCATTGCATTGGAATAATGATGTGACACCATGCGGCATATTGATCATGCAATAAATAAAAGATAAATATATTAAAATAACAAATAACTTCAAAAAAATGCCCAAAATGAAAAATGTAGTCCTAAATGTGTTCTATAATGTTCACATAGGAATCAGATGCGAATGGACTCAGCTATGTAAGATATGTATTTTTTATAATAATTTATGTATATAAAATATCATCTTTTTAATTTTGTAATATTTTTTGGTTTTCTGTAAATGAATAATGCATACACAAATTAAATATGGTGTAAAATAATGTAATGGGCTCAAATGTATTTTTTTAGACTTTTCGAGTTTATAAAAGGTCATAATAAAGTATGGAAGTGGATTATATACAACTGAATTAGGTCATGGTGTTCAAGTTAGAACTTGTCTTTTTCATTGCTTTTCTAATTTTTTTGAATTTGATTTTTGTGTAATTAGTTAAAACATGAATTGAAATAAATAAATGAAAAAGAAAGAAATAAATAAGAGTCAAATATGCTCAGGAAATAATAGGTAAAAGATCGATGGATATGTATAATATATAGTTAAATCTTGGTGTATTGTAGAGAGATGGTCTACTTGGCTAAAAAGCTAGCCTAACAATTGTTGTGCAACCAACCTCAATTTAACCAACAATTAACCCACAAATAGGTAAGTGATCAATAAAAGAGAATATGAGTTAAAATTTATTATAACTATACAATGGATGTGTACAGGTATAAGTACTTGATGGATCTCAATTTCATCACCTTTATTCTTTCATTTTGGCCTTAAATCCCTAGTTAAAAACATGTGTATATCATTAAAATGACAAAATAAACACTCTACAATTTTTACAAATACTGTATGAAATATTGTTTTATTTATATATTTAATTCCAAACTTAAATAATAAGGGAAGAAAGGAAAATAAATGAGCCACCATAGGTGTTGAGTGTCCCTAGACCCCGAGATCCAGTCTCTTGATCGATAAGGAATAAATTAGGAGGCGATATGGTAGATGAATTGTATAAAAAAGACAGAAACCCTAATTTTCAATTCATCTATAATTATCTTTTGCTATTTATTTTATTACTTTTACAACTCAAATAATAAAACCCCCAACATGGATATAGTAGATATAAATACAAAAAAAACAAAATTGAGTTCATAGAAAAATCATGCATAATGTGCCGGGACACAAAACATGAAAAGTCCAGAAAAAAACTTCACATACCTGTTTCTTCTCCACACTGTATCAAAATTGACCAAATCATTTTAATTCTATATAAATTTTAATAAACTATTTAATGAAGGTGGTTTCATTTAATTTGGAGTTAAGATATAAAATTTGGGTTTTGGGCACCTATTTTGTAATATACTTGTATATAATATTAATTATATTTATTTTTTGTATTTTTCAATTTCTCATATATTTTTATAATTTTATTTACTATTTAAACAAATATACAAAATTAAAATAAGATAAAAATCAAAATAAAATAAAAATAAAGAATTCATTTAAATATATAGGAAAAACATACCTATATGTATACCTACAATGTATCTATACATAATTAATTAAGTGTACATTCAAACTTAGAAAATATAATAAAAATATCTAAATGTGTATAAAAATAAATCAAAGATGTATAAAATAATAACATGTAAAATACAAAATAAAAATAAAATACAAAAATCCATGTACCTATATTTTACTTCTAAATAGTAACTTGTTATAAAACACCTAGAAAAAATAAATTAAAATACATATAAATACTACATTAAATAACAAACATTTTTCTTGTTTTAAGACAAAAATAAATAATTAATTCATTATTTATATTTGATTTATAAATCATTTCCTCCAAGGAATTTTCTGGTTGGTCCACGTGGACCAACCAGAAGCCTCCACCAGTTGACCTCGAACAACTGGCCCCATTCTTTCGCGAGCTTCGATATGTAAGACCCCACTTCTTCACCCCATATTCTGCTCGAAACCATCATTTGCTGCCATGGAGTGCTTCTTGATTTATGAAGATTAGATCTCCCTAATTCACGCCATGGGCAACGATCTCATCGATCGTGCTTGATCTAGGAAACATCGTCGATCAAATGTGCCTCCTCCAATTGCCTATAAACTTAGCCCTCTAGCTTCTTTATTGAGTTTGAACCTTCTTTGGTGACTTTCAACCTCTCAAATCATTTTCTTCCCATTCCTTTTGGTGAGATCTTGAGAATCGGAGGCTTTGCAGCGAGGAGGTGTAAAGGAGTAATCCACCACCACTGCCGGAGGAGCTCCACTAGTAGGTCCAGCTTCCTCAACTCCGATCGATTTGAGGTCCGCCCGTTCATTTCTAGGTATATCTTTAGGTCTATTTCAACTCTAGCATCTTAATTTAATCTTTAATTCAATAGTTATCCCTAAAAAAATACCCAATTTCTCAGAGCTTGAACTCCATGCTAATTCACCATCCCTCGACCGTCAGATCACCTCGATTTCCACCCTACTCAACTCCTCTTCATCTGCTCCATCTATCTCTCCATCTGTTCCCTCTTGATCCTTCATGGATCTAGGAGTCGAAGCTCCCTCCATCTCCCTTTGATAGAGCTCCATCTCCATCTCATCTTGAAACCCTTTTTGCTCAATCCTTCGCTCGAGGACATAGCCCTCAAACCATGGATCATTTTTGTGCAGGATTTAGTTTGTGAAGACCATCTGGAACCTCAACAAAGACCTAGAGTTACTCTAGATTGCCTGGAGCTGTCAAAGCGCCTCGATCATCCTCGCCTTCACAGGAGACCATCGTTGCACATAGAGGAAGCCCAACAAGATGTTGGTCCTGTCAGGATGTAAATATACCTATGGATTTGGGAGATATGTCAAATCAAAGTTCACCAACCATTGGTTCTTCGCCTGTTCTTTGAACCCCCTTCTCCGTCGTCCGATCTAGAATACAACCCAAATCTATTCTGGACCGATGAATCTATTCAAAAGGGTACGTAAGGGCATCCAAAGGATTAGCCATGTGGATCATCGACATCGGCCAGATTGAAGGACTTTAAGTGGTGAAACTTGCAACTAAACCCTCCACTCTTTTTGTATTTTATAACTAGTCTTATAATATTTTAATTTAGTTGAATACTTTTGGGATAAATTGCATATATGTCCTTTGAATTTGTATATTTTGTACTTTAGTCTAGTGCTAGGTCACCTCATGTGGACCCCACATGATGGGACATTTTGTAAGCATACCCTTGCGACTATTGTATTTACTATTTAGTCAAGTAAAATCAAGTTTAAATTAAATGTTTCTAGATATTTTGAGGGCTCGTCCATGGACATTATTCTATTTGTAAATATACCCCTGTTAGTTTGATTTAATTTTATTTATGCATTTCTTTTTATTCAGAATAGCTTGTATGCTCTAATTTTATGCAAACATAGGTGTATGTGGACGATTGGCCGCTTGTTCACATTATAATTTTTATTTTCCATGTTGCAAGAATTTGTCATTTATTAAAAATTATCTAGAACTATTTTATTCCTTATTCGACTTAAAAACAAAAAAATTATAAAACCTTTTGTCAAAATTCCAAAAATAGTTGCTATTTATTAGCCTATTTTCTCAATCTAGACCAAAAATCACAAAAAATCAAAAGAAAGCCAAAAAATTAGCAAACTCTGGCTAACCCAAAATTGAAAATATTCTCAAAATATAAAAATATTTGTTTCAATCGTTTTTTATTTATATATTAGCATGTATTAAAATTGATTTTGAGAAATTTTGAACTTTTTTGCTATTTTTTAACTCTCAAATCAATTCAACCAATTTAAAAGTTCCCGTTTTACCTTATTTCTAATTTAACAATACCAAAAATTTCAAAAATACCATTAAAAGTCACAAAATAGAGGAATAATTGAAAAATACAAAAATATTATTATTTATTTTTTGACTATTTTATCTATATCTATAAATAGTATATCCTATACAACCTTTATATACTTATATAGTATTATATATAGTTTATAATATTACTAATTATTATAAATACCTTATAATTATTTTAAAACACTAAAACATAAAAAGGATTGTTCTTGGGGATATTTTTTAATTTTTAAATTATTATTATTCTAGTCTATATTACTTATATTATATATATAACCTTATATACATACATACTCATATATATATATATTATTCCTTATTATATATTGTTATATTAAAAAATAATATATTTAATTTAAAAAAATTATTTTATCTATTCAAACAACCTACAACACATTGATTAATTTTGTGCATACGCATATAAACACACATTTGCATTATTTATTTGTTTAGTAGTTCCTGCTACATTCCATGTTCACTATGTTTAACCCCTACCTGCTTCTCCATTATACACATTCATTGTAGGGTATAATAAATTTGGGTCCACATCCATCTGCTTTGCTTACTTTATTCATTTGGTTACTGTGGGTTGATTGTTTAAATTATCAGAGGTCCTTGCAAGAGGTCACTTCAACAACTTCGATATCACCTTGTGAGATCGCATGACTCTCTCCTAAGGTATCCTTTGGTGTTTCAAATGTCACCATTGCTGTGGAATAACAGATAGCATAGAATTGTGCATATTTGTGTACATTATTTCTTATTTATTTTTTCTCTCTATTTTTGATAATTATTTGATATTTTCTGACCTAGTTGTCACTGTTTGACTTTTTTATGAGGGACCACGTGGCGATGACTGCGTGCTAGGAGGTGGACGCACTCGAGGCACAAGAAGGTTGACTTTTCTTCTTGTATGTCAACCAAGAGAGAGCAAGAGAGAGGTAGAGAGAGGAGGCGAAGAGAAGTACATACACTTAGCTTTTTTATTTTATTTTTATGAGGAGAGTGATATTTGTTTCATTTTTATATAAATAATTGTAATTATTTGGACACTAAAACTTCTACATAACGAGGTCCATTGTCTGAGAGTCTGTTCACATGGGGTCTCGTTGGGATTTTTCATATTTTATTGCTTTCATTTTATTTTGTTTCTGGTGATTTGAGCTTTCCGCTTTTATTTTCCATTATTTTATGTGATTGAGCCCCTAGATCTAGTCTTGCTCGACTCGATAGATAGGTCCAATGCCATAATAGAAGCATGCACCTATAGTCTCTTTTGTTTTGACACACTCAATTAACTAATTGCAAATTACTTGGAATTGGAAGCGCACGTTGTGAGAGACTGCACACAACGCTTTTAGGACCCGTTATAGTGGCATCGAGGAGTCTCCAAGACCGGACACTTATATCCATTTTTGAGTAATTAGCATCTTGTTCTTCCGATAATAGCAAATCTTATTTAAGATGCTTTCATCGCTTGCATACCATTCATGTAGTGATTTATATATTATGTTTTGCATCCGACTTGGAGAGTGCTGGGAAGCACTGTGAGTCTTCTTACTTTGCATGCATCATTTTATACGAGAGTGAGAATTCCACTTTCATATCCACTTGCATTGCTTTTCCATTCTCTTCCTCTATTTTATATCACATTTAGGAATCAAAATAAAATACCAAAAAATGTTAGGCGGTTTGCTTTGAAAATACCCCCCCAAAAAGTGAAAACCCCAAAAAATTAAAACAAGGGGTATGTTAATAAAACTTTGACCTTAATTAAAATCAGTAATGGACATCCTTGTTTTGGGTTCATAAATCCCTCCTTGCTTTCAGGTACACTCCATACTAAGTGAGGCGCGAACCCCTAAGGATTAGAGCTAAAAACTCGATCTGTGGAAGCCTTGATTATCACCTGGGTTGACGAATTATTGGCGCTTCTATTATACATGGGCGAGTAGGCATTGTAGACGATGGTGTTCCCGCCTTGTGTGCCTACTTGGTCGAGAGTATTGAGCATAGGCTATGCCTTCACGTGGGTGTTTGTCTCATTATCCTATGGTCGAGTACCTCGCATGCAGGAGAAGCATTTGTTATGCCTATTGGCTTCCTCTCTCTTTCTTTGACTGAGTAGCCACCCAAGCATGAGATCAAAGACCTAAAAGTACGTAGATCACATGTTACAAAGGAGGTGGAAGAAGTATATGGTACTTTATCAGAAGTACACATTCCTATAGGTATATAGTTCTTAAGGACTTGTTAAAAGATTTTCCTACAACAATACCATAAAACTGAAAAGATAAAAATAGCCGAACTCTCACGTCTTAACTTGGGTTGAGTTGGTGAATACACGACATGTCTGGTGTTTGTTTGATTTAGATTAAGGTCCAAGATCAAGTCCCGCACACTTGTGCAAAATTTAACTTTCATTTTCCCTTCTTTTATTCTCATTTGTTCCTCGCTCATTTTTGATATATTCTTCTATTTTGCACTCCATTTATTTCTTGTTGACATATGTATCATTCATCTATTCTCGATCTTTTCTTTGAACTTGAGATGTCGACTCATCGATGGATTAGCTAGGATTCCGTCGACAACTACATCAATTCCATGCTGTCGACCTCTCCAATAATTCAGGGCGATTCCCGAGATCATGGTTTGGACTCTACAAATTGCTCTCTAGAATCCCCACCTTCTTCAATTCACCAGGATCACTCTTGTCTCAAAAGCTGCCCATTTTGGATGGAGATTGATTTCACACCTTATACTTCTCCACCCTTAATGAAATTCTATGTGGACCTTAATACAAAATACTTTTCCATATCAGGTTCTTCAATTTAGACTGATTGCAACATCATTCCTTTTGCAAATCTAGAGCACGATCTGGAGCCACATATTGTGTCGGATCCAGACTCAAGTTCAGAGAAAGAGATGGATCCTAATGGAAATGGACCTTGTTTAACCACTCAAAATCCTAGGGATTGTCTTGTGGTCCACACAAGGAATGACCACTGAGTTGCTGTGATGACGAGCCAAGAAGCTCAATTGACTAAGAAACAATTAATCCACACTAAATAGAATCAAGCAAGAATAATCAGGTGTGAATCAAAATTTATTATACCCTACGATGAATGTATATAATGGACAAGCAGGTAGGGTCGAACCCAAGGAACAATACGTGGTAACACAGAATATTATTTTTAAATAGATAATACGTGGGTTTATAAAATTTTTATTTTTTATTTTTAATTTATATTTTTAAGGTTTTAAAGTAGCTAAAATATTTATAATAATTAAACCTATGTATAACTATTTATAGTTATATAATACACTACAAGATAATATAAATAAATAAATATATAGATAAAAATAATAAAAATTATTATCATCATATATATATATATATATACACGTATATAGATAAATATATCTTAAAATTAAAAGAAATTAAAAATTTACAAAATAAAAATAAAATAAAAATAAAAATTAATTAAAATATAAAAGAACTAAAAAATCCATAAAACTTAAATATAATTTAAAACCCACAAAAAATCAGAAAAAGCTAAAAAGTACAAAAACTATTATTATTATTATTGATTTTTTTAGTTGATAGTAATTATACACATCTTATTAGTTTTACCCATAAACTTTCTTGCTATACACATCTTATGTAGGGTATACTAAATTTCACCGATCATTGTTCATTGTTTATTTATTTATCGTACGTTGATTGTTGATGATTTGATTAGTGAATTGTTGAGAGCTGAGAGAGTGTCGATACAACGATTGATGGATCCGTCTTGTCAGACACCGAAGGCTCCTCCAAGACTGAACGTTAGACACCTCTCATCGATCACTTCTATTGGAGCCCTAGGCTTTGGCCACTATCTCATTGTGCAACACCCCCTACAAATTTACATGAAACTCAAGTTTATGTAAATTACGTTTAGGTATTTATAAATTATTGCATTTTACTTTGTTTATATTTGTCCGATTAAATATTATTCTGATGAATCTCCATTTCATAACCTTTATTCTATCATTTTGGCCTAAAAACCCTAGTAAATGCATGTAAATACCACTAAATTACATAACCTGTATAAATATTGTATAAAATACTACTTTTAATGCCAAAATTATAGACCAAAGAAAAAAATATCAAAGAAATTTTATGACCCTAAACCCTGAGACCTTGGCATCTCGATGACTTGGTCTGCAAGGAATAAATTAGGGGGAGATAAGGGCCAATAATTCAACAAAACTCCTTTTATTAATTCATTATTTATTCACTTTTGTGACCTATTTTTTCTACCTTTTATACTTCAAATAAATAAACTTTGAACATGAAAGTTGGAAATAATAATATATAGAAAAATACAAAATTGATTTCATACAAAAATAATGTATAGTGTAAAAGCTACACTCTTAATAACAGTCCAAAATCTCAACTTCCCAGACCCATATCTATCAAATAAAAAATCAAAATATATCAAATCTTCTTTAATTGTATATTACTTTTAATAAGCTATTTATGAAGGTAGTTTCTTATTTTTTGGAGTTAAGGTGTGAAAGTTAGGTTTTAGACCCCTATTGTATAATATACATGATTAAAATAATCATTTTATTTATTAATAATTATTTTTATAATTTTATATTTTTATAATTTTGTAAATATCATTTATAATCTATATATATATTAAAACATCAAGGAAATACTAAAATAAAATATGTATATAAAATGTATAGATGAATATACAATAACTATACATATATAATAAATATACCTATTTATTTTAGTACATATATTATATCATAAAAATATAAATATATAAAAATAAATTATAATTATATGAAATAATAAATTAAAATAAAAAATACAAATTAACAATAAAATACTCTAAAACATAGATAAATATACCTATAGTTAACCCCTAAAAAGTAACATGTAATTAAAAATCTCTAAAAAATAAATAAAAATATTAATAAAATATCATGAAAAATAATAAACATTTTTATATTGTAAATTTAATTTAATAGAGTCATTTTTGATTTTTTACAAAATTTATAAATTATTTTAGACGGGTTTTTTCTTGGTTGGTCCACGTGGACCAACAAGGGAGCATCAGAAGCTCACTTCGATCAACTTCCCTAACACCCAGCCCAGCCTCCGGCACCTCGGTTGACCCCTTGTTTCTTTGATTTTTATGTTCCACTCCTTGCATTTTTTGGGGAAGATTCCTTCTCAACTTTTTCTCATCAATCCGCCCTCTTGCCGCCTAGATCTTTCCTTGGGCCAATGAGCTCTGTATTGCTGCCTCCACCTCGATTCTTCAGCCATCTCGACCACCCTGTACAGAACACCACCGTCACCTTCCTTCCTAGTTTGAATCACCTTTGATTGTGTTTAGCCCTCCCTTCCGGAGCTCTGGATAGAGGAGGGTGATAGCCTCCTCTCCAGCCCTTTTGCGATGGAGTTGAGCAAGTTTTAGGGTCGGCTCCACCATCTCTGGTGGCTTACCGCTGTTGAGGTCCTATTCCTGGTCCAGGCTGGTGAGGTACTATGATTTCTTAGATTAGTTCAATCATAGGTTTTGTTTTTGCCATCAATTTCACATTAAATCACGTTAAGTAGCCTTTAAATCCTAAAGCATAGTTCGTGGGAGCTGAGCTCCGACGAACCACGTCTCCTGTCCTTGCTTGTCTTTCGATTCTGCCGATTACTACATTTGCATCCCTATCACCTTGTCCATCTCGTTCCACCTACAGAACACATCAACCCCCTGTGGATAGAGACCTCAACGCTCCACCTTCGCCATCTGCATGAGCTGCCTCCGCTCAAGACACCTACGCCTCACATCACCACTTGAAGGGTTGATGCAGTTTGCCCTCGACCCTCTTAACCACCTTTACAGATACCTAGAGAAAGAAAGATTCCTAGGTGCGATTTTGGGTTCGGTTGGAGACACCATGATCACTACTTCTACTCCAACTTCATGGGTGAGATCCAATGTCCCCTCGCTCTTTTTGATGCATCTAGTCGATTGGGAACACTGCTAGAATTCATTTTGGGACATTTTTGAGAAGCGAGAGCATCGAAGGAGGAATATCTTGCCCAGAGAAGCTCAGTATGGTAGTGCTTCTTCCCAGCTCATCCATTGCCTTCCTCCGCTGTTGGATTAGGGAATGTTCTTCTATACGTTCAATCGCCGTTAGATCGTGCTCTCCTTCAGCCATCGATCCTCTCATGGGGATCTAATCTAGGCCATCATTGTCTTCCCTCATGCTGCTAACTGGATTAGTGAAAGATGGGGAGCTGTTCGATCGTGCATTAGTGGGTATTTTGCATCCTAAGCCCAAATAGTTTTGTATTTTCCATTTCATACTGAAACTTTCCTCTACCGACCATATTATTTGGTGATATTTACATTTAAAGCCCCGCACCTTTGGTATTTACATCCAGGTCTGTGCCAGCTCAACTCAAGTGACCACCCACGTGAGGTGGGAATTTGCAGGCGTACCTTTGGGGTTTTAGGTATTTTTATTTGGTCTAGACGGTTTGTATGTATGCTATATATTTTTTAGAAAAAATGTGATTTGGCCCATTGACTTTAATTTATTTACATTTATACCGTTGCCAACAATGGGATTTTTAGTGTTTGTTTGATTTATTTAAAATAGATATGTGCTCAGAAAAATCCCAAAAAATAGGATTATGTGCATGACAAGTTTAAGTTTCACACCCTAATTTTTTATTTCTATTTTAGGCATTTTCCTATTTTATAAAAATTAAAAATAACACATTATGTCCCTATCTATAGTATATAGTATATAAAACATATAAAATGTTTTTTGAAAAATTCAAAAAAAATATATATTACGTTTTTTGTTTATTTTGCAACTCCAGAAATTGAAAACAACTAAAAATAGAAAAAGAAAATACTTAAAATTGGAAAAACCCTATAATCCTTTATAAAATGTATAAAATTCTGAAAAAAGTCCAAAAATATATATTTTTTATTTTTTAATTTCTTTACATTTATATATAAGTATTAAAATTGATTTAGAAATTTTTGAAATTGTTTTCTATTTTTAATTTCCATTCAGTTTCAGCTATTTAATTAATCCCTTATTTGGGATATTTTTACTTTTAAAAATATATAAAAATTGGAAAAATTTCCGAAAAAATTAAAAAAAAAATATTTAAAACCCTAATTTATTTTAATTATTTGAGTATTTGTATTATATTTATATCTATGTTATACTCTCTCTATATAACTATATTGTATTTTCAAAAGAAAAAAATATAAAATACAAAAAGAAAATATAAAAACGTACAACTAAAACAAAACAAGAAAATATAAAACAAAATAAAATAAAAAACTAAAATAAAAAACCCACATAAAAATAGACAAAGAATCACAACCACATCTTTGCCCCTCATTGTACAATTTATCCATTCTACTCCCTGTGTTCGACCTCTACATACTTGCACACTATATACAACTATGTAGAGTTATAATATATTTTAACTCTATACTTTTATTTCATTGCTTTATTTATTATTGTGGGTTAATTTTTGATTTATTAGGATTTTCATGGGTCACAACGATTGTATCTCTGCCTTGTGTGAGACATATTTAGATCCACACAAAATCCTATTCAACAAATGATTCCGTTGCCGGGCGGCAACTACACATATATTGGGTTTTGTTTGATTGTGATTAATTTGTCTATATTTTTGCTTCAATTATTTTCTATTTTATTTGATATCATAGTTGAGCTGTCTAACCTCTCTTCTGGTTGATTTGCTATGAGGTATTTGAAATAATGAGAGCCCTAAAGGGTCTTGTCAATCCACAAGGCGGATCGATGGTCGTAGAGGAGGCCGCTCCAGGAAACCGTTGGTTTCGACAATCAACCCAAAATTAAAAATCATGCAGTAAAGATACTGTATGGATCAAAATTTATTATAAACCCTACCAAAATGGTTGTATAGTGACTAGCAAAGTAGGGTGTCGAGCACAAGGAACACATGATGTAATACATAATATTATTTATAAATAAATAATATATGTATATGTATACATATAACTACATATAATATTAGTCAAATAATGTGGGTTTTAATTTTTTTTCTACTTTTTAATTTTATTTTTGTTTTATATTTTTGTATTTTGTGTTTATATTTCAATATTTTTTAGGTTTTTAGATTTTAATTTCTTTTTTATAATAGATATATAAATAATTTATAAGGCTATATATGTACTCTATAGAATAGGATAATTATAAACACCATTAAAAATAGTAAAAATACAAAAAATAAAACGTTTTGGGGGTTTTATATATTTTTACTAATTTTGTGATTTTTGGAGAATTTTGATAGTTTTTATTTATTTTTTAAAGTTGGAAATAACTCAAAACTAGGATAACATAATAGGCTGAAGTTGAAATGGAAATTAGAAGAATGAGATTTAGTCCAAAATTTTCCAATTCAATTTTAATATGTTGACAATAATATAAAGAAAATTATAAAATAGAAAAAGCTATTGTTGGGGTTTTCAAGAATTTTATAGATTTTTATGAATGTTTGGGTGGTTTTCTATTTTTAAGCATTTCCTTTCTATTTTTAGTAATATTTGGTCTAAAGGTTAAAAATACTTACATAGGAATAATATTTTTTGGGGAGTTTTTTTAAAATTATTTTATATAATTTTTCTTTTTTAAGGAAAACATGGACTGGTCATGCATTATTTGATTTTCAAAAATAGAAAAATGGCATAAATTGCCAATATAAATATATAAGCATTCATCGAGCTATCTACTCCAATTTTTTGGTGAATTTAGGACACAACACCTATTTTTAATAAGCGGAAAACAAGTCACAAAAATAGTTGTCCTATTAGGGGTATAATTACAAATACAATTAAAGGTGAGGGTTATAGTGTAATTTCACCTGTCTTTAACACTAATATTCATAATTTATATTTTGAAAGATAATTAAAATATCCTTCAAGGTCTTACATGTAATTTTCACAAAGTAAAATGTGTGCAGGCATGTAGCTCTGTAGGGAATAAATTGTAATATACAAAAAGTTCAGGGGGCTACATGCAATTTATCCACAAGTTTTTAAAATTCATACAATATTTATTGGACTTTATAGAAATACAAAAAGGTGAGGGGAGGTATGTGAAAATTACCCGCTTAACGCCTGGAATCCATCCATCCTGGAGTCGCCATGTGTCTGATCGTATGGCCTCCTTCGTGTACCCCTTCACGGATAATTAACACTCCAGATTAGATCTGGACCACTGTACTTGATTGAATGACGATGAGGGACTTTGCAAGAACAAACCAGAACATGTCCCTGGTGGGCTTTGATCCATAATTCCTCTACACTCCGACAGTCATTCTCTCCTTCGACAAGCCCAACAGGTAGCTGGGTTTCCTCCATGTGGGGTTGCAGGGTCTGATGAAGGTGAGAGGGAACCTGTGGATCTAGCAAGGTTAAACCACCTAGAGAAGTTCCAATTGGTCTTTGAGGTCCTAGGGGTGTCTCTAGTCCTACGAGTCAGCGCTAAACACTCTTGGGTACGAGGTCTATGTCCTCCATCCAGGAGTCGAACCAAATAATGCGAGAAATGGGATGGACGAAAAGCTATGGCAAGGTAGCAGCGGGGGAGCTCAAATTCCTTGAATTTGAGGGAAATCAAAGAGGCTTTCTGAGTGCATTGTGGAGAACACGTAAGGGACAAAGAATGATGTGAAGGAAAGTCGAAATATCGACGAATCACAGTGGAATCGACCTAGAGCCCACTCTCCAAGCTTATGCATAAAACGGAATTTAACCTAGATTAATTACTAAAAGCAAAATCTAAAAGGTAGAAATGAATGATAAGGCTATGATTTACCTAGAAATGACAGAAAAGAGGGGCTCGAAGAAACCTGGGGTCTCTGGAGCGGAACCAACCAGCTGAGCTCCAACGGTGGGGTGGATGTGCCTCTGTTTGACTCCTCCTCGCTACAAACTGGAGGCGAAATGCTCCAGTCACGAACAAAACGCTGAAGAACCAAGTTTGAGGGTCTAAGAGTGGGTGAAAGGTGATCAAAATTCAAAAGGGGTATTGGGGGTATATTTATAGGCAAGGTTTCGATGATTTTCAAGGGACCATGGCATGAGAAGGAAGGAGGTTGGTAAGGATTCGATGATGGGCGAAGATGAGGGACGAAGTGGCTACAAGTAGTGGGAGGCTCGAGGGCAATGGATGAAGATGGTGGCGTAGAGAAAAGGGAGAAATGGCACCTTCGTGACAGTCTGACAGGAGTTAGAAGGGAATCCGGACAGCCGATCGCGGTCAACAAAAGGGTGCACCTGGTTGGTCCATGTGGACCAATAGGGAAATTCCAAGGCAAAAATGCCTTGGAAAAAGAATAATAAATATCATTCGATTTTATTATTTTTAGGTTGTAAAATAAAATATTTATAATTTTCTGTAGTATTTTATACATATTTTTATTTATTTTTTAGAGGTAATTAATTACAAGTTCATTTTAGGGTTTTATTTATAGGTATATTTACCTATGTTTTGAGTATTTTAATGTTGTTTTGTAATTTTGATTTTATTATTTTATTGAATTATTTTATATACTACAACTAATCTTAATATACTTAATTATATTTTTTGGTATTTTTATGATGTAATATATACAGTTAATTAAATAGGAATATCAGATATATAGGTAAGCATAGGTATTTCAACTATGTATTTTTTGTACTTATTTTAATTTTAATATTTTATTTGCGGTTTTATTCTAGTTTTAACATGTAAGTATGTTATAAAAATTATATACAAAATTATAAAATTATAAAAATATAAAATTAATGAAGAATAAATAAAATGATTATTTTATCAAGGTATATTATACAATGGGGGTCCAAAACCTAACTTTCACATACAAACTTTAAAAAATTTGAAATCACCTTCAATAAATAGCTTATTAAGTTATATACAATTAATTTTGATATATTTTGGGTTTTCATATGAGAGACATGGGTCTGTGAAGTTTGGGTTTTGAGATTTTATTTTGTAAATAAAATGTGTACTGTATATTATTTTTAAATAAAATCATTTTTGTATATATATATTTATTTATTTATCTACAACTTTCATGTACAAAGTTTCTTATTTACGGTGTAATTAAAAAAGAGTCAAATAGGTCCCAAAAATTAGTTATCAGGCTAGTTTGTAGAGTGATTTGTTGTGTGTTTTTTGTACATTTAGCCACCCTATCTCCCCATTGATGAATCTTCATTTCATCACCTTTATTATATCATTTTGGCCTTAAAAACTTTAGCAAATGCCTATAAATACCCTTAATTCATGCATTGTTGTGTAAATAGTGTATAAAATATAGTTTTTAATGCCAAATTATGGAATAAAGAAAAGAAAAAGAATAAAATATGTAGATATTTTATGACCCTAAAACCCAAGACCTAGCCATCTCGATGATTAGGTCGTCAAGGAATAAAGTAGGGGGAGATAAGGGCAAAAATACAATTAAAATTTCCATTCATTTATTCACTTTTTATTCATTTTTGGGACCTATTTTTAGTTCCACTTTTTATGCTCCAAATAAAGAAACTTTAAACATGAAACTTGTAGATAATAAAATGAGAAGAATATAAAATTGAGTTTACACAAAAATAATAAACAATATACAAGTTATACTCAGAATAAGATGCCAAAATCCCAAATTCCTAGACACATATATCTCAAATAAAAATTCAAAATATATCAAAATCTACTTTAACTGTATAAAACTTTTAATAAGCTATTTAATGAAGATGGTTTCCTATTTTTTGGAGTTAAGGTGTGAAAGTTAGGTTTTAGACCCCTATTGTATAATATACCTGATTAAAATAATCAATTTATTTATTAATTATTATTTTTATAATTTTATATTTTTTATAATTTTCTAAATATTATTTATAGTATATGTACATATTAAAACATGAATAAAACAATGAATAAAACACTAAAATAAAATGAAATATAAAAATACATAGATGAATGTACAATTACTATACCAAAGCATTTAATATATCTATTTATTTAAGTGTATAGAATATATCAAGAAAATATAATAAAAATATATTTTGTGTCTAAAAATAATTTATAATTATATAAAATAATAAAATAAAATAATAAAATACAAAATACAAAAAAATACGTAAAACATAGATGAATATACCTATATATTGCGCCTTAAAAGTAAGTTGTAATTACAAAGCCCTAAAAAATTTAAAATCATAATGAAATAATTTAAAAAAAAATATACTTTTTTATTTTATAAATTTATTTTAATAAAATCATATACTATTTTTTATTGAATTTATAAGCCTTTTTGATAGGATTTTCCTGGTTGGTCCACGTGGACCAACTAGGGCTGTACTTTTGTTGACCGCTAGTCAATTGTTTGTTTCCACCTTCTATCCATTCAAACAGATCATGAGGAGCCCCATTTATCGATTTTTCATGCATGATGCGTTGCTCTAGAGGGGTGGGACCCTTCATGAGATTGTCTCTCCTTCCATTTGTGATCCACACTGGGTACTTAGATCTCCCAAGATCCTCTTTGTTTGATCTGCACACAACCTCAAACCTCGTCCCTTTGCAATTTGTACAAAGACTACTACCCTAACCTTCTTCACTTTTTCGAATCCTTTTTGGACCCTTTCTCTTCCTCCTTTCACGCTTGAAGGTTGGAGGATTGTGACAACTCCCTAGCTGAGACCTTGGTTAGTTGTGAGAGTCGCTGAGAGGTCAACTCCGCTACCTCCACCGCACGCTGGTGTGAGGATCCATTCGTGGTTTTCAGAGCCATTCGAGGTCCCCTTTTCTACTGTAATTATACACTTTTTAGTTTAGTTAACTTTACATTTCCATTAACATGTTTTATCTTGCATTTCTGTCTTTGACTTTAGATTAATTAAATCCAAAGCTCTCATGAGAGCTCTTGAGCTATGGACACCCCATTCTACGCTAAAAACTCACCAATAAAGGTCAGATCTCCGTCCCCTTGTGATGTTGTGTTTGCTTTTGTATTTGCAGGATCTGAAGGACCCTTCTGCCGGTTAAAGGCATCTAGCCAACCACACCTAGGTGGCTGGAAGAAGCACGAGCTTCAGGGGGTTTGTTTAGCACCCCCCTGAACTTATTTGAGTTGCTTGAAGGCTTTGTCGGAGTCGCAGAAACATTAGGAGGCCCTCGATTGGGTATCAGGCCAGCGGTAGAGCATGCAATGCCAGATAAAAATCCGTCAGGGGCCTCTTCTTCCTCAGTTCATCCTCCATCATCGAGAGCCGCACGATCCTCCGCCGTACATGGCGAGCTACAATAATCATGAGATCCCCTCATGCCATAACCATTCATCACTTTGCAAGGATCTAATCTCCACCATTCATCGTCGAAGCGACATCATGCTCTCCTGGCATGACACATGTCAAGTGAATAGCCCTCGGCCGTTCGGTCAAGCCGTGAGTGGGGTAAACTTCACCCGTACAACCTATTTTTTGTTATTAATATTTAGTGTTGTAAATTAATTAAGCTATATAAATATTTTGGTATTTTTGCATTGGAGCCAAGAAGTTTATTGTAATTATTCATAGGTTCTTTGCCTATGCATCTCACGTGGTTGTCCACGTGAGGTACGCGCATTTTGCAGATCAGCCCTCAGGTTATTTATTTTTAGTACTTAAAATTAAACTGCACATTGTAATATTTTGGTGAGATTGCAGCAAGGTCCCAGTGCTTTTCTTTATTTACAAAAGGCCCCTATTAGTAATGTAGTTTCTCTTTGTTCCTTGTATCTATCTCATATAGCTACATTGCTCTAAAAAATCTCAACAAATAGGTGTTTGCTCCTGATTGCATCTACTTTTACTTTACAATTTTAGGAATTTAAATATTTATCAAAAATCAAAACAACCTATTTGCGCTTGTATACTCCAGAAAATACATATAAAATATAAAATCCTTTTGAAAAATTCTGAAAAATTATATTTTATATTTATCTACTTACTTTACAACTTTAGACCAAACATCTCAAAAAAATTATAAAAAAAACTAAAAAAACAGAAAACTCCAAAAACTTTTATAAAAATATATAAAATCCCCTAAAATTCCCAATGTTGTGTTTTTTATTTTATATTTTTCTCTATATTAATATTAATATATAAAAATGAATTCGAGAATTTTTACTCTATTTGATATTTTTTATCTCCATTTTAATTTCAACTACTAATTTTATCCCTATTTTAGGGTATTGTTGAATTTAAAAATCTTTAAAAATTAGAAAAAATTCCAAAAAATCACAAAAATAGTAAAAAAAATTCGAAAACCCAAAAATATTTTATTTGCCTTATTTTAATTATTTTCATTAGTATTTATATTTATTATAGCCTAGATTGTATATATCATATATATTGCTTTATATATCTTTTAAAAGGAAAAGATAAAAATATAAAATATAAATAGAAAATATAAAATAAGAAAATAAGAAAATTAAAAATCAAAATGCAAAAATATAAAACAAAAATAAAATAAAGAAATTAAAAATTTAAAACCAACAAAAAAGAGAATATAGATAAATACATCACATTTTTGCATTTTTTTCCCGATCTATCTTGCTTGTTTCCTGTGTTCGACCTCTAAATGCTTGCACACTATAGACATCCATTGTAAAGTTATAATAAATTTTAGCTCCACATTGCTTTTATTGCCTAGTTATGTATGGGTTAATTGTTGTTGTAATTCAGATTTTGTGTGGTCTCCTCGACGACTGTGTTCCCGCCTTATGTGGAATATGTGATCGATAGATTTTTGGGTCTAACAAATGGCGCCTTTGTTGGGGAGCAACAACACATAGATTGTCATTTACTTTTGATTGTGATTATTTGTCTATTTGTGCTTTAATTATTTCCTCATTTATTTGATATTATTATTTGAGCTATCTAA
Organism: Ottelia alismoides; assembly: GCA_037367405.1. Taxonomy (NCBI): domain Eukaryota; kingdom Viridiplantae; phylum Streptophyta; class Magnoliopsida; order Alismatales; family Hydrocharitaceae; genus Ottelia; species Ottelia alismoides. The sequence continues at coordinate 710,495 of JAZKJV010011765.1, read as the reverse complement.
CCACCCTCTCTTGTTGACTTTGTGTGAGGTACTCCGGATCGAGGGAGGTGCTTTATTCAATGAACCTGTGCACCCACATGAAGCCAGTTGCAGATTGCTAACCTAACACCAAGGAGGCTTAGAGGGATTTTGAAGATAGAACTTTTGAGCATTTATTTTTATGTATTTATTTGTATAATTTAAGTAAGAGAGATATTATTATTGTAATAACTTAAACATGACACTCTCCAGGACTTTGCCACGCTTTACGAGGTCCAGTTCCCGAGGGATTGTTCCCTTGGGGGGCTCATCGTTTTTCGACGATTTTCTTTGCAATTTATTACTTTGTTTCCCGATTTTATTTTATTTCTTTTATGTTATTGAGCCCATAGATTTAGGATTGCTTGGCGATAACAATAGGTCCAAACACATAATAACCTTTGCATGCACCTATAGATACATTTGCATCTAGTCAAATATCAACCTACTTCTTACTTGGTCTTGGAACCTCATGCCACGAGAGTCCTCTATATAGTCCTTGCAGGACCCACTATTGAGGGCGCCGAGTAGAGTACAATACCAAACTCTTAGGTTCCATTCTATGTCATTTGCATAGGCTCTTTACGCTAAGAGAAATTTCTGAACTTATGACTATTTCATCAGCTTGCATTTGCATATAGATAGGTTTCAATTCTGCTGAGCTTCTTTGCATGTAGAGTGCTGGAGGCAAGGTGAGTATTTATGCTTTAGCATTCATCATCATTTTGCCGCTTGCATTACTTTTCTGACTCTCCCTCTGATTTTGATCACCTAGGTGGTAAGTAAAATTGACTCCCCGATAGACTCATGCATTTCTCATTAAAAATACAAAAAATATTGATAATAATAAAATATGGACTTCTAATATTGCTTGACCCTAGAAAAGATTAAAAAGGAAAATATTTGTCTTGGGACGAGTAACCCCCTCATTGTCTTTGCTTTTAATCGCTTGCGCACACGCTATGAAGTAGTGCCCAAATCCCATTCAACCTCCTAAGTGTTTGTAAAATTTTTGACTTCTCACCTAACTCTAGAACAAACAAGATAAAAAGATCGAACTTTCACTGTCTCTACCGAGTTGAGTAGGTGAATTGAGGTGTTTGTCTTGTGGGAGTTTGCTTGTGTTTGCTTGTCTGCATTCTAGATTGCCTTTGCGCATTTGCGCCTTTCTTCTCGTTTTTCTTTATTTGACCATCATGCTCTCCCAATCATTTTCTCTTGTTTCAAGATGGTCGACTGGAGCGCATTTTATCCAGACTTTGCGGATCCTTCGTATCCTCCAGCTGGTCCACCTCTCTTTTTCCATGAGGACTTTGCTCCTGAACTTTGTACATATCCGCCCCAACCATAGTATCAACCCTCAGAATCCACCTCCACCTTCACATTTCCCATCACATCCACTCGAGACTGATATATTGGAGTCAGAGTCCACCTTTGAGCACTTGACCTAGATGATGGATCATATGAGACAAAGGATTGACAACCTTAAGTATAAATAAGAGAGACCATGATTCTCCACCATTTGATGATATGAGTTCACTCGAGGATTTCCATGAGAGCTTGCAATAAACCAAATACAAAAAAATGAGAAAATTTTAAAAATACAAAATGATTTTGTGGAGATGCATGATTGATTCAGACTGTGAGGAGAGGGACCACTTTCTAGATCCTTTACCGACACAACCTCTCACAACTTGTCCCAACCTTGACCATGAGGATGCCACTGTACATGCTACTCTTGGAATTCCTCGTGTAGATGATGATATTGATCTTCTCCCTTGTATGGATGAAATCCAAAAATTCAAAAAATGTTGATTGAACCCAAAGTGGTGGCCTCTATTCATGAGATCATTGATGTCCCACTTCGTCAGGCCATGAGCTAATTATCTGCTCCTCATCATAAAAAGAGAAAGCGGAGGAGAAGATTCGAGTGTTATTTTCTGGCCATGGCCACTGCCCATGCCATAACACACCGTACACTTTCTAGAAAAGGAACACTGCTACACCTTTCATTAGCTGCACCATCTCTGACTGCAGTTGTGATTACACTCTCCTTAACAACGGTGCTTCGATTAGCATCCCACCCTTCTCTTTAATACAGTCTCTTCACTTAGGGCCTCTCAAGAGAACCAAGATGATCATTCAGCTTGTTGATGGTTCAACAAAGAGGTTGAAGGGTATTCTTGAAAATGCCATCATTTCAATTTAGGGCATGAGTTACTATGTTGATTTTGTTGTATTGCCCATGGAGATCTCCATAGGGGAGCACTCTCCAATCATCCTAAGATGATCATTCCTCGACTCTACGAGGGTCATTATTGATTATGGATCAGGAGAAATTCACTTTTGTCCTATTGATGAGAGCGAAGTGATCATCACTATACCCATTGCTGACCAGAGACCTGCATCTGATGTGACTTCAATTATCTTGGATGACCTCGAGGAATGTGACCTTGATGAAATGATCATAGACTTTTGCTACATGTTGGATTCCACTAAGTCCCAAGGATTCCTCTCCAAGGAGGAAGACTCGGAAATCATGGGCCTCGAAGTTCCTTCTTCTGGGACTTGGTGATGTATTGATGACAGCCGCATGATTTACACGATTGATACCATTGAGCAGATGGCAGATATTGATGAGACTAAGGTAGAAATTGATCTTGTTGCTTTTATATAGGAATTTGGGACTTTTGATGAGCATGATGTTTCGTTTGAGACTCTTGAGGATGGACATGATTCGACTACTTCCACTGATGAGTTCGTTCCTTTGGTTTTGACCTAGATGAGACCTTGCAGGATGACCTTGACTCTACTTCTTCCGATGTTGAGTTCATCCCACTTCACTCTGATATTAGCGAGACACCCAAGGACAGACCTAGGTAGACTACTTCCACCGACCAGTCTGTGCCTTCTCACTCTACGACTGCTGGATTTTCACCAGGTCGATCCTGATCAGCTTCTGTCCACTGTGGACTCCTATATCAACCTCTACGTTGTCAGATCTATCCTTAGCAGTCCCGTAAGAAGGTTCTCTTTCAAACTTCTTGATCCTCTGTATATCCACTATGTTGTATATTCTCTTTTGTCTACCTCCGTCCATCCCCCGTTTCGCTCATTCACCCATTCTCGTGTGTGCCTTGCTTAGGATGTACTTTGTCCTAAGAATAGGGGAGGTGGACTAGCCAAGTGTTCAGTTGTTGTTCCGTTTCATCACTCTTGTTGCCTACACTTAGGGCCTCTTTTACACTAAGTATAGGGGAGTGATGTGTACATCTTGTTCTATCTTCAGATCTCTTTTCTTCTTTTCTTTTCAATTTCTTTTTCTGCCAAAAAGGTGTCACCCCTTTTTGTCCGTCTTCTATACTTACGACGTACTTTGTCCTAAGTATTGGGGGTGTACATTCTTTGATCCTCTCCATTGTCTCCTCTTCTTGTCCTACGTACAAACCCATAGTACGATCTGTTCATTCCCACCCTTGATCCTCCCTGCTTTGTGTAGAATTTTCTATACTTCGGATTACTTGATCCTAAGTATAGGGGGGATGGTCAACTTCCTATTCATTCATTCATTTCTCTATTTGTTTATTATTTAGACTTTTCTATATTCAGTACAAGTTATGTCTTCTCGTTTCTCTCTGATCTATGAGGTAATAGCTCAAGCTAGCCATAACTTGTACTTTCATATTTTTAATATCACTTATGGCTAAATATACTATTAAAATTCATTAAAATCACTTAATAAAAAGACGCACACTATTCCTCAAATTCTTTTTGTATATACCTATTAATAAATCAGGCAAACATATTTTTTGCAAAATGTTTGAAAAACAATTTGAAATCCTTTTGAAAAATCATTTGAAACTATTTGGAAACTGTTTTGTTAAATATTTTCAACCTTTGTAAAAATGTTTTGTTTTAAAAACTCCTATTCTTTGTGTGAAATGAAAATGTTTGAAAAACTTTTGCAAATGTTTGGAAAGTGGTTGCAGAAATATTTGAAAAACCTATATATACAATTTGAAAAAACCTTTGCAAAATGATTTTCAAATGTGTATTTGTAAAATTTATTTGTAAAACTTTTTGGACTATAGTTTTCAAATTTTTTTGTAAAATGTTTTTCAAATAAGTTTGAGGAATATATACATCATCCTAAAATTATTTATATATATCTATAAAATTAACCACTTACCCCTTGTAAATTTTAAAATTCTAATTCTTGTAAATATAAGATGTATCCCCGTGTAAATATTTGTACCTAGTTTTTCTCCAAAATCATTTATTTTCAAAAATCATTTTTTTGCAAAAAAAGTACCAAAAACATTTGCAAAAGCTTCTCAAAAAATACAAAAAAATTCATATTCATCACCTTTTAAAAAATCCATAAAAAGTTCAAAATCCTTTGAAAATTGCATCACAAAAATATTTCTGCTTAGCATTTGCATGGCATTCACATTTTTCAGATTGAATTTGGTAATTGAAAATGTCTAAGTAAAACCGAAGATCGGAGCTTGGTTGGACCTTAAATCTACCTAATTAACAAGAACCTTATAGGAACTGGAATTGAGGTACTTCTGGTCTAGTTAGCTTAATTGTTTAAGGATCACAAGACTTAGTTCAATGGATTCTTGACTGCCTAGTAGAGTATTACGGAGCACACGCATGGCTCTTGTCAATGATGACCTAACTTGGATACCTGCACGTTTCACTTGGCTCAACTTGGTTGGAGTGATGAGGAGATTGGATTTGCTGATATGGGATGCACACAAGTGGAAACATTTGTCCTTGTCCAGGGAGGGAAATGCATCCCAACTTGTCCATTGGTGTTGATATCTAAAGATAGGAGAGTGTGGGTTGCAATAATGCTTCAAAATAGGGATAGTCTACTGGCTCAAGAGGAAAAAATCCTTATGTAAATGTTGCTGTAAATAATATTAAAAAAGAGCAAAAGAAAAAACTCCAAAAAAGTGGAATGCCTGATTGAAAATAAAATTCCTATCGGAGTGTATATATTTGTGTAGTAAATAAGCGAGCTTGAGCTTCAAAGTCAAATCATGTGAGCCTACAACTGAATGACTTGACTACACTTGTCATGCATCCTGGTATAGGTAGCTACACTTGTTACCGTCCATTCTTCTCTTCGCCCCTCCTCTTGAGTTGGTTGTCACTTGAACTTAGAAGAGAATACCCTGCTCCTCAAGGGAGGAGTTGCTGGATTGGGGAATCAGTGGATTATCATACTGGAGAAGTTAGTTTCCTTGTCTGTTTAGTTGGGGAGAGCCACCATCACTTACATTGTACGAGTCAGATTCATAGTCATAAGGGTTTGCATATGAGTTGAAATATTCTGGCCGGGCTATTGAGGGGACTTAAGTAGAGTATTGGGATTCTCGAAGGATATTGGATTTCAAATCCGATTCCCATTAAGGTTCCGCCCACATTAAAATTCTAAAGGTCCGATTTAAGCTCCAAACTTTGATTTTGTGAAGACAAGTTTGATAATTAAATTTAATCCACCTTCTTTTGTTTTCTTTTCTTTTCTTTCAGTTTCTGCACTTATTACATAAGTGTTTGCTAGGACTAGCAAAGGCAAGTATAAGAGGATGACAAATATCCATTTCATCATCTTTACTATATTATTTTGGCCATAGAAACCGTAGTAAATGTGTGCAAATACCCTTAACTCATGCATTTTAGCATTCATGAATTGTTAAATTGTGTATAAAATACATTTTTAATGCCAAAATTATAGAATAAAGAAAAGAAAAAGAATAAAATATTGTATTAATTTTATGACCCAAAACCCTGAGACCTAGGCATCTCGATGACTAGGTCGACAAGAAATAAAGTAGGGGGAGATAAGGGTCAAAATATAATTAAAATTTCCATTTATTTATTCATTTATTATTCATTTTTGGGCTTATTTTATTTCCACTTTTTATACTCCAGATAAAGAAGCTTTAAACATGAAATTTGTAGATAAGAAAATACAGAAAATATAAAATTGAGTTTACAAAAAGAATATACAGTGTATAAGTTATACTCGGAATAAGATTCCAAAATCCCAAGTTCCCAGACCCACATCTCCCTATAAAAACTCAAAATATATCAAAATCACCTTTAATTATATATATATTTTAATAATCTATTAAATGAAGGCTGTTTCATATTTTTTGGAGTTAAGGTGTGAAGGTTAGATGTTCAACCCCTATTGTATAGTTTACCCGATTAAAATATTCAGTATTTTGTAATTTTATATTTTTATATCTTTTTAAATATTATTTATAATATATGTACATATTAATACATGAATAAAAAATGAATAAAACATTAAAATAAAATGAAATACAAAAATACATAGATGAATGTACAATAACTATACCTATGCATTTAATATACCTATTTATTTAAGTGTATATAATACGTCAGAAAAATATAATAAAAATACATTATTGTGTATAAAATAATTTATAATTATATAAAATAATAAACTAAAATAATAAATAAAAAATACAAAATAAAAAGAAAAGACCTAAAAACATAGATGAATATACCTATATATAGCCCCTAAAAAGTAAATTGTAATTATAAAGCCCTAAAAAATACATAAAAATTATAATAAAATAATTTTAAAAATAATAAAATTTTATTTTATTACTTTATTTTAAAAAATAGTATACTATTTTTTTATTAAATTTATAAGCATTTTAGATTGGATTTTCCTGGTTGGTCCACATGGACCAACTAGGGCTCTCCTTTTGTTGATTGATGGTCAATTGTACGTTTCCACCTTCTACCCATTTTGACAGATCACATGTATCCCTATTTCTTGACTTTTTCGTGCATGATGTGTTATCGGGAGGGACGGGACCCTTCATGAGATTGCCTCTCCTTCCATCTGTGATCTAGGTCGGGTACTTAGATCTCCCAAGATCCTCTTCATTTGACTTGCACACCACCTCGAACCTCGTCCCTTTGCAACATGTACAAAGAGTATTCCCTGAGCTTCTTCACTTTTTGAGTCCCTTTCGGCCCCTTTCTCGTCCACCATTTGTGCTTGAAGGCTGGAGGATGTGACAGCTCTCTAGCTGAGCCCTTGGTTGGTCGAGAGAGTCACTGAGAGGTCAACTCTGATACCTCCACCGTACTCTAGCTTGAAGGTCCATCTCGTGGTTTTCAGAGCCATTCGAGGTCTCATTTTCTTCTGTAATTCCTCATTTTTAGTTTAGTTAGCTTTAGATTTCCATTAGCACATTTTATCTTACATTTCTGTCTTTGATTTTACATTAATGAAATCCAAAGTTCTCATCGGAGCTCCTGAGCTCGGCCACCCCATACTACGCCAATAACTCACCAATAAAAGTTAGATATCTGCCCCCTTGTGCTATCGTGTTTGCTTTTGTATTTACAGGATCTGAAGGACCCTTCTGCGGGTCAAAGGAATCTAGCCAGCCGCACCTAGGTGGCTGGAAGAAGCATGAGCTCCCAGGGTTTGTTCAGCAACCCCCCGACTTATTTGAGCTACCTGAAGGCTTTGTCGGAGTCGCAGAAACATCAGGAAGCCCTCGATTGGGTATGAGGACGACGGTGGAGCGTGCAACGCCAAATGAAAATCCGTCAGGGGCCTATTCTTCCTCATTTCATTCTCCATCATCGAGACTCGCTCGATCCTCCCCTGCACTTAGCGAGCTACAACAACCGTTAGATCCCCTAGTGCCATGATCGTTCATCAATTCACATGGATCTAATCTCCACCATTCATTGCTGAAGCGGCATCACGCTCTCCTGGTCTGACACGTGTCAAGTAAACAGTCATCGGACGTTCGATTAAGCCGTGAGTGGGGGTAAACTTCACCCGTGCCACTTGCTTTTTGTTATTAATATTTAGTGTTGTAAAATAATTATGCTGTATAAATATTTTGGTATTTTTGCATCTGAGCCCTGATGTTTATTGTAATTACTCAAAGGTTCTTTTCCTGCGCATCTCACGTGGTTGTCCACGTGAGGTACGTATTTTGCAGATCGACCCTCGGACTTTTAGTTATTTAATTTTAGTACTTAAAATTAAACTACATGTTGTAATATTCTTTGAGATTGTAGTGAGGCCCCTGAGCTTTATTTTATTTACAAAAGGCCCCTACTAGTAATGTAGTTTCTCTTTCTTCCTTGTTTTTATCTCATATATCTACATTGCTCTAAGATATTTTAAAAATAGTTATTTGCTCCTGATTGCATCTAATTTTACGCTATATTTTTATTTTGTAATAGTAGGACTTTAAATATTTATTAAAAATCAAAACAACCTATTTTGCCCCAGTCTGCACTAGAAAATACATAAAAACTATTATTTAGTTATTAATTGAAGAAAAATAGTTATTAAGATACAAAATCTAATTTATAACTATTTTTTAATGATTGTACTATTTTGATAATTTATAACGATATAGTATAGTAAGAAAAAACAGTTATACCAAAAATAGTGCTTGATTCAAACTTGATTTAAATATGTATGGATCTAGTATATGCGAATAATTTGACTCAATATACAATATAATAAAAAAAATGATTATTAGGGAAGTTTTTTGCCAATATAAAATACTTTTGAAAAATTCCAAAAAATATATTTTATATTTATCTACTTACTTTACAACTTTAGACAAAAAATCTTAAAAAATTATAAAAGAAAATCAAAAAAATAAAAATTCCAAAAACCCATTTAAAAATATATGAAATCCCCCAAAAATCCAAAAATTGTGTTTTCTATTCCATATTTATATATATTATTATTATATAAATTTGAATTTGGATAATATTTGACTCTATTTGAACTTTTTATCTCCATTTTAGTTCAGCTATATTGTGACTTAAAAAATCTATAAAAATTAGCAAAAATTCCTAAAAAATGCAAAATAGTAAAAAATATTTGAAAACCCAAAAATATTTTATTTATATTAATTTATTTTTATTAGTATTTATATCTACTATAGCATATATTGTAGATATATACTGTATATTGCTTTATATATCTATTAAAAGAAAAAGAAAAGATAAAAATATAAAATATAATATATAAAAAGAAATATAAAAATAACTTCAAATAAAAATACCAAAATTCAAAACAAAAATAAAATTAAAAAATTAAAAATTAAAAACCCACAAAAAAGAGAACATATAGATAAATACATCACATTCACATTTTGTGCATTTTTACCTGATCTATCCTGCTTTTTCCCTGTGTTCGACCTGTGCATTCTTGCATACTATACACATCCATTGTAGAATTATAATAAATTTTATCTCCACATTGCTTTTTATTGCCTAATTATCATTATGGGTTAATTGTTTTTTTAATTTGTATTTCGTGTGGTCACCTCGACGACTGTGTTGCCGCCTTATATGGAACATACGACCGCTAGATTTTTGGGTTAAACACCTCTACTTTATTCCTTGTCAACTAAGTCATCATGATGTCTGAGTCTCGGGGGCTAGGGTCACTTCAGTGTCCTTGACACTTCAATCTTTTTCTTTTCTTCCCTTTATTCTTTTATTGGCAATAAATACTACAAATATACGGTATCTTATATAGTATTTAGCATGAATTAATGAATGTTTATTTTGAGAAATTAATGATGTATTCATGCATTCAGCTAGGATTTAAAGGACAAAATGAAAAATAAAGGTGATGAAATGGAGGTTCATCTCCCCCAATACTTGCCTTTGCTAGTCCCTAGCAAACACTTATGCCTATAAGTGTGGAGAAGAAAATAAAGAAAAGAAAAAGAAATAACTTGGACTAATTTTTTACTTTTAAACTTGTCTTGACAATGTCAAAGTTCGGAGCTCAGAGAAGACCCTTGGATTAATGATGTGTTCGGAACCACTTAGAGGTTAGGATTTGCGACATGACAACCCTTAGGTTCCATACTTCTATTATTCAGTCCAATTCACTGCCATTTCAAATCCATCCTCTTAGTCGCATACTCCTACCACCTTGAAACGATAGAACCGTGTATGTGAAATTGTTTAGCCTCCCCAGACAAAACCATTGAACTACCGAGGTGTCTTCTCTTTTGATAACTCATCCTCGTGTACTCAGATATTTCCTTCTAAGTCAGGTACTTGTTACAACCGAATGTGATAATAAACTAGAAGAATGGGAAGAGAAGTGAGAATGAACCAGTGTAGTCTTCATTCCCATGTGAAGTCAGTCAATGTAACCGGGTCTTCACCAAGAAGCAAGATTTTACTAAAGCTCATATTTGTGGAATTTTTGTTGAAGGTTTCTTTGAGTATTTTCTTTGGCTTTGCATAGCATCTGCATTCTTGTTTATGACACGAATCTTTTGTTCCACCCACTTTTTTGGGGTCTTGGAAAAGTTGAGCCAGTAGACCATGAAAGGAGGGATTTTACGAGGGTCTAGAAATATCACAAGTCGAGATATTCGGTTGATGCAGTGACCACTCACGAAACCAAATATTGTTCAACAATCAACCCACAATTAATGAACCAAGCAAGGAAAATACAATGTGGATCAAAATTTTTTGTAAACCCTACAAAAATGGTCGTATACACATGGAAAACATGATGTAGCACTGAATATTATTTATAAATAAATCATATAAGTATAATAATATATTACTATCAACAATATTAGTCAAAAAATGTGGGTTTTTTTATTTTTATATTACTTTATTATTTGTTTTTTTTTGTATTTTGTTTTTAGTTTTCTATTTTTACATATTGTTTATATTTTTTTATTTTGTATTTTTTTCCTTTTAAAAGATATAAAATATAGTTATATGTAGATTATATTCACAATATATACCAATATAAATATGAACACTAATAAAATAGTCAAAATAAAGGAAATGAAATGTTTTTGGGGTTTTAAGTACTTTTTATTGTTTTTGTGATTTTCATGGATTTTTTTTCTAATTTTTATATATTTTTACATTTGAAAATAACCCAAATAGGGTTTAATTAAATAGTCCAGATTAAAGTAGAGATGAAAAATACAGTCAGCACGAAAAGTTCTCCAAATTAATTTTAATGTAAATATAATAATATAGAGAAAATAACAAAATATAAATTAATATTTTTGGAAATTTTGGGAATATTATAGATTTTTATGATGGTTTTGGGTGTTTTTTATTTTTAAGCATTTTATTTTTCTTTTTTAGTGATATTCGGTCAGAAGGTTAATAATACTTATATAAGCACAATCTATTTTTTATGGATTTTTTGAAATGATTTATAATTTTTTGGCTTTTTTAAGATAAACAGGGAATGGTTGTTCACTAGTTGATTTTTTAGAAAATAAAGAGGGGCATAAAATGAAAATGTAAATTTATAACGTAATCAAGCATGCATCCAAGTACCTATTCCCATTTTTTGGTAATTGTTGGGGATCAATAACTCTTTGTACCAAATAGAAAATGACTCACGAAAATATTCAGTTCGACAGGGGTATATTTGCAAATATAAATAAAGGCAATGGTCCAAATGCAATTTTACCTAAAGTTTAACATTAATGTTACAAATTTATATATTAAACAATAATTTAAATAACCTGTGAGGGTTTACATGCAAATTTTACACGATAAAACATGCGCATGGACGTGACTCTAGCATAGACTAAATTTAAATATACAGAAAGTTGAGTGGGGTACATGCAATTTGTCCAAAAGTTTTGAAACTACTTAAATATTTACAGGACCATTTACGAACTACAAAAAGGCAAAGTGAAGCTATGCAATTTACCTACTTAAGCGCCAGGATCCAGCTATCTAGAAGTCACCACGTGTCTGATCGTGCGACCCTCTTTACGTACACCTTCGTGGGAAATCAATAGTCCAGATTAGATATGGACCATTGTTCTTGATCGAATGATAAAGAGAGACTATACAAGAACCAAGAAGAACATGTCTTCGATGAGGTTTGATTTGTCGTTCCTCCAAGCTTCGACAGTCGTTCTCTCCTCCGACGAGCCTAGCAGGTAGCTGGGCCTCCTCTGTGTGCAGCTGTAGGGTCCAGGTGAGGCGATAAGGAGCTAGACGCTCCTATGAAGTAAAGACACCTCGAGAAACTCCAAGTGACCGTTAAGGTCCTAGGGGCTTCGAAAGATCTGCAAGTCAGCATCAAAAGACTCCCAGGTACGAGGGCTATCTTTTTGACATGAGGTTTGCTCGAAATGACAAAGGAAATTGAGTGGATGGGAGATCTTTGGAAATGGGCGATGGAGAGATCTCTGATTCCCATATCCACAATGGATATAGGTTGGATGAAGTGGGCAATTAGTGGAGATGGCAAAGGGAACGAGGTGACATGGAAGTCAGGATGGATTGCCGGTCAGATCATCGTGATTTTGACAAGGAGCCTGAGATCCACGTATAGGGGATTTTCGATCTGAGGGCTAACCGCTTGATTGAAATACGATCAAGATACAAAATGAAAATTAAACTACAAGATTACCAAGGAATGATAAAAGATAGGGTCAACCGTCCTGAGAAGCCAAAAGCAGAACCAACCGATGAAGCTCCGACACTGGGTGGATTCTCCTCCTCCGCTTGCTCTCCTTGCTGTGAATCACGATCTCTGCCTTGTTGTCACCATGGAGAAGCTTATCGAGGTGATTTGAGGGGCTAAAGATCGAAGAAGAGGGATCAAAAATAAAAAGGGGGTATATTTGTAGTCGAGTTTTGAGGCAATTTTGAGGAGCGATGGTGTGTGATAGAGCGATGGTAGGTGGAGATGTGAGGATGGGCGTGGATCTAGGACGACATGGCTACAGGAAGTTAGTGGTCTTGAGGGTAATTAGTGAAGATGGAGGCGTATAGAAAATGGCGAAGGGGAGGTGATGAATCCCCATTCATCACTCTTTATTCCTTTATTTTAGCTAGAAACCTTGGCAACATACCATGTAAATAGTTGTAAATACAATAATTTTTCAAAATACATGCATCATGTAAATAGCCATAATTAGCATGTTTTTGCACAAAAATAAAGGAATAAAGAAATAAAGAAAAAGAGGGAAATATTTAGAATAAATATTCAGTGACCTAAACCCAAGGGAGGGCTTAGCATGGGCGTGATCGTAAAATAAAATAAGTAGAGAGAGATAGGGTAACTCAACATGGTGTAAATACCCATCTTTGTGTAAATATTTCATTTTCTAAAAATAAAAATATTTATGTGTTCCCTTTATTTTGTACATATTTATAAAAATAAAATAAAAATAAAAATAAAAATAAAACAAAAATAATTTCTCTCTCTTCCCCTTGTATATACCATGTACATATGTACCGACATATATTTATTTTACCTTTGTAAATAATTAATAAAAATCAAATAAAAATTAATTTTAATCCTATATTTTAGGTTGTAAATAAATAAAATATAAAATAGGGATAATTGTACAAAAATTATTAACAAAAAAATAAAATTCAAAAATACATATGTATACAATCCTGTATATAATAATATAATGTAAATACCTAATTTATTTTTCAAAAAAAATACAAATCACTAAAAAATACTTTGAAAATAAATAAACATTTTTCATGTTGAAAATATTTTCAAATAAAATCATTTCCTATTTTAAAATGATTTTATAAATAATTAATAAAAGGAATTACCTCATTGGTCCATGTGGGATTGTTGACCCCGGTCAACTCTCCCCCGTGGACCTCTTCTTCGCGGACCCGGTCACTGACCCGACTTTGCCCATTTATCCTGGATCGGTCCTGTCACCTCTCACCCAAACCCAGGGCTCCATTTGCAGATCTTACATCCGAGATTCACGCCCGGGGATTCTCCTAGGGATCCGTGCACCAATTTTCCCTTCCCGACTCCATATTGCCGGGTCTCCACTAGTATATAGCATCATCTTCTTCCTCTATTAGCCGCACCTTCGGCCACCATCTTCGATCCTTGTGACCTCCATCGTCTTCCTCGAGTGACAGTGAGTGCAGAGGGTGTCTGAGAGAGAGTTTGGAGGTGTGTAGCCCAGGTCCGGCGACCTCCGTCGTCGTGCTCCACTGTCGGCGAAGCTCGAGCCTCTGGAGGCGACGCTCCATCGAGGCGAAGATCACCGGAGAACCAGCGTCTCCTCCCTAGTCAACTTCGATCATCAGGTAGATCTTTTAGATCCTTTAGCATAATCCATCGTCGATCTTCACATCCCAGCTCCTCCAACTCCGCCCTAGTGGCCGGAGCTTTGCCAACCCACCTTACCCGTATAGATTGACTCTCCGACTCATCGCCCCCTTCCCTACACGACCTGATCACCTCGAGCTGGACCGTCTGAGTCCAGATCGAGTAGGGTTCCTTCCATCGCCTTCGCCAGAACCCCCCATAGCCCATCCATGCCGCTTTTCTTCTTCGTTTTTCCTATAACATATGCCAGAGCATCCCTCCGAGCAAGAGCTTCCTTCAGCAGGTCAATAAGCGCAGGAGACCCCCCTTGGTCGTGCTTCCACCCTTCGCCGGAGCTGCTCCAGGTCACACCTCCCTCGTCGGAGGATCCGACTGTTGGGACCTTTATCGGAGGCCACCATCTGATGCGGAATGCCATCATGAGGAGAACCCACCTCTCCGATCTTCCATCGGCCGTCTGGATCATCGTCGGATCGCCGGAGAAGCTCGCACAGGAGGACTTCTTCCTTATCATCTCTCAGCCGTCGGATCGCCTCTCTGCACCAGTTCGTATCTCAGTCGCACGTAGCCTGCTCCTCTCAGGCCGTTGGATCCATGATCCGACGACCACGGTCCTCCCATGTTCGCCCTCACGCCATCACCGTTGGATCATCCAGAGGGCTGCATCATGACCGTGCATTTGCAGCCATCCACAGCTCGACACCTAGCATGCACGTGCCCCTCACGCGCCTCGACTGGGTAATTTGCACCCGCACCTCCTGTAGTTTTATTTAGTTTTTATTTAGTCTATAAAATAAACTTGCACACTTGATTATTTTGCATATTTGGACCTCTAGTTTTGTGTATTTGCTATTTAGTCCCTATTTGTGTGAGACACATGCTTCGAGACTTGATTGTATGGACATTTTGTAGTATTGATCCTATGATTTTTGGACGTTGCAGTTTGCATTTTTAAAAATAGGATTTACACTTTGGTCCCTGTGAATGTGAACCATGTGCTAGGCACGTGACATCTTGGGCTATTTGCATTATCTTGGCTGGAGTTTCGTCCTTGTTCTGAATTGAAATTTATATTTTAAAAATTGCATTTATGCCCCTGTGCATACAATATTGAACATGTGCGGAAATTATGTGATTTTTGCGCTAATACCCTTATAGTCTCCAGACGTGTTGTCTGCTTAGCCCTAAAACTTTATTTTTATTGCGTTTAGGTCCTTGTGTGCTGTGTGCCTTGTATAGGTTGAATAAAATATCAATTAAACTTCAAATCAAGTGAAATTTGGGAACGTGGCTCCTGCCACTTTGTAAAAATTTTACTAAAATTTTGGGTCACTTTGAGTTGTTTTGATATTTTTGAAAAATAAAAAACATGCATTTTTGTTACTGTATGGAATAGAAAATCAATTAAAAATATAAAAACTTTTCCAAAAATTCTAAGTAAATTAGGGATTGCTTGTTTTGTTGTTTTTAAGTTTCTCTCCAATTTTCGTGTGATTTTGATTTATAAAACCCATAAAAATCACAAAAACCTAAAAAACTTATAAAAAGTCTTAAAAATTCTATAAAATTCAAAAATATGCAAACTCTTTTTCTGTAACATAGTTTTTGTATCTAGTTTTCATAAAAATTGTCTTCAGATTTTTAGAGACTAATTCGATATTTTTAATTAGCCTTTTAAATATGGCTGCACATTGATTCACTGTTTTCTCTTTCTTGATTTTTATAAATTCAATAAAAAGTAGAAAATTCTGAAAAATAAACCAAAACACTTAAAATATTAAAAAACACAAAAATATTTTAATTGGAATTTTCTGAGCATTTTTGAGTGCTTAATACATTATTGGATTTACTCTTTTTATCCATTTTCTTATATTTCCTTTATAATTAAAAACACAAAAAATTTTAAAATATATAAAAGCCACCAAAAAAATATTATATTCATTTTATCTTTTGACTACTTCGTAGGCCGATCCGGCCAATCCGTGCTCCTTGAGTTCGATCCTGGTCGCTATACCAGGTTAAATAAATAGCGAAGACTGCTATTCGGATTTCATTTCTGACTACTGTTATTTGGTGGTCTCTTTTTCTTATTGAGTCCGATCTACGATATCCGGGTCGCAACGACCCTTGATTGACTTTATCCCTACTCGGGTCTTGTGGGATTTTCGGCTCACTAGAATGGCACCGTTGTCGGAGAGCACGACTTAGTAGTCTTTTGATTTTTCACGGTTTTTCGCGGCTTTTTGTCCATAATTATATAGATATTTTTATCTGATTTATTTGCATAATTTTTCTAATAATATGGTATGACATACATTTCTGTTTGATTTCTTGCAAGGGATCGAGGACTGAGGCGACTATTTCAAAAGCCGAAGCAACCGCGGGAGTTAGAGGCAGCTCTTTTCTGCATAAAGCCGCAGGAGGACGTGAGGAACCAAGCAGGAATGCGGGAGCCTTGGAATAACCGCGTAGATAACCGTAGTTTAGATTAGATTTATTTTCTGCAGAACATTTATTTGTAATAATACATGAACTCAGAGACTTGGACTTGGGTGATATCGGGGTCTGTTTCGCTGAGCACCAGTGTGCTCGGGGGACCTTACCGCGATTTTTCACCGAGTTTTGGTTTTACCATATTTTATTACTACTTATCTGATTTACGCAGTTTTGACCTTAACTTAAGATTTTCTCTGATTGTGGCGTAATTAATTAGGATCCAAACATTAATTATCTGCCTGCACCTATTAGCTCGTAATTGGACCTGATTAATTAACTCATAAGAAAAGCTGGATTAATTAGACTATAGTCTACGTGCCTTGAGGAGTCATATACATCGTGTGCAGGATCCGTTGTGGCGGACACCGAGTGGCTCCCAAGATAGGACTCCGGACTTAGGTTTGATTACCCAGCTACTGTGCTTTACGTATAGAAATTGCTTCATCTAGGGTCAGATTCTCGTGCATCATATATGTAGTTTACTTTCAGTCTTTATTTTATGCGCAAATCACTCTGCATGTAGACTGCTGGAGTCAGGTACGCATCACTTACCCTGCATTCATCATTGATTTTATCGTGCATCGGCTTTTTCGTCTTCTCCCCCTGTTTTCGGACTTAAATAATCAGGAGAACCAAAAAATTTGTTAGGTGTTGTTTGCTTGAAAAATACATAAAAATAAAAACTATAAAATTGGGACTGTTAAACACACTTGACCCTAAAAGATACCTCACTTAAAAATTTATCTTGGGGAGAGCAACCCCCTCATTGTCTGGTTTGGATGAGCGAGAGAGCGACCCGCACACTAGGCTAGAGCCATATCCGAGCCCCGATCAGACTACCGACCTTTTATACGGGACGGTCTGGTAGGTGGATTGGATTCCCATCAGCTCGCGTAATCGCTCTGATAGACTGAGATTATCACCTAAATAAAATTGACAAGATAATCGACCGATCTCTTACGGTCTTCAGCTCAGTGTTGAGTAGGTGAACTTGGGGTTTGTTTGCTCATCTTGTGTGTTTCCAGATCTCATCCACTGGACTCGCCAGATCAGGATGATGAGTAGGAGGTCTCTTAGGCAGCCTCTGGTTGCACAGCTTTTTAGCACTCCTGCCCATTCATCAAGGTTGGTTCGTGAGAGTCGAGACCCACTGTCCGAACCTGAGTTCGAATCCGCCCTGTTCCCCCTTGACCACCCTTCTACCAGTCCGGAGATACCGGTGCCAGATGCGAGACAACAGACAGATGATTTATCGACACCTGAGTTTGGGTCTTTTGCCTTTGAAGAGACCACGACCAACAACGAGGAGCGCACCGAGGGTCAAAGGCTAGAGACGACTACGTACGTACTGGACCAGGGTGCGATCAACACCACCATGCGAGCTTCCCTAGAGACTATGAAGCGACAGATAAGGGATCAGGGAGCCTTCATGGTGGAGATGAGGAGAGAGATGGAGTGGCTGAGGACAACACGAGAGCAGCCGCGAGACGCGGGACGGAGAGACCCAGATCAGCCAGAGGAGCTTGTTCAGCCAGCTGAGAAGCCGAGATCGATGCGGGAATTGCACAACCCGGATCGACACTGACACACCAGTGGGTGGTACTTCCGGCGATTGTGGGGGACTTCAAGTTCCCCCCACAGACACTTCAGATTCTCCCCCGCTTTCACGGGCTCGCCACTGAGGAGCCCCATATACATCTCTAGGAGTTTAAGATGATCTGCAGCACCGTCCACGATCGTCAGGTGGATGAGGACACTATCCGGATGATCGCCTTCCCCTTCTCCCTTGTGGACAGAGCAGCCAACTGGATGAAGCATTTGGGGAGATTTGTTTACACCTGGGAGCAGCTCCGCACCGAGTACTTGAACAAGTATTATCCACTTGGGCGGACTAATGCAGCGAGGACCCTGATCAGCAACTTCTCCATGCTCCCCAACGAGCAGTTCCACGAGGCATGGGAGAGGTTCAGAGAGCTTACCGACAGATGCCCGCACCACGACACCACGAAGCTGAACCTAGTTCAGAGCTTCTTCTGCGGACTGACACCTGAGCTGCAGGGCCTGGTGAATGCTTCTTGTGGCGATTCCTACTTCGCCAAGGATGAGGATCAGGTCTAGGCCATCTATGAAGAGATGGCCGAGAACTATACAGTGATGTCCCGGACCCGACTCTACACTCAAGGACGCCCCCAGCCACAGACCATGCAGTACCAGAGGATAGCACGGGTCGATGCCGGTCCCTCTACTTCGTCTGTGGCAGCCGCACAGGCCGAGTCTACAGGCGCAAACATGGGCATCATCAGCGAGAAGCTGGACCAGATCAAGTTGATCGAGAAGAAGCAGTGCCAAGGCATCATGCAGATGGATCAGATGGCATAGACGTTGAGTGACCTGAAGGCACAACTCATGTGTCTCCAGGAGGTACAGACGGCTTCTCAGCCCCGTCTTCGGTCACGAGGAGAACCGAGCATCAGTGGTAGCTCGTCCCAGCACTCCAGTCAGCCTAGACAGGTTCACCTTGTACAAGTGGAGTCATACCAGTAGCCACCACAGTTTTACCAACCACCACCATCTTAAGGCACTCAGATGGTATTGTATCAGCCAGATCAACCCCTGGCAGTACTCCCTCCACCCACCTACGAGCAGGAGCCGTTGATGGATGTCAACGGGATTTGGTATGACCGACCCCAGCCCGGTATCCGACGAGACCATCCAGGATTCCGCTGTTCGACTGGAGGCACCAGTTCCCAACAACAACCTCCAGTTCCGGGTGGCCAGCACCAGCAGCCCCAGCCCCTAGTACACCAGCAGCAGTAGTCATCCCAACACCAGTAGTACGGTCCTCGTCCCTATCAACAGGGACAATCTTGGAGGTGAGAGTAGCCTCAGCAGCAGTATCATCAGCAGTACCCTTCTCACCCGCACCAGCCTCACTACCAGCGAGGACACCTGTTAGGTTCTCATGGGCCGACCGATGAGAACCACGCCTTGGATGATCTAGCCCGCCTCATGACCGAGCAGCATGTTACTTTTCGACAGGAGATGGATGAGTTCCACCAGGAGATGCGTGAGATCACGAGAGGGAAGGATGCCATCCCTGCCCAGATTGAGCCGAAACCGAACAACCTCAAGAGGAAGTCTGAGCAGGTAGAGTTCACTGAGATTAACACTCCTAGTGCTTCACTTGGTGATATGTCTGCATACATGTTTGAGCTGATTTTGTTACACTTAGGAGCAGTATGATGCCAGCAGGCGGTGCCTCGTCTGAGCGACGATCCCACGCCACTTCAAGAGCGCCAGGCAAGGAGGAGCGCAGTACTGATGCCGCGTGAGATGATGACGGTGGTAATGACGCCACCACGGATGTTGATCCAGCCGACGGTACTGAGGCCGTCACTTCACCAGTTGGTGGAGGTGGTACTGACGCCACCACCACCGTTGTTGAGCCAGAGCGCGGTACCGATGCCGCGAGTCCAGATGCCGAGGGTGGTACTGAGGCCATCATTTTCATTTCTGCTAGTCCTTTTGCTTTTCCATCCGTACATGTATCTCAGGACATTTCGGCAAATAAAGGAAAGGGTTTGTTATCTTCTGATCCACATGTGTTGCTTGATGATGTTTGTGTGGATTCTGTTGTTCATGAGCATGCCAGACCCTCTCCTAGTCCTTCATCTGAGAAGGACCCTATAGTACCCTCTCCTAGAGAACTCCACCTGGGTAAGGGGCAGACAAAAGAAAATAAAAAAAAGAACCATCAGATAGAGTTCAACCAGCAGATGATAGATAGATTTCACATGCAGCTGACTCTATAGGAGGCCTTGGAACACATACCTCTACTCCAGAGATCACTCATAGACCGGACCACAGTTAGGAGGAAAATACGGAACCATCAGTCAGATATCCATGTGCTTACTCGTGCCACTTGTTTCGTGATTCAGAACCGTCTGCCAGCCAAGAGGCCAGATGCAGGAGTCCCGTATGTCAGATGCCACATCAATGAGCAGAGGTTCGACCGCACTCTATTAGACAACGGTTCTTTGATCAACCTACTTCCGACAGCCCTTCTCGACTCCTTCGAGTTGGGACCTCTCTGACAGAGCAGGACGGTCCTTCAGTTTGCTGATCGATCTGTCAAGAGGCCGAAGGGGATGCTGAAGGACGTTGTCGTCACGATTCAGGGCCTGAAATTCCCCGTAGACTTTGTTATGTTGGACATGGAGATCCCTGAGTCTTTGACCGATACCCCGATCATTCTAGGACGCCCTTTCTTGGCCACAGCCAAGGCAGTGTCCGACCATAATAGCGGGAAGGTGTACTTTCACGTCGAGGGCGAGAGTATACAAATAGAGATGGTCGAGGGGACTAGAGCCAGAGATTCAGCTTGCTCAGAGCCGACTACAGATTCAGAGCAGATGACAAAGGCAGGGCGAGACATCCACCAGGACTGTGATTTTGTGATTACAGATGACGAGGCTGTTTGGGCAGATCCATTCGCACAAACCATCCTCTCATTCTCAGAGTTCACTGACACAGAGATGCTAGCGGAGGAGAGCTTGGAGAGCGCAGTCCTGGTCCAGGATACATCTCAGGCAACAGACCCGGTTCCCGACCGCAAGATAGATTTTTGTGAGTCTGATACAGATCCCTCGGAGTCAAATATTGATTGGGCAGAGTTTGATGATTTGATACCATTGATAACCGCTCCCATACCCTTAGTTAATTCGAGCAAATTAATGTCCAAATTAATAATAAATTCGTTGCAGTCGGATACGAGAGGGAATACCAAAAACCACTTAAATTAGATTCGAGTTAATTTCAAGCGGCAGATTTTTTACTTGGTGAAGTCCAAGGTCAAACTCAGGGAGGCATCTATCTCCTTATGTCAAATTTTAGCAAAGTCCAAGTGTGAGATTTTCAGGGAATATATTTTTGGTCTTTTTCTTATTTTCTATGTAGTACACATGCAAAAATCAAGCCAATTTAAAGTTAAATAAGTTAAGGTATCAAATGAAGTCAAAAAATTATGAAAATTGTCCAGATGATGGAATATGATGAAATTAAGCTACCCTAATTTTTTTGGAATTTTTCGACACTAAATGAATTTACTGTGAATTTAAAAATGAATGCAGTGGGATTTTCACTAATTTAATTTTTATAAATATCAAATCACAAAATTTTAGGGAAATTAAATTATCCTAGATAGAACAAATGATGAGGAATCCAGGAAAATTGTCAAACCTCAATTTTATCGTGAAATCAACCTATTAAGATTAAACTAAGGAAATCACCAATTAATTTATTTAGGACTCGATATGCGTGAAAATGACATGAATTTTTTATGCAAGGTTAAGTTAACTATCCTAGAGCTACTTTGATT
Source organism: Ottelia alismoides (assembly GCA_037367405.1). Lineage (NCBI taxonomy): Eukaryota > Viridiplantae > Streptophyta > Magnoliopsida > Alismatales > Hydrocharitaceae > Ottelia > Ottelia alismoides. The sequence continues at coordinate 688,452 of JAZKJV010011765.1, read as the reverse complement.
TTTTGAGAATTTTTGGAGCTACAGAGAATTAATTATCAATTAAAAGGTCCAACTGGGCAAAATAACACAGAAATCAACCAATTATTCAATTTAAAATCTGGGGATTTTATCACTTGTGCCCCTCCAAGATATCGCAATATCAGTTATGCCCATATCTTTTTGGTAATATTAGTTGTGCCCCTCACTTCTTGCTATTTTATCACTTGTGCCCCTCGGGTTAGTGACCGTCCATTCACAGTGCAAACGGATGTTAACTTTGAGGACATAAGCGGAATTAATTTTTTTAAAAAAGTTATTTGGTCATTTTTTACCCTCTTCTTCATCCTCCACTTCTTCCTCCTCTTCCCCATCCTCTTGCTCTTTCTCCTCCTCCTCCAACCTCCTCCTCCTCCCTATCCGCCCCCGCCCCTGCCCCGCGCCGCCCAGCTCCGCCCCGAGCTCCCATCCCCTCCCAGGCGCCGCCCCCTGCTCCCCCCTCCTCCCCCCGTACCTCCTCCCCTTGCCAGCAGCCCCCCTGCGCCCTCCCCCGGGGCTGCACCCCTCCCCCGCACGCGTCGCCCCCTGCTCCCCCTCCCTCCCAGCCCCGCACCTCCTCTTCCAGACCACCGTTGAGATGGTGCTTTCCTTTGATGGAAGGAGTGCCGTCGGTCTTGTAGATTGACTTGTGAAGTTCGACGGGCTGGATACGGCAGCGGAGTGGATGTGCTCTTGCGCGCGTGTAGCGCGTGCTGGCTTGAGGTTGGCGATGGAGATCGATAATGCTGGACTTCGCGTCGTGGAGGGCGCGGGCCTCGCAGTCTCCACCAGGAGCAGTGGGCACGATTGAGGATGCCACTCAGGCAACGATGATGGTGGTGACGGTTTTTGTGGCACACAGGAAGCTTCGGCCGAGGGTTGGATATGGCAGAGGGGCTCCGCCCATATGATGAAGGCGGCACGACCTTGGCGGTGTGGCTCCGCCCATAACAGGGTCGTCAGTCCATCTTCCTTAATGGGCAACATGCAACAAAGGGCAATCCTCAAACCCAACTGAAAAAGGATCGATCTTTCCGAACCATTTGGACCACCTTATGAACACCAAATTACAATCACAAGCTCAACCACAATCCTAAAACAACAATTAGGAAAAAAAGGAACGATCTTTCCAAGCAAGAGTCGATCTTTCCTCCACCACTCACCTTTGGATCATCAGCCAACCCATCCCCGACAGCACCAAAGTCATCCACAGAGAAGACCCTCCTCCCCTTCCCCTTCCTCCTATAGCTGGGGAGCCATATCAGGGGGTCACCCCCAGCTTCCATGCTAATTTAGGCCCGACTCACAAGTAGAAGCAGACCCACAAGCCCGAATCTGGTAACTCGAGCAGAGAGTAGGGCCATTGTGTGGATCTTGGCGGGACAAAAGAAGACCAATGCTCATGATTATAAGAAGAGAGGTGGGAGAGAGGGAGAAAGAAATTTTAGAGGGTCTCCCTGGCGGAGGTCTCCTGCTGGAGATGACGGCTTCGGGGGAGGTCGCAGGCAGCATGTGGCTGGCAATGGCTAGGGCAGCAGGAGGGCGTGGTGTGGTCGTGCTCGGTGCAGGTGCAGGCTAACTCTTGGGGGAGAGGGAGGAGGAGGAGGTTGGAGGAGGAAGAAGAAGAGGAGTCTGGACAATAATACCCCTCTTAACTGCACCAACGTTTGAAAAAACCTTGGTTAAGTCAATTCATTGACGGTCAATCTGACGGAAGGGCACAATTGATGACGGAGAAAGAAGTGAGGGGCACAACTGATATTAACAAAAAGATAGGGGCATAACTGAAATTGCAAGATCTCGGAGGGGCACAAGTGATAAAATCCCTAAAATCTATTGATACCACAAAAATATGACAAGTGTCACAACAGCTAGAGGACAAGTTACTCAACAACATGCAATTTTTTGAATTCAAAAATGATGTAAAATGACACCTAGGGATGCGTGCAAAGACATGAGTGTATTTACAATACAGGAAATAAAAATTACATAAAAATAAACATGCTGACAGGGACTGAAATGCAATTACCTATAATGTTGGGGGTGGAATGCAATTTCTCCACTGGGAACATACTTCTCACGTGGGGGAGCTTTACAGGGACCTTTTTGCAATTTAGGAAAGTTCCCAGGGCCTCTGTGCAAATTACCCAGGCCGCACGTGCTCCTCACGTGGGGCGGCCTAAGCTCGGGCGGCGTCGGAGGCTCGGGGCTGGGCTCGGGGGCTCCTGGAGGTCTGGAGTAAGGCTCGGTCTAGCCTCGGATGGTTCGAGCCTAGGCTCGAGGAAGTGGCTCGGACGTCGTCGACGTGGCTGGCCACGGACCTTTGGATCAAGATCGATCCAAAGGTTGTTGGGGCTGACGCGTGGCGCGATCAGAGACCGTCAGATCGCAAGAGGATCCAACGGCGCCTGAGAACCGAGGAATGGGGGCGACGTGGCTGGCTGCAGGCCGTTGGATCAAAGAGAATCCTACGGCTCCTGTGATGCTCCAGATGTCAAAGACGTGGCACTCTAAGCGTCGTCGGATCTGGAAGGATCCAACAACTAGGTGATGCTCCAGAGATCTGGCGACGTGGACGGCGCTGGACCGTTCGATCAAGATGATCGAACGGTGGCTGACTCTTCTCCCTCAACGATCCTCTGCCACCTGCGGAGGATTGGCGGGGCTCCAACGTTGGTGCGTCAGCTCTACCCGGTCCTCCTAGTGTCGGTGACGCTTTCCGGAAGCTCGGAGATAGATTGGGAGATGCGTGGCGGTGCGGCTATGCCTCTGGTGGTCCCAGGAGTGACGGAGGCGCGTAGGAGCTCTCTGGTGAAGAATCTCGATAGGTGCTCCGGTGGTGGTCCGGCCAATGAACGATATAGTACCTGCAGGTGTTAGGAGTGTAGCCGAAGCTCGTGCGTGCAAGTGGAGATGTGAAGGAAGGACGATGAGGCCTTAGGGGGAACGTAGATGGTCCGGCGATGGTGCTCCGCCCAGGTGGCGGAGCTGGAGCTGATGGAATGTGAAGTGGTTCGTCGGAGGGTGTGGAGTACATCGCGAGGATGAGAGCTCCGTCGCGGAGCTCGGCGAGTTGAGAGCGAAGCGAGAGGATGCAGGTGGAGCGCGGATAAAATGGAAGAAATGAAAGGAAAAATAAAACCGAAGATCAAACGGAGATGGAGGGGTTTACCTGTGGTTTGGAGCTCGAAATCGAGAACCTGGTCGTCGCTCGAAGGGGCGGTAAGGCACTGAGCTCAGGTAGCTACTCGGAGGGTGGCTGCGACACGGCGGTGGAGCCGCGGATCTCGCCGGAGAAGAAGGCCCGTCTTCGCTCAAGGATTCACGCAATTCCTGTCACAAATCGAAGGCTTCGAGCTCTAGGTTCTTCCCTGGAATGGCGGATGGAGCTGGTGTTTGCCGGTGCTCGAGTATTTAAAGGGTGAAGGTCTCGGCAGGGTTGGTGATGGGACGAAGTTCATGGAGTTCGTGGAGCGTTGCTGGCGATCGACGTAGGTAGTGAGGTAGCTGGCGAAGATGAGGGACGAGTGGGGGTGATCGTGGAGGCGATGGTGGTCGTCAACGGTGGAGGGAGCGTGGCCAAGAATAGAAAGGGGCAGCCCCTCTCGCAAGCTCGAGAACGTGGGAGAGAGGGGCGCCGAAGGTAGAAGACGGAGTCCCCGCCGTTGGATCCCTTGATCCAATGGTCGCGATCGAGGCACCTTGGAGCGTTTAGGATCAGATCTGAGGCGTATGGATCAAGGTCCGTGGAGCGACCACGTGGCGCAACGGAGGTGAGGAACGAGCGACGGCTGAGAAGGTGAAGGCGATAATCTGATGGCGCATAACGTGACGCGTGGCGCGCTGTGGTAAGGGCGCTAATGAGCAGATCAGATGAAGTCTTGGGGATGATCAGACGGTGTAGAATTGAGGCATACGTGGAAATCAAGTGGCTGTTGGATCAAAGAGTATATCTAATGGCTGAGAGGCGCGGCGGCTAGGGCAAGGGGAGCGGGCCGCGTGGCGCAACCAGATTGCGCCACGTGGCCAGCTGTGATTGGCTGAGAAGAAAAATATGTGTAGAAAGAGAAGGAGGTCGAATTTGGAAAAACTCAAAACATGAAAGTTGTAGATCTCGATGAGATCTACAAGTTTTATGTTGACCAAAGATAGAGATGAGGTCAAATGTTGATACAAAAATACAAAGATACAAATATACATATATGTAGTATACAAAGAGGCCCAAAAACCCAACTTTTTCATACGAGCTCCAAATTGGATGAAATCAGTCTCATTTGAAAAGTCTTTTAATGTGTATTATTCTAAAAGTGAGTAGACCTATTTTGGAGGTTGTATGAGGGCATTATGGGCATTTTGTGGTCCAAGGGCTTTAGGGTTTTAGTGGTGCTTTTACAAAGGGAATTCCTCGCTTTCTTCCTTATATTATTAACTAAGGTGTACATAGTATAAGGGAGAGCTTATTTTGATGAATGGATATTTTACAAGTGATTTCGGCTTATTATTTAATGCAAATGGAGTGCTAAGTGCATGTATTATGAATGCATGTATGAATGCTATTTATGCATTATAAAGAGAAATATGCCTCTATTTGCTCGGGAACAAGCTTCTATTTTCAACTTTTATAATGATGAATCACAGATTCATCAACCCCCTATACTTAAACCTTGCTCGTCCCCGAGCAACTAAATGAAATGCAAGAGTGAAATGATTTTGGGTTCCATACCAAAGTCATGAACAAAAATTGAAAATGGAGCTTGACTTGACCTTTGGATTAATTGTGTGGCGGAACCTTATTTGGACTTGAACTTAAGACCTAACAGACTTAAGGTTCCACAAGTCTTCTATTCAAGACGCCTCAATAGTCAGTTCAGAACAAATCCTCAAACGCAAATTTCTGATGACTATGATTCTTACTTGTACTGTGTAAGTGATATGTAACTCTCCACATCAGAAATGGCTCAGAACCAGCCTCCTCTAACAAGGTAACTCAATAACCTGGTCCAACAACTCTTTCCTCGAGGAGCGGGGTATTCCCTTCTAAGTTCAAGTGCGACCAACTCAAGAGGAGGGAGTAGAGAAAAGAATGGACGGAAGCCAGTGTGGCTACCTATCCCGGGATGCCTGACCAGTGTAGCCAAGTTATCCAGCTGCATTTCTCTTGGACCTGTCAGAATTATTTTTAACTATATACAAGGTGCAACATGTACATCAGGAGTTTTTCCTTTTGAGCCAGTAGACTATCCCTTTTTGAAGCATTATTGCAACCCACAACATCCTGTCCTTAGACTTCAACACCACCAGACTAGGTTGAGATGCACTACCCTCCCTAGAGGAGGACGGATGTTTCCACCCGTGTGCTACTCCAAGCTAGAGTATTCTACTTCCTCACCACCCCATCAATGAAGAGCTACGTGCATTGTGCTTGTCCAAGTTAGGTCACTGACTGAAAGAATCATGCGTGTGCACGAGATATTCTATTTAGACTAATCAAGATGACATGTGAACATAGACTTGCGGACTCAAAGAAATAAGTCAGTTGACCTGAGAAATCTTAACTCCAGTTCCTATAAGGTTCCTCTGAAATTAGGTGGATTAAGGTTAAATCAAGCCCATCCTCAACATCTACTCATAACTTGGTTCAGAACCCACTAGCTTTTCACCTTGCATATGCAACATATGCAGATGAGGTGTAGATGACGTGCTATTAATGAAATGCAAGACTCTTTTTCTTTTCAGATGCGGAGATGATGTGCAAGAGTAAATAAGAAGCCTTATTTTCAATACACATTTTTTTGACACACTGGCATACCTCCTATAATACAAGTATATACAAGTATTATATGCGTATTATACAAGTGTATTTTACAAAAAAAATTTCTCATATTTTTACCCCCCCCCCCATAATTATTGCATAATATATACAAAAATACGCAAAAGTATGAGCTATGGGTAAAGTATATTTGTAATATATACACGCCCACCTATACTTAGCGTGTGCTATGTCCTCAGAGCACGAAAAGCGACTAAAAAGACATAGCTCGGGCTAAGCTTAGGAGAGCTAAAATTACAAAAATCGTATAGAAGTCACACTGACCCCTATACTTAGGCTCTTGATAGCCTAAGTGTAGAAGAAGATCAAAAATGGGGCGAACGAGGACAAGAGGGGAAATGGATGAGTATATACACGTCGGGCATCGATCCCTCCTATACTTAGGCTCTGGTCAGCCTATGTATAGGACAAGAGTGAGTATGAGAACCGATGTGATCTGGAGGATGTACAGTCAATAGATGCGGGTCACTCTCCCCCCTATACTTAGGATCTGATTATCCTAAGTATAGTCATAAAATGAAATGAGATGAGCCGGGGCGAGTGATTCGGATCACTGGGGAGGGAGGGAGAGAAAGTATATACAAGAAAGAGTGAGAATATACAAGGATTAAGAAGGTTTGTGACGAACCTTCTTGCGGACGCGAGGAGGTGGATAATATACATATGTATCGCTGTCGGAATCGTCCTCAGATGAATAATAGTGAGGTGTAGGGATCATCCAACGAGGGTCGACACACGACTGCTTGCTTAGATAAGGCTTGAGAACAATCAAACTGAGCTCACTCATATAAATTACCTTGTCCGGACCAGATGAGGACTCAGAAAATTTCTTCTCTTGTGTGTTGAAGGAATCTTTCTTAGCAGGTTTGCTAGAACCTGAATCATTGAGAAGGAGATGAGAGAGACGCGCCTTGAGAGGTTCGAGGGAACATCTCGAGGAATCAATTCTCGGCTTCCACTCACTAGATAGCCGACTAGAAGAGGGAGCAATCATGTTTTTATGTGGATTCAATTCAGTCTTGGTGTCTTCCTTTGAAGGTCCGGGATGTGGTGTGGTGCTGACCATGGGTTCCTCATCAGACGAGTCACCATATAGATTATAATATTCTTGAAGGGTCAGCACATGTCTCGGGAAGGTGCTAGTGGTCTCAGTCGACTTGGCATTATTAGGATCTTGTGTCGGATCATCAGAATGATCAAGGTAATCAAAAAAGGTTGTATCCGACTTAATGATATCTTCTGGTCGTGAGTCCTCCTTAGAAGCTGTCACGGTGGTGGTGCAAGCAGTTGATGAAGTGGAGGTGTGGGGAGTCTCGACACCAACGGTCGTCCGGATAGTCGGTCTCTCAGGTGTAGCGGAGAGGTGGGACTCATTTACCTCTTGAAGGTCACGACTGTCAACGGATGTGCGGGTCACCTTAGAGTAAAGTGTATCAAAGAATGGGTGAGGTCGGAGTGCTCCCAATGCTGAAAAATCGATCTCCCGAGTCTCGTAATCTTTAGTCGCTTTAGCTGAGGCTAAGAACGGCTTCCCGAGAATAATCGGAGACTGGGTAAACTCTCCTTGTTGCTCGATGTCAATGATCGTGAAGTCCACCTGTAGTAGAGCACCTTGGAAAGTAATGATGACTGAAATATTTCCTCTAGACCGTTTAATAGATCGATCAGCCAGCTGAACGATCTCTCTCGACTTCCTGATTGGCCTGAGTTTGAGCTTGTCAAACGCAAAGGCCGGGAGGATATTTATCGGAGAGTCATCATCGATTCTTGCATGCGTAAAGATAGTGTCCTTGATTTCACATTCAACCCTAGGCAACCGCTTCACTCTGCGGCTTTTGGTCTTTCTCCCCATCACCAAGGATGTGGCCATAGACACTATGTGTCTTTCGGTCCTTGTTCTCTTAGTACCCGACCTCTTGGGCATTAATTTACTCTTTACAAATCTCTTGAGGTCGGGGAAGTGATCTATGACCATTATTAAGAGAAGTTTGAAAATCAATTCCTCATCAAGTGCTTCCCTTGGGGTGGAATCCAATTTTTTTAAATCATTTTCATTTTTAATTTTTATGTGATTTTTTGGTTTTTCAATTTTTTGGTGTTTTTGATTGATGAATGATTAGACTCTAGATTGGAAGGTAAGTGTTTAGTAGAAGAGGGAGATAGAATGGACTCCAGCTGTACAGATGGCGTGGGTTCCCTGATGTTTGCTTTATTTTTAACCTCAAAACTACTCATATCTTTTCTCACTTTTATACCCAGGATGGCAGAAATTGAGTGTAATATTCCCATGACATCTCTCAACTCGTTACCAAATGATTCATTTTTCTTAATAAGTATAGAGATGTCATCCTCCACAAAATTCTCATGACAAATCATGGGAGAGTTCTGCTCAAGTGGAGGATACTGCTGAGACTTTGGGTGCTGATACTCAACATACCTAGAATCTGACATGTAATGCTGGGTCGAGTACGAACCATCTAGATGGCAAATATTGGTCGGAACCTCATATGATGATTTGGGGACTGATAAGTCTAGCTCATGAGTCCAATCTTGTGAATGTATAGGCTCACCGAATGAAGGCTGGTTAATGGAAGCTTGATCACTAAAGTCAATCAAGTCTGGGAAATCATAAAGTTCAGGTCCCCCAATTCGGGTTGTTTGATCGACCAAGTTATGCCCGAAGGTCAAGTCGGGATGCGTATATGTAACTTGTTGTATGATCCCTACTTGAGGTGAGCTATGTGGGGGCATATAATTTTGCCAGTCATCTGTCTCAGCAATGGCTTGCTCTTCATTTGATTCATTGATTCCTGCAAGCTCTCGAGAGTAAGGACAGTCAACCCAAGGTGGAAGTGGATCTGGGGTGCTAGAATATGGAGTAGGTAAGAAATGCGAAGAAGTGGAGAAATCAGTCGAAGTTCTGACTTCATAATCGGATTGAGGTGGGACCGACCACGGGTACGGGTCTTCCGTGGATGGCAGAGGATACATGGAAGAAGGAGAAGTCGAAGATGAGCGGTATATGGTTGAGGAGGAATGACCAGAGGTCACATGGTATGGGGACCAATATCCCGACATCTTGAGGAGGAAATGATGAATGTAAGTAGAGCGAGGTAGAAAATGCGCAATTACGTAGGATAACACACACGGACAGACACAAAGACAAACGCAAGAGCAAACCCTGAGTTCACACTCAACACGGTGAAGGACTCGAAATCGAGTCCAATTAATCTTGTTAATTTTAAGTGTGATTTTTCAAGCAAGATAGCAAGGATTTATGCGGCCTATAGGGGAGTCGGCTAAAAAGCCGGATGCGTCTCCCCTGTTTAACCTGTCGCCTAAGATACCGCCGGTCCTTCCTTTCTTCGCTCCTATCCGGAGTTGGGGACTCAAAGACCGTGCCCCTATCTACCTGCAAGCAGACGGAGGCTGACAAGCTAGGCCTTGTCGCGAAGTACCGCTGGTTCGTCCCTGACTACCCGCGAACAAGCGGAGGCTACTTGGTACTGGTCAGTGAATCTAAAAATATCGAACTCCTGATATTTGCTAGGATCAGTTGGCCCGTGATATGGAAGGCGGGGATTTTGGCTTCAGCCTGAAAACAAGGTCGGGGATGAGTCTCCCGCAAACAGTTTTTCAATTTTATCGATTTTTTTGGTCAATACTGTTAGCAATCCCGATTTTAAGTTAAGTTCTCACTTGTTAGTCCAACCACACAGCATGCCTAACGTCCAGTCCCAATTTCTGTTTAATTTATGTTTCAAAAATAGAGGGGAAATCGAGAAAAGCCGACGCACAAAAAACGATGATGCTTATGCTGAGTTGAGAAGACTTACAGTGATCCCTTCGCTTGTATGCAGGATGCAAAGCAGCATTGAAATTTTACACTACATGCAAATGCAGACGATAAAATCCGCTCCTAGACATGCAGTTCTATTAGCGAGTGAACAAGTTCAATTTGGCTAGATCTGCGGTCTTATTGCATCTTTTAAGTGTACTTGTGGTCGTAAAAATTTACGAGCACAAGCAATTCCTAAAGTGGCTCGAGGAGCCGCTAGTGCAAGCCTAAGTTACAATTCAACCACACAACACACGGGGGACACAATTCCACTATTTTTACACACGCGAGAACCCAAACGGTAACCGCTGGAAATGGTGCGAAAAAATGTGGAAATAAATGAAAGTACAAGTCCTCTCATATCACTCAAACAAATTAAAATGCAACTTCCTCGAAGGGTCTTCGACTCCGGCATCCCTCGCACAAAAACAAATTGAGGTCAGATAGAGAACGACACAAAAAATAATGCAAAGAATAAAGAGAGAAGAAATAATCACAAGAAAACTGGGGTCAGACTACCCGGAGAAAGAAAATCAAACACTTAGAATTTCCCTACAAATTAACCTAAGCTGTGCCTCCCCGGCAACGACGTCATTTTGATAACCTCTCCCGCACCCTTAGTTAATTCGAGCAAATTAATGTCCAAATTAATAATAAATTCGTTGCAGTCTGATAGAAAAGGGAATAACAAAAACCACTTAAATTAGCTTCGAGTTAATCTCAAGCGGCAGATTTTTTTACTTGGTGAAGTCCAAGGTCGAACTCAGGGAGGCATCTGTCTCCTTAGGTCAAATTTTAGCAAAGTCCAAGTGTGAGATTTTTGGGAAATATATTTTTGATTTTTTTATTTTCTATGCAGGACACATGCAAAAATCAAGCCAATTTAAAGTTAAATCAGTTAAGGTATCAAATGAAATCCAAAAATTATGAAAATGGCCAGATGATGGAATGTGATGAAATTAAGCTACCCTAATTTTTTTGGAATTTTTCGACACTAAATGAATTTGTGAATTTAAAAATGAATGCAGTGGGATTTTCACTAATTTAATTTTTATAAATATCAAATCACAAAATTTTAGGGAAATAAAATTATCCTAGATAGATCAAATGATGAGGAATCCAGGAAAATTGTCCAACCTCAAATTTAATGTGAAATGAACCTATAAAGATTAAACTAAGGAAATCACCAATTAATTTATTTAGGCCTCGATAGGCGTGCAAATGACATGAAATTTTTATGTAAGGTTAAGTTAACTATCCTAGAGCTACTGTGATTTTTTAAGAATTTTTGGAGCTATAGAGAATTAATTATCAATTAAAAGGTCCAACTGGGTAAAATAACACAGAAATCAACCGATTAATCAATTTAAAAATCTACTGATACCACAAAAATATAACAAGTGTCACAACAGCTAGAGGACAAGTTACTCAGCAACATGCAATTTTTAGAATTCAAAAATGATGCAAAATGACACCTAGGGATGCGTGCAAAGACAGGGGTGTATTTGCAATACATGAAATAAAAATTACATAAAAATAAACATGCTGACAGGGACTGAAATGCAGTTACCTATAATGCTGGGGGTGGAATGCAATTTCTCCACTGGACACGTGCTCCTCACGTGGGGGCGCTTCACAGGGACCTTTTTACAATTTAGGAAAGTTCCCAGGGCCTCTGTGCAAATTACCCAGGCCGCACATGCTCCTCACGTGGGGCGGCCTAGGCTCGGGCGGCGTCGGAGGCTTGGGGCTTTGCTCGGGGATCCTGGAGGTCTGGAGTAAGGCTCGGTCTAGCCTCGGATGGTCCGAGCCTAGGGTTGAGGAAGAGGCTCGGACGTCGTCGACGTGGCTAGCCACAGACCTTTGGATCAAGATCGATCTAAAGGCTGTCGGGGCTGACGCGTGGCGCGATCAGAGACTGTCAGATCGCAAGAGGATCCAACAGTGCCTGAGAACCGAGGAAGGGGAGCGACGTGGCTGGCTGCAGGCCATTGGATCAAAGAGAATCCTACGGCTCCTATGATGCTCCAGATGTCAAAGACGTGGCACGCTAAGCGCCGTCGGATCTGGAAGGATCCAACGGCTAGGTGATGCTCCGGAGATCTGGCGACGTGGACGGCGCTGGACCGTTCGATCAAGACGATCGAACGGTGGCTGAATCTTCTCCCTCAACGGTCCTCCGCCACCTGCGGAGGAGTTGGCGGGGCTCTAGCGTTGGTGCGTCAGCTCCGCCCGGTCCTCCTAGTGTCGGTGACGCTCTCCGGAAGCTCGGAGATAGCTTGGTAGACGCGCGGCGGTGCAGCGATGCCTCTGGTGGTCCTAGGAGTGACGGGGACGTGTAGGAGTTCTCTGGAGATGAAGCTCGATTGGTGCTCCGGTGGTGGTCCGGCCAATAACGATATAGTACCTGCAGGTGTTAGGAGTGTAGCCGAAGCTCGTGCGTGCAAGTGGAGATGTGAAGGAAGGACAGCGAGGCCTAAGGGGGAACGTAGATGGTCCGGCGATGGTGCTCCGCCCAGGTGGCGGAGCTGGAGCTGATGGAATGTGAAGTGGTTCGTCGGGGGGTGTGGAGTACAGCGCGAGGATGAGAGCTCCGTCGTGGAGCTCGGCGAGGTGAGAGCAAAGCGAGAGGATGCAGGTGGAGCGCAGATAAAATGGAAGAAATGAAAGGAAAAATCAAACCGAAGATCAAACGAAGATGGAGGGGTTTACCTGTGGTTTGGAGCTCGAAATCGAGGTCCAGGTCGTCGCTCGAAGAGGTTGTAAGGCCCTAAGCTCAGGCAGCTGCTCGGAGGGTGGCTGCGACACGGCGGAGGAGCCGCGGATCTCGCCGGAGAAGAAGGTCCGTCTTCGCTCAAGGATTCACGCAATTCCTATCACAAATCGAAGGCTCCGAGCTCTAGGTTCTTCCCTGGAATGGCGGATGTGGCTGGAGTTTGCCAGTGCTCGAATATTTAAAGGGTGAAGGTCTCGGCAGGGCTGGTGATGGGACGAAGTTCATGGAGTTCGTGGAGCGTCGCTGGCGATCGACGTGGGTAGTGAGGTGGCTGGCGAAGATGAGGGATGAGTGGGGGTGATCATGGAGGCGATGGTGGTCGTCATGGTGGAGGGAGCGCGGCCAAGAATAGAAAGGGGCAGCCCCTCCCGCAAGCTCGAGAACGTGGGAGAGTAGGGCACCGGAGGTAGAAGACGGAGTCCCCGTCGCTGGATCCCTTGATCCAACGGTCGCGATCGAGGCGCCTTGGAGCGTTTAGGATCAGATCTGAGGCGTATGGATCAAGGGCTGTGGAGCGACCACATGGCGCAATGGAGGCGAGGCGCGAGGGGGAGGTTGAGATGGTGAAGGTGATAATCTGATGGTGCATAACGTGACGTGTGGCGCGTTGTGGTGAGGGCGCTAATGAGCAGATCAGATGAAGTCCTGGGTATGATCAGACGGTGTAGAATTGAGGCGTACGTGGAAATCAACTGGCTGTTGGATCAAAGAGTATATCCAACGGCTGAGAGGCGTGGCGGCTAGGGCAAGGGGAGCGGGCCACGTGGCGCAACCAGATGGCGCCACGTGGCCAACTGTGATTGGCTAAGAAGAAAAATATGTGTAGAGAGAGAAGGAGGCCGAATTTGGAAAAACTCAAAACATGAAAGTTGTAGATCTCGATGATATCTACAAGTTTCATGTTGACCAAAGATGCAGATGAGGTCAAATGTTGATACAAAAATACAAAGATACAAATATACATATATGTAGTTTACAAAGAGGCCCAAAACCCAACTTTTTCATACGCGCTCCAAATTGCATGAAATCACTCTCATTTTAAAGGTCTTTTAATGTGTATTATTCTAAAAGTGAGTAGACCTATTTTGGAGGTTGTATAAGGGCATTATGGGCATTTCGTGGTCCAAGGGCATTAGGGTTTTATTGATGCTTTTACAAAGGGGATTCCTGGCTTTCTTCCTTATATTATTAACTAAGGTGTACATAGTATAAGGGAGAGCTTATTTTGATGAATGGATATTTTACAAGTGATTTTGGCTTCTTATTTAATGCAAATGGAGTGCTAAAATGCATGTATTATGAATGCATGTGTGAATGCTATTTATGCATTATAAAGAGAAATATGCCTCTATTTACTCGGGAACAAGCTTCTATTTTCAACTTTTATAGTGATGAATCACAGATTCATCAACCGCATCTGACTTCCACTGAGCCTACAACTAGGGAGGAGGTTGATTTCATGCAGAGCAGAGACAGTCCAGTAGAGCACCCTTCTCCAGATTCAGATTGTGAGCGAGAGTTCTCATTCTCCCATGAAGATTCGACAACATTCACTCAGACTTTTCAGAGGCCAGATCTGCCAGCACCTACTTGTCCAGAGCTGAAGCTGCTTCCATCGTCGATGAAGTATAGGTTCCTTATGGGTGAGCATGAGATGTACCCAGTCATTATCTCCGCTGATCTGACTAGAGAGCAGGAATCCTGTCTGATGGGGGTTCTTGAAAAGAACCGCAAGGCGATAGGATGGAGTGTAGCCGATCTCCAGGGGATAAGTACCATATCTATCTCGAGGAGGAGGCAAAGCCGTCGTGTAAGTTCCAGCGGCAGCTGAACCCGAATCTTTGAGAGGTTGTCATGAAGTAGATCTCGAAATGGTAGAGCGCTGATTTTATCTACCCCATCTCCGACTCCAAGTGGGTCAATTCATTGCATGTGGTGCCCAAGAAGAAGGGCATCACCACAATTGTCAGTGAGTCTGGAGAGGAGATCGCTACCCGGGTACCCACTTCTTGGTGGGTTTGTGTGAACTACAGACGATTGAACCAGGAAACCAAGAAGGATCATTTCCCCTACCCTTTATTGATCAGATTATAGAGAGGCTGGCAGAGAAGAGCAATTATTGTTTCTTGGATGGGTACTCCGGCTATAATCAGGTGGCCATTGCGCCCGAGGACTAGGACAAGATCACCTTCACCTGTTCCTTCGGGACATATGCTTTCAGATGCATGCCATTTGGATTGTGCAACGCTCCGGCGACATTCCATAGATGCATGTTGTCCATCTTTTTGGATATGGTGGGGTAGTGCTTGGAGGTCTTCATGGATGATTTCTCAGTCTACAATGACGGATTAGATTCTTGTCTTGACTGCCTAGACCGAGTCCTTCAACGATGCATTGAGGTTCACCTTATGTTGTCTTGGGAGAAGAATCACTTCATGGTGACCTAGGGGACGGTGCTTGGCCATATCATCTCCAACAGGGGCATGGATGTTGATCCGGCCAAGGTGGATGTCATTAGAAAACTCAATCCATCATCCAACTTGCGGCAGTTACGGTCTTTTCTGGGGAACGTCAGTTTGAACAGGCGCTTCATTCATGATTTTAGTAGGATTGCCCGACCGTTGACCGATCTGCTGACGAAAGACACCGTGTTCCTCATAGATTAATAGTGTCTCATTTAAGACTCTCAAGAGTCGTGTTGTAGAGGCTCCTGTTCTCCAGCCACCTGATTGGTCTCTCCCATTCGAGATCATGATGGACGCCTCCGATTTTGCCGAGGGGGCCGTGCTGGGACAGAGGAGGGATGGAGTCCCATTTGCTATTCACTACTCTAGCCGTACATTGGATGCCGCCCAGTAGAAATATACAGTCACTGAGAAGGAGATTCTAGCAGTAGTTTTCACCCTAGATAAGTTCAGATCTTACATCATTGGATCTAGAGTGACCATCTATACTGATCATACCGCCATCAGGCACCTCATGGCTAAGAAGGATGCCAAAGCCAGATTGACCAGATGGATTCTTCTACTCCAGGAGTTTGATATAGAGATTAAGGATAAGCCTGGAGTCAAGAATGTGGTGGCGGATCATCTCTCCTAATTGAGTATCTTGAGGATTCTGAGCAGATTGAGCCTATTTGTGAGACCTTCCCAGATGAGGCGATCCTTGCTATCACCTATCTCCCATGGTATACCGATATTGTCAACTATCTTGTCGCCAAGAAAGTTCCACAAGATTGGCCCAGGCAGAAACTTGAGACCTTCCTCGCGAAGGCCAAGTTTTACCATTGGGAGGATCCCGTCCTTTATCATGAGGGAGGGGATAGTATCTGACGTCGGTGCATTCCTCAGGAGGAGCACCACATTGTCCTTACTTACTGCCACAAGCTTGAGGTAGGAGGGCATCACACTGGGAGGAGAACGACACAGAAAGTGCTCCAATCCGGCCTATGGTGGCCTACTCTCTTCAAGGACTCTGATGAGTTCATGAAGAGGTGTACTGACTATCAGAGGATGGGCACTTGTGGACAGCGTGATATAATGCTGATGCAACCCATACACTTTCGTGAGGTTTTTGACGCATGGTGCATCGATTTCATGGGTCCATTCCCTAAGAGTCAGGGATTTGAGTACATTCTGTTGGCCGTGGATTATGTGAGTCATTGGGTTGAGGCCATCCCATCCCGAACCGGAGATGCTAGGACTGTTTGCAGATTTTTGCCGAAGAATATCATTTCACGGTTCAGGTTACCTTGAGTATTGATATCTGACGGAGGGTCTCGTTTCGTCAATGACAAGGGAAAGGCCCTTGCTAGCTAGTTCAGCATAGACAATCGAGTTGCCACTCCATATCACCCTCAGACGAATGTTCTTGCTGAAGTGTCGAACAAGGAGATCAAGACTATATTGCAGAAAGTCGTCCGCCCTGATCGAAAGGATTGGTCACAGCTTTTGGAGTAGGTCTCGTGGGCATATAGGACATCTTTCAAGACTCCTTTGGGTACATATCCCTTTCGCCTTGTTTATGGCAAGCTCTTCCATTTTCCTGTAGAGCTGAGACATAGGTCACTTTGGGCTGTTACTGATATACTTTTTGGATCCAGAGAGTGTAGGAATCAGAGGAGGGTAGAGTTAGCAGCCCTGGAGGAGCTTCGTGATACAACCTTTTCAAACAACCTACATTATAAGGAGAGAGTGAAAGAGTGGCATGATTCTCACATCAGCCACAAGCAGTTTGAGCCAGGACAGAGAGTATGGTTGTTTGATGCTAGGCTTCGCCTATTTCCAGGGAAGCTATAGAGCAAATGGAAGGGACCCTATTTGGTTAGAAAGGTACATGACAATGGGAGCATTGATATATCTGAGTTGTCTTCTGATGTTACCTTTCGTGTTAACGGCCAACGGCTCAAGCCATATGTAGATCATAAGCCGCGGGTCGTTGACATTGCCCCGATTCACTTTGCGTGAGATGTGGTCTCTTGACTCACATCTATTGCATCTCACGCCTGATTATCACAGATCTTCTGACTTGTATAGATCTAGTTGTCCATATCACACTATTCTTTAGTCCCACACCCCTTTTCTCATCTTATGATTATGCTATACTTAGGGTATACTTTACCCTAAGTATGGGGGGTGTAGGACTCTCGGGTATTCTATTCATTTCTCTACCTCTGTTTTGCTGCCTATACTTAGGTATATTTTACCCTAAGTATAGGGGGGTAGACCCTGTACATCCTTCCACTCGGATTTCCCTTCATGTACACCTTACTATACTTAGGATTACTTGATCCTAAGTATAGGGGGAAACACCAAGTCCTCTTCAATTTATTCTATGATTCGTCTTTGTATATACCATTTCTTTTCACTTCCCTATACTAAGCATGAGTTATGTCTTCTTCATCGCTCTTGATCACTCTGAGGACATCGTTCGAGCTAAGTATAGGGGGTGTCGTATAAATTTCATATATACTTTAGCCATAACTCATACTTTGTGTGAGTATGTTAATAAATAAAAATGGCTAAAAATCCATAAAAAATAAAATTTCCCTTGTACATAAAATTCTTCTTGCACATACCTATTTATTTATAAAAATTATTTTTGTACAAATGTTTGTAAAAATGATTTGTGTAAATAGATTGTACATATTTTCATATCAAAATTATGTATATAGTACAAAATTTTTGTAAAATGTTTTGAAAAACATAACGTTTGCAAAAACCTTGTGTAAATCTTTGTAAATATCTTGCAAAACTTCGCATTCATGCATACATCCATGTTTTCAAACATTTTCCAAAAATTTTGCACAATTGTAAAAATTTGTAAAATTGCGTCTTTGTAGATACTTGCACAGTTTTTCTAAATCATAGTTGACATTTAAACTGTCCTGGAATTAAATTGACATATGGAGCTTGGTTAAAATCTTAATCCAGCTAATTATAAGAGGAACCTTCTAGGGCTTAGGATTGAGACTTCTCAGGTCCATTGGGACTTAATTCTTTGAGTCCACTAGGCTATGAGCATATGTCATCTTGATGAGCCTAAGTAGAGCACTTAAGAACACATACATGACTCTCAGAGACAATGGCTTTACTTGCACCAGCACTTTACACAGCTCTCCACGGATGAGGTGGTCAGGAGGCAATTTCCTTTGGCTTGGGGTAGCATATGAGGGTAGTACTTCTAGGCAGAACCTCTCTTCTTCTTACAGTGAAGGAAGTGCGTCTCAACTTGGTCTGGTGGTTATGAAGTCTAAAGATAGGAGTTGTGGGTTGCAATAAAGCTTCAAAAGAGGGATAGTCTACTGGCTCATGAGGAAAAACTCCTTATATATACATATTCTGCACCTTGTAGATATGTTGTACAAATGCACATGAAAATAATGTGCAAATAGGAAAACTCCAAAAAAGTGGTGGGTCAGATTGAAAATTTAATAATCCCACCAGAGTGTATTTAGTCAATAAAGCGAAGCTTATATTACTCTAGACCATCTCATGAAGCTTGCAGCAGGAGACTCAGCTACATTGGTTAGAGCTCCCAAGGATACATGGCTACACTGGTCATGGTTCGTTCTCTTCTTCCCCCTCTCTTGATCCGGTTGTACTTGAACTTAGAAGGGAATACCCCGCTTCTCGAGGAAAGAGTTGCTAGATCGAGGCATTAGAGTTACCAGGTTGAGGGAGGTTGTTTCTTTGTCTCTTCTGAGGTGGGGAGCTACATATCACTTAAACAGTACAAGGAACGATTCATGGTCATTAGAGTTTGTGTATGTAGACTTGTTCTGATCTGGTTTGTTGAGGAGTCTTGACCATAGATTGGTGGAACTTGGAGGCTGTTAAGATTTAATCTTAAGTCCAAATAAGGTTCCGACAAATGAATAAATCAAAGGTCTGACTAAGCTCCGTATTTCAATTTAATGAAGGAAAGTTTAATAATCAACCTTGATTTCTCCTCTTTTTCTTTTTCTTTCTCTTTCTGCACTTCTTTTTCAAATAAGTGTTTGCTAAGGGACTAGCAAAAGTAAATATAGGGGGGTGATAAATCCCCATTCATCACTCTTTATTCCTTTATTTTCGCTGGAAACCTTGGCAAAATACCATGTAAATAGTTGTAAATACAATAATTTGTCAAAATGCATGCATCATGTAAGTAGCCATAATTAGCATGTTTTTGCACAAAAATAAAGGAATAAAGAAATAAAGAAATAAAGAAAAAGAGGGAAATATTTAGAATAAATATTGAGTGACATAAACCCAAGGGAGGGCTCAGCATGGGCCTGACTGCAAAATAAAATAAGTAGAGAGAGATAGGGTAACTCAACATGGTGTAAATACCCCTCTTTGTTTAAATATTTCATTTTATAAAAATAAAAATATTTATGTGTTCCCTTTATTTTGTACATATTTATAAAAATAAAATAAAAATGAAAATAAAATGAAAATAAAACAAAAATAAATTCTCTCTCTTCCCCTTGTAAATACCATGTACATATGTACCTACATATATTTATTTTACCTTTGTAAATAATTAATAAAAATCAAATAAAAATTATTTTGAATCCTATATTTTCGATATAAATAAATAAAATATAAAATAGGGATTATTATACAAAAATAAATAATAAAAAAATAAAATTCAAAAATACATAGGTATACATGCCTGTATATAATAATAATATAATGTAAATACCTAGTTTATTTTTCAAAAAAAATATATAAAAATCACTAAAAAATACTTTAAAAATAAATAAATATTTTTCATGTTGAAAATTTTTACAAATAAAATCATTTCTTATTTTAAAATGATTTTATAAATAATTAATAAAAGAAATTACGTGGTTGGTCCATGGGGGATTGTTGACCCCCGGTCAACTCTCCCCTACAGACCTCTTCTTCGCGGACCCGATCACTGACCTGGGTTCGCCCATTTATCCTGGATCGGTCCGGTCACCTCTCACCCAAACCGTGGGCTCCATTTGCAGATCTTACATCCGAGATTCACACCCGAGGATTCTCCTAGGGATCCGTGCACCAATTTGCCCTGCCCGACTCCATCTTTGCCGGGTCTCCACCAGTATATAGCATCATCTTATTCCTCCTGTGACCTCCATCATCTTCCTCGAGTGACAGCGAGTGCGGAGGGTGTCTAAGAGAGAGTTTGGAGGTGTGTAGCCCAGGTCCGGCGACCCCCATCGTTGTGCTCTGCCGCCGGTGAACCTCGAGCCTCTAGAGGCGACACTCCATCGAGGCGAAGATCACTGGAGAACCAGCGTCTTCCCCCCAGTCGACTTCGATCATCAGGTAGATCTTTTAGCTCCTTTAGCATAATCCATCGTCGATCTTCGCATCCCAGCTCTGCCAGCTCCGCCCTAGTGCCCGGAGCTCCGCCATCCCACCTTACCCGTATAGATTGAATCTCCGAATCATCACCGCCTTCCCTACACGACCTGATCACCTCGAGCTGGACCGTCTGAGTCCAGATCGAGTCGGGTTCCCTCCATCGCCTTCGCCGGAACCCCCCATAGCCGATCCACGTCGCTTCTTTTCTTCGTTTTGCCAATAACATATGCCGGAGCATCACTCCGAGCAAGAGCTTCCTTCTGCAGGTCAATAAGTGCAGGAGACCCCCCTTGGCCGCGCTTCCACCCTTCTCCAGAGCTGCTCTAGGTCACTCCCTCGCCGGAGGATCCGACTGTTGGGGCCTTCATCGAAGGCCACCATCTGACGCGGAACGCCATCGCGAGGAGAACCCACCTCTCCATTCTTCCATCGGCCGTCTGGATCATCGTCACATTGCCAGAGAAGCTTGCCTAGGGGGAGTTCTTCCTCATCCTCTCTCAGTCGTCGCATCGCCTCTCTGCACCAGTTTGTATCTCAGCCGTACGTAGCCTGCTCTTGTCAGGCCGTTGGATCCATGATCTGACGGCCACATTCCTCCCACGTTTGCCCTCGCGCCATCACCGTTGGATCATCCATAGGGCTGCATCAGGACTGTACATTTGCAACCATCCACAGCTCGACACTTGGCATGCACGCGCCCCTTACGCGCCTCGGCTGGGTAATTTGCGCCCACACCCCCTGCAGTTTTATTTAGTTTTTATTTAGTCTATAAAATAAACTTGCACACTTGGTTATTTTGCATATTTGGACCTCTAGTTTTGTGTATTTGCTATTTAGTCCCTGCTTGTGTGAAACACGTGCTTCGACACGTGATTGTATGGACATTTTGCAGTATTGATCCTATGATTTTTGGATGTTGCAGTTTGTGTTTTTAAATATTGGATGTACACTTTTGTCCCTGTAAATGTGAACCACGTGCTAGGCATGTGATATCTTGGGATATTTCCATTATCTGGGCTGGAGTTTCGTCATTGTTCTGAATTGAAATTTACATTTTTAACATTGCATTTATGCCCCTATGCATACAGTATTGAAAATGTGCGGAATTTATGCGATTTTTGCTGATA
Source organism: Ottelia alismoides (assembly GCA_037367405.1). Taxonomy (NCBI): domain Eukaryota; kingdom Viridiplantae; phylum Streptophyta; class Magnoliopsida; order Alismatales; family Hydrocharitaceae; genus Ottelia; species Ottelia alismoides. The sequence continues at coordinate 667,028 of JAZKJV010011765.1, read as the reverse complement.
CCCTTATAGTCTCCACACTTGTTGTCTGCTTAGCCCTAAAACTTTGTTTTTATTGCGTTTAGGTCCTTGTGTGTTGCGTGCCTTGTATTGGTTGAATAAAATATCAATTAAACTCCAAATCAAGTGAAATTTGGACACATGGCTCCTGCCAATGTGTAAAAATTTCACTAAACTTTTGGGACACTTTTGAGTTGTTTTGATATATTTAAAAAATAAAAAACATGCATTTTTATTAGTGTCTGGAATAGAAAATCATTAAAAATATAAAAAAACGTTTCCAAAAATTCTAAAAAAATTAGGAATTGCTTGTTTTGTTGTTTTTAAGTTTCTCTCTAATTTTTGTGTCATTTGTATTTATAAAACCCCTAACAATCACAAAACCCTAAAAATTTAATACAAATACTTACAAATTCTATAAAATTCAAAAAAATGCAAACTCTTTTTATGTTGCTTAGTTTTTGTATCTTGTTTTCATAAAAATTGTCTCCAGATTTTTAAAGGCTAATTAGATATTTTTAATTAGCCTTTCAAGTCTGGTTGCACATTGATTCATTGTTTTTCCCTTTCTTGATTTTTATAAAATCAACTAAAAAATAGAAAATTCTGAAAAATTCATTAAAAACACTTAAAAATATAAAAAACACGAAAATAATTTTATTTGAATTTTCCGAGTATTTTTGAGTGCTTAATAAATTGTTGGATTTGCTCTTTTTAACCATTTTCTTATATTTCCTTTATAATTAAAAACACAAAAAAAAATAAAATACATAAAATCCACCAAAAATATTTTATTCATTTTATCTTTTGACTTTGTAGGCCGATCCAGCCAATCCGTGCTCCTTGAGTTCAATCCTTGTCGCTATACCAGGTTAAATAAATTGTGAAGACCGCTATTCGGATTTAATTTCTGATTACTGTTATTTGGTGGTCTCTTTTTCTTGTTGAGTCCAATCTACGAGATCCGAGTCACAATGACCCTTGATTGATTTTATCCCTACTCGGGTCTTGTGGGATTTTTGGCTCACCAGGCGGCCTCGTGAAGCTCTGACAGGAGTTAGAGCGACGACCGGACAATTGTCCGAGGTCAACGAAAGGGCGCACCTGGTTGGTCCACGTGGACCAACCAGGGAATTCCAAGGCAAAAATGCATTGGAAAATAGATAATAAGTAGTAATTGATTTTATTATTTTTAGGTTTAAAATAAAAAAATGATCTATATTTCTGTAGTATTTTATGCATATCCTTATTTAGTTTTTCGAGTTGTTTTTTAAAGTTACTTTTTATGGTATATATAGGTATATTTACTTATGTTTTATGTATTTTATTTTTATTTTGTATTTTAAATTTTATTATTTTATTTTCATATTTTATATATATTTAAAACTTATTTTTATACATATAAATCTATTTGTTTGATATTTTATGAAGTAATATATACATTTAATTAAATAGGAGTATGATATCTATAGGTATAAGTACAAGTATTTTACATATGTATTTTATATAAGTATTTTATTTTAATGTTTTATTTGTGTTTTTATTTTGGTTTTAATATGTACATATACTATAAATAATATTTACAAAATTTAAAAATATAAAATTATAAAAATAATAAAGAATAAATAAAATGAGTTTTTAATTGGGTGTATTATATAATAAGGATGCATTCGTTTAGGGGGTTACCCCCCACTTTGGGCGGGTAACCCCCCAAAACCCCCACTTTTAACCCACTAATGGGGCCCACTCCCATCCCATCAAAAAAATTATATATTATACCATCATATCATCTAAAAATCATAAAATACTCAACTTCTACTAACTATTACAAACTTCAATACAATCACGTCACAACAACCACCCACTTTTTCAAATTTCAATACAATCATATCATAATAACCACCAACTTTTTCAAATTCCAATACAATCACATCACACAAACCCTCCCAACCCTTAACCCACCAACCAAACACACAAACACAAAACCGGGTTATCCACCCCTGGATAACCCACGAACTAAACGTACCCTAAGGGTTTAGAATCTATCTTTCGCACCTTAATTCCAAAAAATGTCAAACCACCTTAGTTAGATATCTTATTAAAAGTTATATACAATTAAGGTGATTTTGATATATTTTGAGTTTGTATTTGAGAGATATGATTATGGGAAGTTGGGGTTGTGGAATCTTATTCAGACCTTATTGTGTACATTGTGTGTTATTTTTGCGTGAAATCAATTTTGTACTATATTTTATTATCTACAACTTTCATGTATGAAGTTGCTTGATTTAAGTTGTAAATAATAAATAATAAAATAGGTCCTAAAAACTAATTATTAGACTATTTTGTAGAGTGATTTGTTTGAGTTTTCTATACACTTAGCCTCCTTGTCTCCCCCTACTTTATTCCTATTCGACTAAGTCATCATGATGTCTGAGTCTTGGGGGATAGGGTCGCTTCTATATCCTTGGCACTTCGCTTTTTTTCTTTTCTTTCCTTTATTCTTTTACTTTGGAAATAAATACCATACACATACAATAATGTATACAGTGTCTGGTACAAATTAATGAACGTTTATTCTGAGAATTCAATGAGATATTTATGAATTCTATTAAGGTTTAAAGGCCAAATTGAAAGAATAAAGGTGATGAAATTGATATTTATCACCTCCTATACTTTCCTTTGCTAGTCCCTAGCAAACACTTATGCATATAAGTGCGGAAAAGAAAACAAAGAAAAGAAAAAGAAACAACTTGGGGTAATTTTTGACTCTTAAACTTATCTCGACAATGAATGTTTGGAGCTCAGCGAAGACTTTTGGCTTAATGGTGTGTTCGGAACCACTTAGACGTTAGGATTTGTGACACAACTGCCTTTAGGTTCCATAGTCCTATTATCCAGTCCAATTCACAACCATGTCAAAACCATCTTCTCAGTCGCATACCTTTGCTACCTTAAAATGATATAACCATGTGTGTGAAATTCTTAACTCTCCCCAAACAAAACCATTGAACTACCGAGGTGTCTGCTCTTCTGATAACTCATCCTTATGGAGTCAGATATTTTCTTGTAAGGTCAGGTACTTCCGATCTTTACAACCAAATGGGATAAGAAGTTAGAAGAATGGAAAGATAATTGGGAATGGAACAATGTAGTATTCATTCCCGTGTGAAGTCAGTCAGTGTAACCAGATCTCCACTAAGAAGCAGCCATTTCTGAAGCTCATATTTGTGGAATTGTTGGTTTAAGGCATCTTTGGATACCTTCTTTGACTTTGCATAGTATATGCATTCTTGTTTATGCCCTAGTGGATATAGCATCTTCTATTCCACTCATTGTTTTGGGGTCTTAGAAAAAGTTGTGTCGGTAGACCATCCCTCATCCGAAGCATTGTTTCAATCCATCTCCAGTCCTTAGATATCACTGTTATTAGAAGAAGTGGGTTAGAGTACCGGTGTCGGCAATCCCCAAGAATGGTTCCTGAGCCACCCTTGATGAAGAGGCCTTCCATCGCCTCGACTTAGACCCCAAGATTTTTTAACAGTCCATCTAGGTTGAGCTAAGTGTTACGTGCGAGGTTCTCCAGTCAAGTCTTTGTCTCACGAGTCTTATAGATGATATGAAGGGTTATATTTAGGCACATTGAATTGACTCGTGAACATAGTCTTATGGAATCCAAAGAATTAAGTAAAGGTGATCTAAAGTATCTCCAATTCCAGTCCTCAATGGGTTCCTCTGAAATTAAGCGCATTAAGGTCTATATAAAGCTCTAATCTTCAGACTTTATTTGGACTTGTTCAATTATCTAGATTACTTCGAAAAATACTCATTCTATGTACAATGCTAGAAATTATTCTTGTAATGCAATTTTTTGACTTTTGAATTTTTGTGGATTTTTGAAAAGATAATGCACATGCATATTTTTTTTAAGATTTTGCAAATGTTGTTGGTATTTTGATTTTTGTAAATCTTTTTGTAATTTTTGAAAACAAAATATTTAGGCTAAAATCTAGGTTCAAATATTTTCACGGGGATGCATCTTATATTTACAAGATTTGGGTTTTAAGAATTTGCAAGAGATAAGTCATCATTTTTATACATATGTATATAAAGTTAATAAAGAATTTTAGCGATGTATATATTCCTCAATCTTATCTGCAAATTATTTTTCAAACAATTTTGAAAATGATAGTCAAGATTAGTTTTTACAAATAAGATTGACAAACATTTACAAGCATTTGAAAATCATTTTGCAAAGCTTTTTCAAATAGTATATAAGATTTTTAAAAATATTTTATAACCATTTTCCAAACATTTACAATTCATTTTTTAAACATTTTAATTTTACATAAAGAAAAGAAATTTTACAAACAAAATATTTTACAAATGTTGAAAACATTTTACACAATATTTTTCAAACAGTTTTCAAAACATTTTTCAAAAAGATTTTCAAATTATTTTTTAAACATTTTGCAAAAGTGTTTTCACATGATTTATTAATCAGTTCGTCCAAAAATTGTGAGGAATAATAGACATCATTTTTATTAAATCATTTAACGAATTTGTATAGTTATATTAATAAAGTTTTAGCCATATTTATTGAAAATAGGAAAGTACAAGTTATGGCTAAAAAATATACACAATATATATTGACCCCTATACTTAGCTTGAGCTATGTTCTCATAGATCGAAGAGAAAGGTATACATAACCCGTACTAGTTATAAAAAATTCTATACTACAACGACTAAAGAATAGGAACTCAGCCGTCCCCCCTATACTTTGGATTAATTAATTCTAAGTATAGCAATATGTATATCAATGCAGGAAGGGTCGAGGGTGGGAAATGAATAAGTCAGTGACTCGGCCCGTCTCGCCCTTTACTTAGGGTAAAATATCCCAGAGTATAGAAAGAATGTCAAAAGTTGAGGATACAAGCGAGGTATTAAAGAATGAGCACCCGAATGAATTCATCCCCCTATACTTAGGATGAAACATATCCTAAGTATAGCAATGATCTATGGGATGAGTGCAATTTTTCGGAAGAATAAAATAACAACGAATGAAGGAAAGAAAAGAAGAAAAAAAGGAAAATGATCAGCTATTCAAAATTGTTTTTGTTAGCCTCATCTGCATGAGTGAATTATGAGTGTGAGTTCTTCATCGTGGACCACCTGAATTGAATCGACCACAGACAAAAATGTGTCATATTCGAGATAAGTCTTCAGAATTTGTCCGTTGATCACAAATGGTTGTGTTAGCTGACAGAACAAATATTATGATACTTTTCATTATCATGCATTTGTTTTACTATGAATGTCCCTATCCACTTGCTCTTCAATTTCCCTGGGAATAGTTCGAGATTTGCATCAGACAACCAAACTTTCTAGCCTGGCTCGAAGGTCTTGCGATGAATGTGCTTTTCTTGCCACTTTTGGCCTTTCCTTGTAGGTCAGGTTGTTGTCATATGGACACTAACAGAATTTAAGGAGATGATTCAGATCTAACTTTCTATTTGTCCTCCCATCTTGGAATCCAAATTACAGATGTTGATTGCCCATAATGATATGTGAATAAGTTCGATGTATAGATGACATGGCTTGCCATATACTAGGCAGTAGGGAGACATTCCTAACAGTGACTTGTACGCAGTTCGATAGGCCCTAAGTACTGAGTCCAACAACTGTGACCAATTCTTTCTATCGAGGTGTATGTGTTTCTACAATATTGTTTTTATCTCCCTATTTGAACACTCGACCATGACACTGGATTGTGGGTGGTACGGAGAGGTGATGCGATGTTTGCTGCAGAATTTCTGTGTTAGTTTCTTCATCTCCCTGTTGATGAAGTGGCTACCCCCATGAGATATGAGGATTTTGGGGATCCCGACATACGATATGACTGTCGGCAGTTCGGGTCGGGATAACTTCCACCCAACGGCTTACATAATCGACAATAGGAAGAATATACTCGAATCCCTGGCTGCTAGGAAACAGACCCATGAAGTCAACGCCCCACACATCAAACACGTGTGAAATCTGAATGTACTTGGAGTCATGTATCTCTCATTCCAATGATACCACCCATTCTTTGACAGTCACTTCAGTGCTTGACAAAGTCTTTTGCGTCTTTGAATAGAGTCCACCACCAAAGGTCGCATTGTAGAACTTTCGCTATCATTTTTTTTTCTGGAGGGGTGTCCTCCTGATTCTCAGGAATGGAAGTGCTCGAGGACACCGTGGACTTCCTCTAAGGAATACATCTTCTCCGGATGCAGTCTCCCCGTCTCGAAAGAGATATGGATCCTACCACTGGTAGAAATGGATTTCTGACTAGAACTTGCCTCTTTTCAGCTTATGGCAATCGTGTGGAGTTTTCTTGGATACAAGATAGTTCATAATATCGACGAACCAGGGGAGCGAGGTGACTAATAAGATGACCTCATCTACAAAAGTCTCCATGATAGGCAATAAGTTCGGTTCAAGAGTGTCTCGCTCTGATAATCTTGATAAGTGATCAACCACCACATTTTTGACTATAGGTTTATTGCAAATTTCAAGGTCAAATTACCAGAGTAGAAGGATCCATTTGATTAACCGTAGTTGGGCATCCTTCTTGGCTTGTAGATACTTGATGGCTGAGTGATCTGTATATATTATAACCTTGGATCCAAGAAAATGGGATCTTAATATCCCCAGGGAAAATACTATTACTAGCAGCTCTTTCTTAGTGATAGCGTAGTTTCTTTGAGCTTCATCAAGAGTTCTGCTGGCATAGTGAATGGCAAATGGAATATGATCTCTGCTCTATCCTAGAACTGCCCAATGTCATAATAAGAAGCATTAGTCATGATCTCAAATGGTAGAGAGCAATCTGGTGGTTGAAGGACAAGGGACCTAAGTTATTATTTATTTTAACTAAGTAATGGCCTGGAGGACTCGGTCATCGATAATAAAATACGCCTCCTTGCCTAGAATCCCGGTTAGGGGTCGAGTGTTTTGCTTAAATCTTTGATAAATCGTCGGTAGAAACCGACATGCCCTAGGAATGATCTAACCTGCTTCAAATTGGTAGGTGGCTCTAGCTTCAAAATTACTTCCACCATCGCTGGATATACCTCCATTCCAAGCTTTGAGATGACATGGCTAAGCGTAATACCTTTGGTCACCATAAAAAGGCTCTTCTCCCACAAGATCGTAAGGTTCACTTCACAACATCTTTTTGGAATTCATTCTAAGATAATATAAACATGGATCAAAGCTGTCTCCATAGATCAAGAAATCATCCATGAAGATCTTGAGAAAACTTCCAACCATATCTACAAATACTTCCAACATACATCTCAAGAATGTCGCTGGCGTGTTACATAATTCAAATGACATTCTGCGAAAGGCATAGGACCCAAATGGATAGGTAAAGGTTGTCTTCTCTTGATCTTCCGGTGCAACAACTACTTGATTATAACTAGATTATCCATCAAAGAAATAGAAATATTCCTTCGCAGCTAGTCTTTCGACTATTTTGTCGATGAAGGGAAGTGGGAAATGATCTTTCTTGATCGCTAAATTCAGACGCCAGTAATCCACACAGATGCGCCAGGATGTTGGAATTCTGGTTTTGATGTACTCTCCTTTGTCATTCTTGATCATGGTGATCCCTGACTTCTTAGGCATAACATGCAGAGGACTCGCCCATTTTTAATTGAAGATGAGATATATGAATCCCACATAACAACATTTTGATTTCATTCATCACAACCTCCCAAAGGTTCAAATTCAATAAGAGCTGGATTAGAAGGCGTGCTTACTATATTCTTCAAGGTATATGTGATACGGGCACAGTGAGGGGTTCATCCCAAGGAGATCGGAATTTTTCCAGCCTATTCCCTTGTGGTTTCTTTATATAACCTCAAGCAGAGGAGATTATTGTTCATCTGTTAGTTGTGAATTGATAATTACAGGGAACATGTTCGGTGCGCCCACGAGGAAGGCATACTTCATGTTTGCTGGAAGTGGCTTGAGCTCAGGTGGAGATTGGTTCAGCTCAATGGTGACTTTTGCTACTATGCAGGGCGATGTTGTTGGTTTTAAATCTGTAATGTGTCTACCATGGGATCTGTAGGTTATGAGTGCAGTGCTGCACATAATTATTCGATGATCAAATCTTGTCACAAAAATCTACAATGATGCCCTCTTACTCTGCCAAGGATAGGTGGTCATAAATACATTTATCAGACAACTCAGCAAAAATCTCATCTTCAAGGATATTTGGGTACTCGACTGTGTTGTCCAGGACTATCTTTGTAGAGAGGAATGTCTGGATCTCGATATCATCCATGAACATATTTTATCACAGATTTCTGCCAAAAAGTCACAACCTTCTATTTTCTATCTTGTTCTCTCACCCTCGTCTGACGCAGATGCTAAATGTTTAGGTACTTGGATTATCTCAATAGATACTTTATCACTATTTGAATGGAATGTTATCTTTTTGATGCCATAATTCACTACTGCTTCGGCTGTTCAAAGGAATGATCGTCCAAGAATTATTGGGGTGTTTAGAAGAGGAACTGAAGTGTCTATATCCAAAACTATGAAATCTACAAGGAACTGCATTCACTGAATGGTGATGACAACATCTTCCAAAATTCCTCAGGCTCGCTTAATGGATGTGTCTACAACTGCAGAATTATTCTTGTGGACTTGAACAATCCCAACCTAAATTCTTTAAGCACTGAAGTGGCCATCAGGTTTATTAAAAATCCACTATCAAGTAGATTTTGATTGAACTCATGATCAAACATCTGACATTTGACTAAAGGAGCTCCCATATCCTTCTTCTTTGTCGGGAGATTGTCGATTGCATTCACTGTAGTCGCGGTAAGGATGTGCTTTGCATTTCATTCATGAGCTTTACGCGATTGTCTCTTCGAAGTACATGACTCCTTCAGATCTTTCTTGATATTAGGCATGTACTTGATGGCTTTGAGAAGAGGCATTTCAATAACAAGATTCTGAATTATTTCTACCACATCAGGGTCAGATAAGGCTGTTTTCAATTTTTTAATTTTTTAGATTTTATCATTGCATCAAGAGATAGAATATTTACAGAATCAAAAGCAACAGTAGAAAAAATGTTTCTTATTTACAACAAAATCTGTGCCTACATCAGGATACACATGTAGATGACTAAAATGAGCAAGGTCATCCAAGAAAGGTTGGCATCCAAAATCTTCAAGCAAGGCTCCCTCGGCTGGCATTGGATCAACTATAGTTGCGGTCTCTTCCAAGGCTAGCTGGCTAATTCTTCGATTGCTGTTGATGGTGCTTTATTTTTGGTATTTTTAATTTTGCTGATTTTTTTATTTGTGGTGGTGCTTGTCCTTCTACTTCCTCACTCGGCCCGATTGCTGGTCCCACTGATGCAGAAGAAGACGACAACTCCCCCATAGTTGCTTTTTTCCCCTTGCATGTGGCTGATGGTTGCAAGGTCCTACTGCTCCTGAGAGTGACAACATTAGATAAAAACAATTTATTCATATCTGAATATGTAAGATCGGAGGGAACTTCACAGACTGCCTACTCTTTCTTCTTAAAATTATTGGGGTTGGCATTCACTTGTGTAGGAATGGAGGTCTTGGTTGCGGTAAAGTCGTACAACTTCTGACTGAGATCTGCAAGGACCTTGACAAGAAGGGCATGCAGTTCAAGGAGGGGTTCATAGGAGATGCAACCTTTAATACTAGGCATGCTGGCTACGCTTATATTGCTGATGGTTCCGAATATGGTTGGGGTATTGAGAATGATATTTAGGAGAAGTGTGATGTTGTTGATACTGTTGAGGAGAGTGTAGCTGATAGGGCACAACCACATACTATTGGTTTGCTGGTACTGCTAGTACTACCAATTTTGGGTACTAGTCCTGTCTCCAATTGCCATGTAATTGAGGAGACTACTGGTGTTGTTGGTGTTGAGGCTAGTTGTTCGGGACAAACCTCCATCCTTGTTAATTAGGCAACTTGCGAGAGTTAACAACCTGATCCTACCGAGGTCTGGCTAGATGGATAAGTTGTGCATCATTTGGCCATACACCATTCACCTCATGAATACGAGGTGGTGGAGGGGAGAAATAATCTGGAATGTACTGGGGCTCTGGCTGGTAGACAACCAACTATTTCTGCGGCTGCTGTGTTGTGGTTGGCTCTAGAGCCTACATGTACTAGACATGTTAAACCGCTGGCTGGGACTGACTCAACTGAGGAGAATGTGGAAGTGCATGTTTCTGTGTCTCAGCTGGAGTAGATGCCAATGTAGACACAGAGTTGGAGGAATTGATTATTCTCACCAAGAGCTCCAGCTACTTGGTGATTTTATAAAGTTTGTCTAGATGTTATGTCCTCTGTTCGATCACAACAAGTTTTCCAGGTTCTGTGATCGCTTTTCAAATATGTACACTTTGGACATGTGGCTCTCAACAATGCCTAGATTGGAGCTCTCATCCCTGTCTGGCACGTGGGATGCTGCCATATGCACATGCTTCTGAACATTCTGTGGCTGGCCTCATAGGTACGAGACGACGATAAAGCAACCTCTCCTTCAGTCATTTCCTCAAGTATCTGCCAGACGACATACTCATCTTTGTTGGAATGGGATATGCGACATGCTGAAATCAATAGTCATCAAAAATAGGCAAAGTTAGGACGAGAGTGATCTCGGATTATTGGAGAAGATGGGGAGTCTGGAGATAGGTTCACTGAGTCTGAACCGGGTTCTTAGGAATTGCCATGAATTATTGGAGGTGACGAGCATATGGAATCGATGTTGGTATCGGCACAGACCCGAGTAGGCCATCCATGTGTCGCCATCTCAAAGGTCAAGAGAAGATCGAGAATGGAAGAATGATATGAAGGTCAAACAAGAAACAAAGGGAGTGTAAAACAATAGAAGGCTCCAAATGAGTAGGGGGTCGAGTAGGGAATCAAAGTAAAGTGTAAAAAGGCACACAATGTGTAGGACTTATCTTTGAACCTTAATCTAATTCAAACAAACATAACACAAGGATGGTGACATGCAAGTGCCTCGTACTTCGGACCTCAACACATGCGAAGCCGTAAAAATTCGGCTATTTTTATCTTTTCAATTTAGGTTATTTTCAAGCAATATTATAACGAGTCCTTAAGTACACTATCCCTATAAGCATGTATACTGACATGCAAGTGCCTCGTACTTGTTCCACCTCCTTTGTAACATATGATCTGCATGCTTAAAGGTCCCTGATCTCGTGCTTGGATAGCTACTCAGCTAAAGCAATAGAAAGGAAGCCAATAGGCGAAACCAATACTTCGTACCTCGCTCACAACAGAATCACTTGTGAGCGTGCAAGGACCCATTCAAATGCAAACCGATGAGACAGACACACTCATGAGGGAGTTGCCTAACCTCAGTACTTCAAACCAAGTCAGATGCTCCATACAAGGTGGGAACATCGTGCTCATCTAGGCCGTACTCGGTCACGTATGACAGAAGCACCAACACTCTGCCAACCTAGGTAAAAATCAAGGCACCACATATTGAGATTTGGGCGATTATCCTTAGCGGGTCGTGCCTCACTAAGTTTAGATTGTATCTGAAAACAATGTGAGATTTATGAACCCCAAACAATGAATGGTTCGTTACGAGTTTTAATTAAGGTCAAGTTTATTTAGCAATCCCTTTTTTTATTTTGGTGTTTTCAATTTTTTGAGTATTTTTCAGAGCACAAGTCGCCTAACTATTTTTTTTTGCATTTTTCCTTTATGTCCTAAGTTATATAAAGACATTGGAGAGAGGACGGAAATGCCGTGCAAGTCATCCCTATGTAGAAAACTTATCTTAGTGACTGATGATGCATGCAAAGATAGAATTACTTACAATCCTTCCCAGCTCCCTCCATGAGGGATGCAAGGTAGAATTGAAATATTTACACTATATGGAGGTATACAAAAAGTGAGAAAATGTCCTAAATAGTAACTTCTATTATGGGGAAGAATCAGATGCTAATTACTAAAAATTGGATCCTAATGTCTGGTCTTTGAGACCTCTCTGTACTTATCACAACGGGTCCTACAATTTCTGTATGAGGTCTCTCACGGCTCATGATTCCAATTCTAAGTAATCAGCAATTAATTTTTGATTAAGTCTAAGCGAAATAGATAATAGGTGCATGTAATGTTGTTAAGGCTTTGGACCTGGCTACCGAGTCAAGCAACCTACTATCTAAGAGCTCACTTACAGAAAATCAATATAAACAAAGGTAGAAATCTCAAATCACAGGAAACAAAATAAACAATGGCGTAGAAAAAACGAAAAATCCGGTACGAGGCCCCTAGTTGAACAGAGACCCGAGCACCGGACCTTGTTTGGTGGAGAGAGTGGTGTCCAAATTAATTACAAATTATTTTGCAAAAATTAAATCTCTCTCTCACACAAAAAACAAAAAAAGTAAAATGCTATACTAAAAGCTGCTCTTCTCCTCCTTCCCTACTCTTCTCTCCTAGTCAGCTCAAGAAGAAGGTCAACTGCTACTTGCCTTGGGTGCACCCACCTCCTAAGAGATATCCCTCGTCAAGCGGTCCCTCGCAAGAAAGATTAACAAGAAAAATGATTAGAACATCAAGAAATAAATAGCAATAAATGTGAAAGTAAATAATGGACAATTATATATACAAAAATGTGTTACAATATGTTCCTCCCCAGTGATGGTGCCATTTGAAAAGAGGGATTTTACGAGGGTCTAGAAATCTTACAAGGAGAAATATTCAGTCGATGCAGTGACCACTCATGAAACCCAATCTAGTTCAACAATGAACCCACAATTAACGAATCAAGGAAAATATAGTGTGGATACAAAATTATTATAAACCGTACAAAAATGGTCGTATAGTGACAAGCAAAGTGGGATGTTGAACATAGGGAACACACGATGCAACACTCAATATTATTTATAAATAAATAATTTAGGTATACTTATATATACAATATTAGTCAAATAATGTGGGATTTTGATTTTTATATTTTTATTATCATTTACTTTTATTTTTTATTTTTTTGTATTTTATTTTGTAGTTTGTGTTTTTCATATTTTTTAGATTTTGTATTTTCTTTTTCTTTTGAAAGTTATATAATATAATTATATATATAGTATATTCACAATATATATTAATATATATATGAATACTAATCAAAATAGTCAAAATAAAGGAAATAAAATGTTTCTGGTTTTTTAAGTATTTTTTACTACTTTTGTGATTATTTAAGTATTTTTCTAAATTTTATATATTTTTAAAGTTGAAAATATCCCAAAATGATCTAATTAAATAGGTCGGATTAAAATGCAGATGGAAAATACTAATCAGTATCAAAATTTCTCTAAGTTAATTTTAATGTAAATATAATATCACAAAGAAAATTACAAAACAGAAATTAATATTTTTGGAATTTTAGGGAATTTTATAGATTTTTATGAAGGGTTTGTGTGGTTTTCATTTTTTAAGCTTTTTCTATTTTTAGTGATTTTGATCTGAAGGTATAATACTTAAATAAGTATAATATTATTCTTGGGATTTTTTCAAAATGATTTTATATTTGTTTGGGGTTTTTAAGACAAATAGGGACTGACCGTCCACTAGTTGATTTTTAGAAAATTGGAGAAGGGCATAAAATGCAAATGTAAATTTATAGCGTAATTAAGCATGCATCCAAGTATCTACTCCCATTTTTTGATAAATTTTGGGGCAACATAACTATTTTTAATAAATAGAAAGTGACTTACAAAAATATTCAGTCTGGTAGGGGTGTATTTGCAAATATAAATAAAGGTGAGGGTCCCAATGCAATTTTACCCAAAGTTTAACATTATGATTCATACTTTATATACTAAAGGACAATTTAAGTAACTCGTGAGGGTTTACATGCAAATTTTTACAAGATAAAACTTGCCGATGCACATGACTTTAGTAAAGACTAAATTGCAATATATAGAAAGCTCAGGGGCTACACGTAATTTATCCAAAAGTTTTTAAAATGATTCAAATATTTATAGGACTATTTACTAATTACAAAAAGGTGGAGTTAAGCTATGCAGTTTACACACTTAATCACAGGGATCGAGCCGTCCAAAAGTTGCCATGTGTTTGATCGTGTGGTACTCTTTATGTACCCCTTCATGGGTAATCAATGGTCTAGATTTGATCCAGACTGCTATTTTTGATCGAACAACAATGAGGGACTCTACAAGAACCGGTAAGAACATGTATCAAAGAGCTTTGATTTGTCATTCCTTCGAGCTCCAATGATCGTTCTCTCCTCCGACGAGCCCAGCAGGTAGCTGTGCCTCTTCCATGTGCAGCTGCAGGGTCTAGGAGAGGTGAGAAGGAGCTAGATGCTCCTGCAAGGTAGAGACACCTAGAGCAGCTCCAGGTGATTGTTGAGGTCCCAAGGGCTTGGAAAGTCCTGCAAGTCAGCATCAAAAGATTCGTGGGTACAAGGGCTATCTCCTCGACCTGTGGTTTCCTTGGAATGGAAAAGGAATTAAAGTGGATGGGGGAGTTCCGTTGATGGGCGGTGGAGAGAGCTCTGATTCCCAGATCCATGATGGATCTGGGTTTTATGAAGTGGGTAATCGGTAGAGAAGGTGAAGGGGAAAAAGGTGGTGTGGAAGTTGGGATATATTGACGGTTAAATCATTGTGACTTTGACCTAGAGCCTTAGCTCCAAGAATTAGGGCTTTTCAACCTGAGCACTAATCGCTTGATTGAAGTATGAACTAAAGATGGGAATGAAATTTAAACTACAAGATTACCTCGGAATGATAGAGGAGAGGGCTCAACTAGCCTGGGATGCATGGAGCAGAACCAGTCAGCGGTGCTCCAGCGGTGGGATGGATTCTCCTCCTTCGCTTGCTCTTCTCGCTACAAATCACAGGCTCCGCCTTGCTGTCACCATGGAAAAGCTTATCGAGGTGATTTGAGGGGCTAAAGATCAGAGAAGAGGGATCAAAAGTCAAAAGGGGGTGAAAGGGGTATATTTATATGCGACTTTTGAAGGAGTTTGGAAGAGCGATGGCATGAAATCGAGTGGTGGTAAGTGGGGTTGCGAGGATGGGCGTGGATATAGGACGATGGGGGCTACATGTAGGTGGTGATCTCGAGGATAATGAGTGAAGATGGAGACATAGAGAAAATGGTGAAGGGGCAGCCTCGTGTAGCTCTGATAGGAGTTAGAGGGACGGACGGACAGTTGACTGAGGTCAACAAAAGGACACGCCTGGTTGGTCCCATGGACAAACCAGGAAATTCCAAGGCAAAAATACCTTAGAAAATAGATAATAAATAGGAATCGGATTTTATTATTTTTAGGTTTATAAAAAAATGTTTCTAATTTTCGTAGTGTTTTATGCATATGTTTATTTATTTTTTGAGGTTTTTATTTGCAAGTTACTTTTTAGGGTATATATAGGTATAATTACCTATGTTTTAGGTTTATTATTATTATTTTATATTTTAAATTTTATTTTTTTATTTTTTTATATATTTAGAAATTATTTTTTACATATAAGTATATTTTATGATTTTTTTGGAAGTAATATGTACACTTAATTAAATAGGAGTATGATATCTATAGGTACAAGTACATGTATTCTACATATGTATTTTATATAATTATTTTATTTTCATGTTTTATTTGTGTTTTTATTTTAGTTTTAATATGTACATATACTATCAATAATATTTACAAAATTATAAAAAAATAAAATTATAAAAGTAATAAATAATAGATAAAATGAATATTTTAATAGGGTATATTATACAATAGGGGTTTACACCTTAACTCCAAAAAATATGAAACCAGCTTCATTAAATAGCTTATTAAAAGTTATATATAAATAAAGGTGATTTGTATCTATTTTGGGTTTTCATTTGGGAGATATAGGTCTGGGAAGTTGGGATTTTGGAATCTTATTCAGACTATATTTTGTAGAACATGTGTTATTTTTCTATGAAATCAATTTTATATTTTTCTATATTTTATTATCTACAACTTTCATGTATAGAGTTTCTTTATTTAAGGTGTAAATACTAAATAATAAAATAGGCACCAAAAAGTAACTATTAGCCTATTTTGTAGAGTGATTTCTCTAAGTTTTCTGTACACTTAGCCACCCTATATCCCCCTACTTTATTCCTATTCGACTAAGTCATCATGATGGCTGGGTCTAGGGTCACTTAAGTGTCCTTGACACTTCACTCGTTTTCTTTTCTTTCCTTTATTCTTTTATTTTAGCAATAAATACTATATACATACAATATTTTATACAATATTTAGTACAAATTAATGAAATTTTATTTAGAGAAATTAATGAGATATTTATGCATTTTATAAGGGTTTAAAGGCCAAAATGATAGAATAAAGGTGATGAAATGGAGATTCATCAGACCATTCCTCATCCGAAGCATTGTTTCAATCCATCTCCAGTTTTTAGTTATCATTGTTATCAGAAAAAGTGAGTTAGAGTACATGTGTCGACAATCCCCAAGAATGGTTTATGAGCTACCCTTTAGGAAGCGGCCTTGCATCGTCCCGATATAGACCCCAAGATTTTTCAACAGTCCATCTAGGTTGAGCTAAGTGTTAGGTGCGAGATTTTCAGTCAAGTCAATGTCTCAGGAGTCGTACGAATGATATGAAGGGTTCTATTTAGGCACATTGTATTGACTCATGAACATAGTCTTATGGAATCCAAATAATTAAGTTAAGGCGACCTGTATCATCTCCAATTTCAGTCATCAACGGGTTCTTCCGTAATTAAGCGTATTAAGGTATACATAAAGCTCCAATCCACAGATTTATTTGGACTTTTTATATTACCTTCATTACTCTAAAAAATGATCATGCTATGTACAATACAGGAAAATATTTTTTAATGCAATTTTCAAATTATTGAACTTTTTTTATGGATTTTTGAAAACGATTTTGCGTTCTTTTTTAAACTTTTACAAATGTTTTTTGGTATTTTTTTAGTTTTGCAATTGTTTTTGTGATCTTTGAAAACATCATATTTTGGCTAAAAAATAGGTACAAATATTTTCATGGGCATGCATCTTATATCTACAAGAGTTGGGTTTTAAGAATTTACAAGGGATAAGTGATCATTTTTATAGATATATTAATAAAAAACTTTAAGTGTGATGTACATATTCCTCAAACCTAATTGAAAAATGATTTTACAAACAATTTAAGAAGTCTATAGTCCAAAATAATTTTTCGCAAATAAATTTTACAAACTTTTACAAGCATTTGAACACTATTTTGCTAAGGTTTTTCAAACAGTATATATAGATTTTTCAAAATATTTTTACTACCATTTTCAAAACCATTTGCACAGAGATTTTCAAAACATTTTATTTTACATAAAGAAAAAAATTTCAAACAATTTTTTTATAAAGGTTGAAAACATATTACAAAATATATTCCAAACGGTTTTAACAATATTTTTCAATCAGACTTTCAAAATATTTTCCAAACATTTTGCCAATTAGTTTTACCATATTTATTAGTTATTATATAAAAAAAGAATTTGAGGAATAATAACATCATTTTTATTAAAAATTTTAATGGATTTGTATAAGTATGTTTACAATGTTTTTGAAATTATTATTGAAAATACGAAAGTACGAGCTATGGCTAAAATATATGCAAAGTATATATTGACCTCCCTATACTTAGCTTGATCTATGACCTCATAGATCGAAGAAAAAGGAAGGCATAACTCAAAGTAAGTAAAGAAAAGTCTATAATACAATGACTAAATAATAGGAAGTTGATCGTCCCCCTATACTTAGGATCAATTAATCCTAAGTATAATAGGATAAAAGTTGTTTTAAATTCGCAACTGCTCCATTTGCTCTCATTTTGAATGCATTCTCATCTCAGCAAGGTAATCACCCGGGTCTCATATTTGGTAAATCCGGTCTCCTCGGGCATCACTCACAACATGTCCCAAATGGAAAGGTTAATAAAGAGAAGATGGGAAATCAGTTGGAGTTCTGACCTCCCAAGAGAGTGGGCAAGAATGATAGGAATTAAATGAAGAAGACGCAAAATCCGGCTGAAGTGGAGTGTGGCCCATCATGATGAGAGGAAAGAAGGATGATGAAGGGAGGAGAGTGGGATAAAAAGAGAGTGAAGGAGATAGAATGTTACTGCTAATGATCTATAGAAGATGGACGTAGCCGACTCACGCCAAAGACATACAAACACAATGCAAACCCCTAATTCACCAACTCTACACGACCGTGAGAGATCATTCTTTATCTTTTCAATTTTAGAGTTTAGCGATAAGACAAAAGTTGTACAAACACTTAGGAGGCTTAATGGGATTTGGGCACTACTCCTTGGTATGTACGCGAGCAATTAAAAGCGCAAACAGTGAGGGGGTTGCTCTCCCAATACAACGATGAATCAGTTACGTTTAATTTTATAAGTCAATATAACTAGCAGTCTCAATTTTTTCAATTTTTGATTTTCTATTTTTTGGATATTTCAAAGATAACGCCTATCAAGCTTTCTGATTTCCTCTTTGATTAATTAAAGTCCAAAAACAGGGGAGGAAGTCGAAAAAGCCAATGCACGGTCAAACACGATGATGCATGCAGAGATAGAAAATGTGTACCTTGCTCCAACACTCTACATGCAATATTATCTGCACATAAATTAAATACAAAAAGTAAACTAACCATATGATGCACGGGGAAATTGACCTTAGACGAGAAGCTTCTATTTATCGTGAAGAACAATAGTTAGCTAATCAAATCGAGTCCGGAGTCCGATCTTGGGAGTCACTCGGTGCCCACCACAACAGGTCCTGCCAGCGCTGTATGTGACTCCTCACGGTGCATGGTCTCAGATTCAATTAAACTAACTTTTTCAGTTAATTTTTTTAGCAAGGCCCAATTACGTTCTATAGGAATAAATAATCTATTAGGTGTTGGGATTTATTTATTTACGTCACAATCAACAAAAAACCTATGTCTAGGGGCCAAAACCATGAGAATCAAATAGAGAGTTATAGCGATGAAATCAAAAATTCGGAAAATAGCAATGAGGTCCCCCAAGTGCACCAGCACTTGGCGAAATAGACCCCGAATAAAGTCCTCCAAAAGTCCAAGTTCTAACTTATTACAACATTTATTGTTCTCTCAAATAAAATAAAAGTCTTCTTCTTGTCCCTGCTCTTCCTTCTGTGCGCATCCTCCAAAGAGAAGTTCCAAGTCGTCCTCCAAGTTGTTCCTCGCACAAAAATCTAATAAGAGATGGTCAGAAAACAATTATAATATAGAGAGCCAACTAGAACAAAACTGAAAAATGACTACAAAGCCGTGCTCCCCGACAACGACATCATTATGATGATGTGCCTGACAACTTAGGTTAAGTATGTAAATAAACAAGGGTCGTTGTGACCCGAATCACGAAGTGTCGTCAACAGAAAAATTTATTTAACCACTTAAAAGATATATCAAACAATGAAATGCAAATGTAAGTTGTTTCGCTATCCTATTTACTCGGTATAACGACCATGGTTGAACACAAGGACCACGATTTAAAAACTATGTGGTCAAATTTCTAAAATAATTTTTAATGGTTTTTGAATTTTTTTTTAAAAAAAGCACAAAGGATAAAATACACAATACCATACTCTTTTTGTATTTTTCAGAATAATAAAAAATGTACTAAAAAGCTTGGAGAAAATATTTTTGTGTTTTATATATTTTAAAATGTTTTTGGTAATTTTTCAAACTTTTCTGATGGTTTTGTGATTTTATAAAACTCAAATAGTGAGAAATAGAGAAAGTAGTTCACAACCAAGAGTATTTTGCAACTTAAAATTAATTTAAGTGCCCAATACTCTTGAAATTATTTTTTTGCTAAAGTGAAATGAAATATCTACAATCAGAGACTAAAATTAGATTTTTTGGATTTTTCTAGAATTTGCTATAATTTTTTTAAGATTACTTGTTTTTCATAATTTTTTGGAATTTTGTAAAAGAACTATGGAGAAAACTTGGATAAATTAAAAGAAAATAAAACACACCTACAGTAATTTTTTTGTAATTTTTAGGCAAGTTTTCATTTTTTATGAATTTTCTAATTTCAAGCAAATCAAAAGACACAATTTTTTATTTTTTAAAATATCAAAAGTCATCAAAATGCTATGAAAAAATTATACAATGTTCATATGCATAGCAAGAACATACACATTTTTTTGAAAAATTTTAGAGCACTAAAAATATTTCTTGTGATGAAAAGATCAAGCAAGTTCAAGTTCTGAAATACAAGGACTAAAGTGTA
Organism: Ottelia alismoides; assembly: GCA_037367405.1. Lineage (NCBI taxonomy): Eukaryota > Viridiplantae > Streptophyta > Magnoliopsida > Alismatales > Hydrocharitaceae > Ottelia > Ottelia alismoides. The sequence continues at coordinate 646,649 of JAZKJV010011765.1, read as the reverse complement.
ATTATTTAAAGTTTCTGGACCGAATATGAAAATAAATAAAAGGTGGGGCTTGGTTGCAAATTACCTGGTAAAAGCGTGCAACGCACATGCCTTTCTTTGAAGCAGGGTTCATTTTGCAAATTTAAAAATCTCCAGGGACTTCTCTATAATTTTTCCAAAATGGTTTATTTTAAAATCACTCTCCCTAGGGTTTTTTACTTCTCTCTTCCTTCAACATAGGAAGGAGGAGGCCACCGCTTGGAACGGGCTGTCGCCTAGCGGGTCGATGGTGCGATTGGCCTGCAGCCTAGCGGAAGGGGGACGAGGAGATCCACCACCGAGGGGGTGGAGGTGCGGATGTCGCGGGGTCAGCTCGAAGGGAGGTGGCGGACCACGCCGCACTGTGTGGTGGAGGCTGCCTAGCTGAACGAGGAGTTGGGCTTGCAGGAGAAGCGTACGCGATGGGGGTGGCGACCTGCCGCTTGTTGCGGAAATTTTTTTGTTTTGTTTTTATTATATTTTATATTTTTCTTATAAAACTGATAATAAAAGAAATTTCCTTTTTTAAATTTTTTTAAACAACAACTATAAACTGGAAAATAAATAAATAAAAAATATTTAGTTTTTTTATTTTTAGATTATCCTGCAAAACAGAGGTTAGAGAAAACTATACTACTTTTATTTTTAAGTTTTTTATTGTATCTTTCAAAAACAAATGTTAGAAAAAGAAAAACATTTTTTATTTATATACTAAATAGAATGTGTTAATGAATCAGATCTTGCGATATGGAAGATAGATCCGTATCTCCAGCCACTATGCGTGGCCGGAGTTGAATTATTGCATGAGATAGAACGGGAACGTGTAGAGATAGAGAAAATGACGTGGATGATCGGTATCGGATCGAGAAGTGTGATATGGTTTTTTTGATGATTTTTATTGTCTAAAGATGAATGAAACTGAGGCAAAAATTTAAACTACGGTTTATCTAAGAAAAATGATGGGAAATGGAAAATAGATCTTACCTCAGGATCGAATACGTCGTGATGGCCTCGACGAGGAACGACGCGTTGTCACCGGACGACTCAGAGGATGGGCACCCATCTTCTACAAGATGGCTCTCAGAGATCGATCTCCTCTCCACCAAAGATCGATCAAGGAATGAAAGGTGGAGGAGCCCATTAAAAAGAGAAGAAAAATAAAAAGGAAGGAATGCACAAAAGAAGGTTTTTTATTATTTAATTAATAAATTACTTAATTTAATCAATCAATTAGTTATAAATTTAAGAATTTAATAAATTAAATAAATAAATTTATGGAAATTGATTAGCCACCTTAATGGCAACCATTAAAGGTGTGAAATCATATCTTATATACAAGGTAGGTTTTTTAAATCAAATAAATTAAACAGATGAAACAATTAAATACAAATTTTGTAATTAAATTAAATTATTAATTAATGTTAGATATTTATTTTTGGTGGTTTTTATATAAGGAAATTAGTTGTATATAAATATTATGTACATATAATACAATATACACGTGTACAAATTAGGAAATAATTTTTCAATATTTTTTTTAAAATTGTATTATTTATATTTTATTATTTATATTTTATTATTTTATTTTTAACTAAAATAATATATACAATTATGTATATTATGTATATAAAAATAAATATGAATTAATATGTACAATAAATAATGATGAAACTTCACAAAACAACCCAGAAAACCGATTTTTAAACCGTAATTCCAATGATTATGAAATCACATCAATTTGAAAGATTATTTTATTTAAAGTATAATGGAACTGAGTTTGGTTCAAATTGAATTCATATGGAGCCGTATTGGTATTTCAATTATCGTTTTGTAGCTTTTTCTGAGTGTGATTATTTGTAATATGTACATTTTTTTGCTTTCCAATTATTTTTATTATTTACAACACGTTTTTATTTGAAATTTTGTTTACAAAAATATTTAACTTGAGATCAAATTATGTACAAATAAAATAGTACAAGTTTTATACAAATATATAGGGAAAAGTATGTACAAAATATTTTTGGATTTTTTAATGAAAGACCCTATCTCCCCCTACTTTATTCCTAGTCAATCAGGTTAAGTCTTGACCTTTTCTTGTGGTTAAAGCCAGTCTATATGTATTTCATAAACACATGCTTTATTTTTCTTTGCTTTTTCTTTTCTTCTTTATTCTTTTACTTAAGTATAAAAAGTGTTAGAAATGCATATTTAACAAATGCATGTAGAATGGAAATTTTATGGAATTTGCAGGTATTTACAGGTGTTTGACTACGAAAATGAAGCTAAAATAAAAGAATAAAGGCGATGAGTCGTGAATTCATCATTCCCCTATACTTTACCTTTGCTAGTCCCTTGGCGAACACTTATTTGGAAAATGAGTGAAAACAAAAATAAAGGAAAGAAAAAGGAAAGAAGTTAGAACAATGTTGACTTTTAAACTTATCTTCATAAAAATGTAGTATGGATCTCTATTGGACCTTTGGATTAATGTGTCGGAACCTTAATGGGAAATGGATTTAAAATCTAACAGCCTCTAAGTTCCACAAGACTCCTATTCAGGTCTCCTCAATAGTCAGATCAGAACAAGTCTACATACACAAATTCTTATGACTAGGAATTCTTACTTGTACGGTGTAAGTGAAGTATAGCTCATCTCAAAAGTAGTAACGAAACAACCTCTCTCAACAAGGTAATGCTAATCCCCCGATCTAGCAACTCTTTCCTTCAGGAGTGGGGATATTCCCTTCTAAGTTCAAGTACAACCAACTCAAGAACAGGGGATGGAGAAGAGAATGGATAGTAACCGGTGTAGTTACATATCTTTGGATGCACGACCAATGTAGCCTTGTCACTCGCTGCAACCTTACAAATATTTGACTTTGAAACTCTTATTCTTTTTTTTTCATTTGTATATACACTCCGGCAGGCATTTTACTTTTCAATCATGCATGTCTACTTTTGGAGATTCTACATTTTTTCTATTATATTTTTTTGAAAATATATACAAGATGCAACATGTACATAAGGAGATTTTCCTCTTGATCCAGTAGACTATTCCTCTTTTGAAGCATTATTGCAGCCCCACAACATCCTGTCTTTAGACCTCAACAACACCAAACCAGATTGAGACGCACTTCCCTCCCTAGAGGAGGACGAGAGATTCTGCCTAGATGTACTACCCTCGTACGCTACCCCAAGCCAAAAGATTATGCCCCCTCACTACCTCCTCCATGAAGAGCTATGTGTAGAGTGCTTGTCCAAGGTAAGCCACGGTCTGAAAGAATCATGCATGTGTTGTTAAATATTCTACTTAGACTTACAGGATGACATGTGAACATAGTCTTATGGACTCAAAGAATTAAATCACTAGGAACTGAAAAGTCCTAACTCCAATTCTTATAAGGTTCCTCTGAAATTAAGTGGATTAAAGTCCAACTAAGCTCCATTCTTTGAATTTATTCCAGACTTAGTTTAAATGTCAATACTATACTGAACAATGCACATGCCAATGGAAGGAAATAAGTACAATGCAAATAAAACAAAATATTTTTGTGTAACAATATTCAAATTTTGAATTTTTTATGGATTTTTGAAAAATGATGCACATGCGAAAAGTTTTTTTATGCAAATAGTTAATAATATATACAAGTATATACAATTTTTTTGTAAAGGTTAAGATGAGATACCCATATTTACACAGAAGCGAGTCAATTATTTATAAGAATCAGGTGAAGGGATTTATAACTTGAGTGGTAGATATATACAGACAGTTGGGTTTTTTATTATATGATTTTTTTTAATTTTTGTGATGCATATATTCCTCAAATTTATTTGAAAACAATTTTGCAAATATTTAGGAAAACTATTGTCCAAAATACTTGTTTCAAACAATTTTAGAATCATTAACAATCATTTCAAAACAATTTTGCAAACAATTTTCAAACAGTATATATAGATTTTCAAAATTATTTTCAACCATTTTTCAAAACATTTGCAAATAGTATTACAAAATCAGTTTTAATTCATACAAAGAGAAAAACTTTTACAAGCCACAATTTTTTTACAAAGGTTGAAAATATTTTAAAAACATTTTTCAAATAATTTCCAAAAGATTTTTCAAATATATTTTCAAACTACATTTAAAATATTTTCAAAATATTTTAACCTGACTTATTAGTTAGTATGTACAGGAAAATTTTTTTGAGGAAATTTTTGCATCTTTTTATTAGATATTTTTTTACAATTATTTACATAGTATTTTATTCATATTAAAAATATGAAAGTATGAGTTATGGATAAAGTATATATACAATATATACGACCCTCCCTATACTTAGCTCGAACTATGTCCTCATAGTGATCAAAGAGCTACAGAGGAAGACATAACTCGTGCTAAGTATAGAAAAGTTAAAAGAATACTATACTACAATGACAAATAAACAAATATAATCAATAGAAGTTGGCGGTCCCCCTATACTTATTATCAAGTAATCCTAAGTATAGAAGACTGTACACAAGGGGAAAACCAAGGATTAGAATGTACATAGTTTACCCCCTATAATTAGGGTAAAATATCCCTAAGTATAAGCATCAAAACAGGGGTAAAAAGAATCAAAAAAATAATTACAAGTCTGGAAACCCCCCTATACTTAGGGTAAAGTACACCCTAAGTATAACATAATCATGAGATGGAGATGGGGGTATTTAGGATGTATTATATGGATAGAATGGATCTATACAGTTGTGAACAATGTTGAGGTGCCTCTCAACAAATGCCAGAGTTTAAGACACTAGCTGGGCGCAAATGCTAGGACAACACTATATTACAGTTGAAGATGACATCTGTAAGGCGAATACCATACTGTCGTTGCAGTCTTAGTGAGAGAACAGCAACAAACTCAATAGAGGAAATGATGACACCCATGTAAACAATCGAGAGGGTGTCTGCTACTGGTTAAAATATTGGGAAATGAAATCGGGCTCCGATAGCATAAAAGAAATTGTCGGCTCAAGGTCTAAATGGAGTGATTGGATGGAGATGAAGAAGTCAAATGTGGAGAAGGAAGAATCTATTAGGGAATCCTCCACGTTAATCATTGTCTCAAATAGATAAGGAAGATAAAGATCTGGAGACTCACTAAAAAGGCTGATACCCGATGCATATAATATAGACAAATTAGTTAAATCATGGAATACCTCAAAGATCGGGTAATCCTCGCGAGGGTCGTAGAGAAGAAAAACCTCAAACTCTTGATCAAAAGTATCAGAAGACTCGGTCTCGTGATCCGCCAAATCAGATGCTCTCCCAGAAAGTGAACCCGAGTACACAGGGTCCGTGGCATTCTCCCGCAAATAACCCTCGGGAAGTAATGCCAAATCATCACGAAACTGGGGATCGATGCTGCCAAATATCAAGTCCTTTAAAAATATATCGATCTCATCAAATGGGAGGACACATGGCTCAAATACGGAACTATCTATGTTTGTCAAATCAAAAATTGGTCCCTCATTAAATACTGCTGAGATGGGTCAAACTGTATATCTAAATCTGAGAAGATCTTCTGAAGAATAGACACTGAATCACTTGGACATGACTCAAAGGATGGTTGAGATGTGGGTTCTACCTTCTACCTCTATTTCTTGGCTCCTAACAAATCTAGAATCCAAGAATCTTCTACGTAAAAGAGAGGAACTGGCTCAAAATCTGACTGTAAATACAATGGGTCCTCAACCAATGTCCGGCTATGGGAAGTCACGGTAGTAGTCAACACATCTATCATATGAAAAGTAGTAGCGTCAATATCCTCTGATTGATGTGTGTTGTCTGAATAAGCATGATGTGTCACACACTTAACAGGTGTCATATCCCCCTCATGTCGTTGCCCCGAATAAGTCGTCTCTTGTATATGGAATGTCTGAATGCGTTCGGAAGATAGTCTCAAAAAAATCCAGGCAGGGACTGTGGTGTGAACTACCACTCGAGGTAATGATATACACAATCTGTTCGGCGATCATCCCCCTCATGGAGTTTTGGACAAGGTTAGTCATCGAAAATCCATGATCCAGAAATCGCCTCAAAAGATCAAATAACCTCAACCACGAATCTCTCAATGGCTCCTGGGTGTCAACTGAAAAATCATGAATACAAGACCGCATCATATAAGCTCAACGCTGGGGTAAAATCTCTGCAAAAATAATGATCATAAATATCCCCACATAGCAATCTTCCTCCTCAATTCTCTATGCCATCTCAAAGCTCTAGTATGAAGTGAGAAAGGGAAGGTCATCAACATCAGGTCCACAGAAGTGATATCTAGGTATGATCGTGTTAACAAAAATCCTCAAACTCAGATATATGCAGATATGGTTCCTCATGCACTCCTCCTGAAAACTTTGGTAATAGATTAATGAACTCTAAATCCAAAATGAAGTGGCTCAATGTAGAAGTAGTGTGCGCTTCTTTATCTGTGTACTCATCCATCATCCCGGGATAAAAGCCGTCTCATATTCGCAACTGCCCCATTTGTTCTCCTATAGAATGCATTCTTATCTCAGTAAGGAAATCACCCAGGTCTCGTATTTGGTCAATCTGGTCTCCTTGGCCATCACTTACAGCATGTCCTCAATGGGAAGGCGAATAAATAGAAGATGGGAAATCGGTCGGAGTTCCGACCTCCCGAGAGAGTGGGCGAGAATGATGGGAATTAAATGAATAAGCCGGAAAATCCGGCTGAAGTGGAGTGTGGCCCATCATGATGAGAGGAAAGAAGGATGATGAAGGGAGGGAGGGTGGGATAGAAGAGAGAGTGAAGGATATAGAAGGTTACTGCTAATGATCTATAGAACATGAACGTAAACAACTCACGCTAATGGCATACAAACACAATGCAAACCCCTAATTCACCAGCTCTACACAAATCTGACCGTGAGAGCTCGGTCTTTATCTTTTCAATGTTAGAGTTTAGTGATAAGACAAAATTTGTACAAACACTTTGGAGGCATAATGGGATTTGGGCACTACTCCTTAGTGTGTACGCGAGCAATTAAAAGCGCAAACAATGAGGGGGTTTCTCTCCCATTACAATGGTGAATCAGTTACATTTAATTTTATAAGTCAAGTTCAAATAGCAATCTCAATTTTTAAATTTTTTTATTTTCTATTTTTTTGGATTTTTTCAAAGATAATGCCTACCGAGCTTTCTAATTTCCTCTTTGATTAATTTAAGTCAAAAAATGGGGAGAGGAATTAAAAAAGCCAATGCACGGTCAATCACGATGATGCATATAGAGATAGAAAATGTGTACCTTGCTCCAGCACTCTACATGAAATATGATCCGTGCAAAAATACAGAATGTAACCTAGCAATATGATGCACGAGGAAATCGACCTTAGATGATAAACTTCTATGATTGTGAAGAACAATAGTTAGGTACTCGAATCGAGTCCAGAGTTCGATCTTGGGAGTCATTCGATGCCCGCAACAACGGGTCATGCCAACGATGTATGTGACTCCTCACGGTGCGTGGTCTCAAATTCAATTAAACTAACTTTTTCAATTAAATTTTTAGCAAGGTCCAAATACGTTCTATAGGAATAGACAATCTACTAGGTGTTGGGCCCTAGCTATTTACGTCACAATGAACAAAAAATACTACGTATAAGGGCCAAAACCACGAGAATCAAATATAGAGTTATAGCGATGAAATCAAAAACTTGTAAAATAGCGGTGAGGTCCCCCAAGTGCACCGGTACTTGGCGAAACAGACCCCAAATAAAGTCCAAGTCCACAAGTCCACAATTCCTACTTATCACAACAATCATTGCTCTCTCAAATAAAATAAAAGTGTTCTTCTAGTCCCTTCTCTTCCTCTTGTGTGGATCCTCCTAAGAGAAGATCCAAGTTGTCCGCCAAGCAGTTCCTCGCACAAAAATCCAATAAGAAATGGTCAGAAAACAATTATAATATAGAGAGACAACTAGAACAAAACTGAAAATGACTACAAAGCCGTGCTCCCCGATAATGGCGCAATTCTGATGACATGCCTGACAACTCGGATTAAGTATGTAAATAAAAAACAACCGTTACGGCCTGAATCACCAAGCACGATCAACGAAAAAATTTATTTAACCACATAAAAGATATATCAAACAATTTAAATGCAAATGTAAGCGGTTTCCCTATTCTATTTACCTGGTATAGAAACCAGGGTCGAACACAAGGAGCATGATTTAAAATGTAGTCAAGTTTCTAAAATAATTTTTATTGGTTTTTTACTTTTTTTTATTTTTCAAAACAAGCACAAAGGATAAAATACACAACACCACACTATTTTTTTATTTTTCAGAATAATAAAAAATGCACTGAAAAGCACAGAAAAAATGTTTTTATGTTTTATATATTTTAAAATGTTTTTGGTAATTTTTTTAAATCTTTCTGATGTTTTTGTGATTTTATAAAAATAAAACAATGAAAAATAGAGAAAGCAGTTCACAACCAAGAGTATTTTGCAACTTAAAATTCATTTAAGTGCCTAATCTCCTAGAAATTATTTTTAAATTAAAGTACAAATAAATATCTACAATCAGAGACTAAAATCAATTTTTTCAGATTTTTCTAGAATTTTCTACAATTTTTTTATTTTTTTTGTTTTTCAGATTTTTTGGAATTTTAAAAATGATATCTATTAACGAGACTTGGATAGAAATTAAAAGACAAAAAAACACACCCACAATAACTTTTTGGCAAATTTTCGAATTTTTATGAATTTTTTTGCTTCGGGCAGACCAAAAGACATAGTTTTTGATTTTTTAAAAATATCAAATGTCAACAAAATGCTATGAAAAATTTATACAATGTTCACATGCATAGAAGGAACATACACAAATTTTTTGAAAGTTTTTAGAGCATTAAACATTTCTTTTGATGAAAAGATCAAGCAAGTTCAGGTTCTGCAATACGAGGACTAAAGTGCAATTATTGAAAGTTTCTGAACTGAATATAAAAATAAATAAAAGGTAGGGCTCACTTATAAATCACCCAGTAAAAATGCAACACACATGCCTTTCTTTGGAGCAGGGGTCATTTTGCAAATTTGAAAATCTTCAAGGACTTCTCTGTAATTTTTCCAAAATTTTTTATTTTAAAATCACCCTCCCTAGGGTTTGTTCCTTCTCTCTTTCTTCAACAGAGCAAGGAGGAGTCCACCGCTTGGAACGGGCCGCCGCCCAGAGGGCCGATGGTGCGGCTGGCCTGCAGCCTAGCGGAGGGGGGCAGAGGGGCTCTGCCACCGAAGGGGAGGAGGCGCGGATGTCACGGGGCTGGCTCGAAGGTAGGTGGTAGACCATGCCATGCTATGCGGCGGAGGCTGCCTGGTTGGACGAGGAGCTGGGTGCGCTGGAGGAATGCTGACAACAGGGGTGGTGACCTACCACCTGCTGCATTTTTTTATTTTTTATTTTTTTTATTTTTTTATATTTTCCTTCTATAACTGATAATAAAAGAAATTTATTTTTTTAAAAATTGTTTAAACATCAGCTGTAAATAGGAAAAGAAATGATTTTTTTTATTTTTTTAAATTTTTTAGATGATCCTGCAAAACAGAGGTTAGAGAAAAACTATACTATTCTTTTTATGTTTTAATTGTATCCTGCAAAAACAAATGTTAGAAAAAGAGATAAGTTTTTTATTTATATACAAAATAGAATGGGTGAATGAATCGGATCTTGCGATGTGGAAGATAGATTCGTATCTCCGGCAACCGTGCGTGGCTGGAGTTGAGTGATTGCGCGAGATAGAACAGGAACGTGTAGAGATAGAGAAAATGACATGGATGATCAATGTTGGATCAAAAAGTGTAATATAGATCTTTTTGACGATTTTTAATATCGAGGAAAAAATTTAAACTACGATCTATCTAAGAAAAACGATGGGAAATGGAAAATGGATTTCATCTCAAGATCGGATATGCCATGATGGCCTTGACGAGGATCGATGCGCTATCATTGGATGGCTCAGAGCCTGGGTACCCTTCTTCAACAAGATGGCTCTCGGAGATCGGGCTTTTCTCCACCAAAGATCGATCAAGGAATGAAAGAAGAGGATGAGCCCATTAAAAAGAGAAGAAAAATAAAAAATGAAGGAATGCGCAAAACAAGAAGGTTTTTATTGGTTACTTAGTAAATTAATTTAATTAAGTAGATATTTAATTAGGAATTCTGAAATTAAATAAATTAAATAAATTAATTTATGGAAATTGATTAGTTGCCTTAATGGCGGACATAAAAGGTATGAAATCATATGTTATATACAAGGTAGGTTTTCTTATAAAAACAAATAAATCAAATAATTAAATACAAATTTTATAATTAAAATTAATTAATTAATTAATGTTAGATATTTATTTTTGGTTGTGTTTATATAAGGAAATTAATTGTATATAAATACTATGTACATATAATACAATATACACATGTACAAATAAGGACATAATTTTTAAATATTTTTTTTAATTTCATGAGTTATATTTTATAATTTTATTTTTAACAAAAATAATATTTACAATTATGTACATGATGTATATAAAAACAAATATGAATAAATATGTACATTAAATAATGGTGAAACTGCACAAAACTCCCCAGAAAACTGACTTTTTAACCATAACACCAAAAATTATGAAAAAAGCCATTTGAAAGATAATTTAATTTAGAGTATAATAGAAGTGAGTTTGGTTCAATTTGAGTTCGTATGGAGCCGGAATTGATTTTTCAATTATCATTTTGCGGCCTATTCTGAGTGTGATTATTTGTAATATGTACATTATTTTGCTTTGCAATTATTTTGATTATTTACAACATATTTTTATTTGTAACTTTTGTTTAGAAAAATATTGAATTTGAGGTGAAATTATGTACAAATAAAATAGTACTAGTTTTATACAAATATACTAGGAAAAGTATTTACAAAATATTTTTGGATTTTTAAATGAAAGACCATATCTCCCCCTACTTTATTCTTAGTCGATCAGGTCAAGTCTTGACCTTCTCTTGGGGTTCGAGTCAGTATGTATTTATTTCATAAAAACATCCTTTTCTTTATTCTTTTCTTTAAGTACAAAAAGTGTTGAAAATATATTTAACAAATGCATGCAGAATGGTAATTTTATGGAATTAGTAGGTATTTACAGATGTTTGACTATAGAAATGAAGCTAAAATAAAAGAATAAAGGCGATGAAACGTGGATTCATCAGTGAGCTCATGTCTTCCGGTTCAGTAATGAACATGTGTGATCCCTTTGAGAGATCATTTAACTCATATGCCCGTGCATGCACACCAGTACACCAGTGTATGGACCTTGATTAGGTCATAAACCTATTGGTTTGCCAAATGTACATACTCAGACATATAGTAACACATGTCTCCGATCAGAGAATGTGTGCCTATATCATGATAGCATACGACATAAGACTTTGGTTATCTCGATCTCGTTAAGCCAACTCTTTGACCTAACTAATCTGACACTTTCGAGTCTCTATTCATATGCAGAAGATCTACTTGAAGTGGTCGGTCAAATATCCGCCTTTAGAGAAAAGATTGCCATCTCCTTCTCAGACATGAGATCCTTTCTTAATAACCATTTGATAGTGCTTGACGAGTCCTCAATCTAACTCCTTAGATATTCATCCAAGTACATAACCCTAATTAATAACCAGCCTCTATGATTCAATTATTGAATCAGCAACTGTATGATCATTAAGATGGCCATAGTACATAACCCTAATTGTACTAAGGTACCTATTATGCAATTTAGTCATTCTTTATTTCAGATTAGGGAATGATATTTGCAATAATATTTATTGCATAATGTCTCGCTGTGGGATTGCATGTCCAACAATCTTCCACTAGCCCAAAGAACCATTAATGGGCTAATATTTAAACCCAAACTCATGTGACAATCATAGGATATTTAGAAAATATCTAGGTAAGTTGATCAGTCACTTTGTACCCAGATGGCGATGTCAAGTCCTTTTACGACACATGCATATCTCTTAGTAATAGTGCTTGCATCCATTGCGAATGTGGCATCCTATGCAACAAATTAAATCTTGTCAGTTATAGTGTCATCGATACTACAACTCAATAATTATTATAACTAGTATTCCCACAATCCTTATTAGAATACCCTTATTCCTGGAGATCTCTATCTCATAAGATATCTACAATTAAGACCTTTTATATCACTATCTATAAAGTATGAAGTTCTCGAAGATAGGACTTTGAGATCATTATCTCCAGAAATCTTGTCCTCCTTAAAGATATTGTTATTACTAGTAGGATTAGTAACAATTTACCACTCCCTCTGCATGACAGACATACGACATTTGCACATATCTATCATACACTCAGCTTCTTGTAACTGATGCATAAGGGCATTTAGTTTTAGCATTCACTTCCTCAACTCATTGAGGTATTATCCATTTATATATGGAAATGAATGATTATTTCTTTCAACTGTGTAAAGGCCTGGAGGATTCTTTCACCGACAATAAAATCTGCCTCCTTGCCTAGAAGCTCGGTCAGGAGTTGGGTGATTTTGCTGAAATCTTTGATAGATCGTCAGTAGAAACTAACATGTCCTAGGAATGATCTGACATGCTTTAAAATTGTAGGTGGCTCTAGCCTTGAAATCACTTACACCTTTGCTAGATCTATCTCCATTCCACGCTTCGAGATAACATGATCGAGCACAATACCTTCGGTCACCATAAATGGCTTTTCTCCCACGAGAGCACAAGGTCCACTTCACAAAATATTTTTAGAACTCGGTCTAAATAAGATAAACACAGAACAAAGCTATCTCCGTAGATCGAGAAATCATCCATAAAAACCTCGAGAAAACTTCCAATCAGTTTTGCAAATAATGCCAACATACATCACTGGAACGTCGCTGGAGTGTTGCATAACCCAAAGGACATTCTGAAGAAGGCAAGTGTACCAAATGGATAGGTGAAGGTTGTCTTCTCTTGATCTTTAGAAGCAATGTTGGCTTGATTATAAACAGAGTACCCATCCAAGAAACATAAATATTCCTTCACAGCCAATCTTTTGACTATATGGTCCGTGAAGGAAAATGGGAAATGATCTTTCTTGGTTGCTAAATTCAGACGCCGGTAGTCCCCACAGACACGGCATGATGTTGGAACTCTGGTTGCGATCTCCTCTCCTTTTTCATTCTTGATCACGATGATCGCTGATTTATTAGGCACAACATGCAATGGACTCACCCATTTTGAGTTGGAGAATGGATATATGAATCCTGCATCACACTATTTCGTGATCTTATTCATCATGACGTCCCGAAGTTTTTTATTCAATCTGCGCATGAATTCAAGGGAGGGTTTGTTGTCTTCTTGAAGGTATATGTGATCCGAGCTTAGTGAAATATCTATCACATGGAGATCTGAAATTTTCTAGCCTATGGCCTTGTAGTTTATTTCCAGAACCTTGAGCAGATGAGATTCTTGTTCCCTGATTAAATCTGAATTAATGATTACGGGGAACATGTTTGGCACACCTGCAAGGAAACCATACTTCATGTTTGCTGGAAGAGGTTTGTGATCAGGTGGGGGGGTTGGTTCAACTCAGTGTTGACTTTAAATACTGTGCAGGGTGATGGTGTTAGATTCATCATCTGTAGTGTCTACTAATGGCACTTTAGTCTCTGAATGCAGTGCTGCAAAGAATTCCTCGATAATCGAATCTTGTTCACAAAATCTATAATGATGTCTTATTACTTTGCCAAGGATAGGTGGTCATGAATACATTCATCAAGCAAATCAGAAAAAATCTCATCCTCAAGGAAATCTGGGAACTAGACAGTGTTGTCCAAGAATGCTTCTGTGGAGAGGAATACCCAGGTCTCGATATCATCCATGAACATATTTGTATCACGGATCTCAACCAAAAAGTCACAGTCTTCTATTCGTTGCTCTGCTGGCTCACTCTCATGTGATGCCGATGCTGAAGCTTTAGGCACTTGGATCATCTCAATCGTCACTTTATCATTGTTCGAACGCAATGTTATCTGCCCGGTTGATGAATCTCCATTTCATAACCTTTATTCAATCATTTTGGCCTTAAATACCCTAGTAAATGCATGCAAATTCCCTTAATTTCCATAAATTAACATTCATGTACTATTGTATAAATGTTGTATAAAATATTGTTTTTAATTCCAAAATTATAAAATAAAGAAAAGAAAAGAAAAAGAGTAAAATATCAAAGATATTGTATGATCCTAAACCTCGACACCTAGGAATTTTGATGACTAGGTCGATAAGGAATAAAGTAAGGGTAGATAAAGGCCAAGAATACAATAAAAACCCCTTTTATTAATTCATCAAAAATGCAATTTTGGGACTTATTTTATTTTCCACTTCTTTTTACTCAAATAAAGAAACTTTGTACATGAAATTTATAAATAATAATACATATAAAAATACAAATTTGATTTCATACAAAAATAATACACAGAGTGAAAGTTACACTCTAAATAAAAGTCCAAAATCACAACTTTCCAAACCCATGTCTCTCAGATAAAAACTCAAAATATATCAAAACACCTTTAATTGTATATAAATTTTAATAAGATATTTAATGAAGGCGGTTTCATATTTTTTGGAGTGAAGTGTGAAAGTTAGATTTTGGACTCCTATTGTATAATATACACGATTAAAATAATCATTTTATTTATTATTTATTACTCTTGTAACTTTATTTTTTATAATTTTGTAAATATTATTTATAATATATTTAAATATTAAAACTGAAATAAAACCATAAAGAAAACATTAAAATAAACTATGTATATAAAATACATAGATGAAATACCTATAACTATACATGTACAATAAATACACATATTTATTTAAGTGTATATATTGTATCATAAAAATATAATAAAAATATATTTAAGTATTATAAAATAATAAAATACATTAATAAAATAAAATTTAGAAAATAAAATAGAAGATACAAAAACAGAGATAAATGTACTTATTTCTATACCCTAAAAAGTAAGTTGGAATTACGAATATTTAAAAAATAAATAACAATCATAATATAATACTTTATAAAATAATAAAAAAAATATTTTATAATTTAAAATTAGTAAAATCATCTATTATTTTTATTGATTTTATAAAGAATTTTGGCCATGTTTTTTCTAGCTAGTCCACATGGACCAACCAGATTCCTCTGCTTGTTGACCTCGGTCAACTCTCTAACCGAGGCCCTAAGGTTGTCAGACTTACGTTCTAGCCTCATTTCTCGAATTTCTCCATGCTGCTTCTTTGATGAATAGGCTTCAATTCCTTCTGCTAAGTTTTTCCTCTATCCATGCTAATACACATCAGATGATTACCTCGTGGTATGGGTCCTTGAATCGAACTGACTCCCTCGATTTTCTCATCCGTTCGACCACTTTGTACAAAACCGGTCCCTCTTCCTTCTTTCGATTTTGAACCTTTTTTACCTTGTTTTGCTCTCCTTATTCAAGCACTGGATTTAGGGATGTGACAGGTCCCTCTCCAACTCCTTAGAGATGTGCTCAGGCGAGTCGAAGGTCATCTCCAACCATCTCCGGCCATCTTGGCTGTGAGGTCCATATCTCCTAGTTTTAGCCAGTTAAGGTAACTGTTTTATTGCATTTTCTCATTTAGAATTAGCTCTAGGATTCTTCCCTACATTTTACGTTTGTTTTTAAATGTTCCATTAACCTATCCCTGCCTTTTCATAGTCCCCTACTATGTCCCAATGTGCTACCACTTCCCACACCTTCTCTTGTCGCTTCTCATCAACTTGCTCCACTCCAGAACAAATGATCCTAGCAGGATCAAACCTTGGGTGTCCCACCTCCGCCACCTCGCTGAGACGCCTCCACCCACCTCATCCCGCAGTCATTCCACCCGTTAAAACCTCCCAGGAGACTCCTTCGTTCTTGCATATACTTCTTTTCAGGTCCTAGTTGGAGAGGACCCACTTAGGGGTTGATTTGGATCTGAGAAGAGCTCCTAGAGAAGCATGTATTTTACGACGTCATGGCGGCACACCATTGATCATCACACCATTTTGAAGCCTCTAAAAGATAGAGAACATTCCCTGGAAGGTTTTGCATCTCAGAGTGGCACTTGAGACAGCCAGAGCCATGCTGAATCGTCATTTGAAGTTCATTTGTGTGAGGTTCTTCGAGTGTTCTTCCAGATGGTCGCGGAGCCGTTCGATCGTGCCCCCTTCTTCCGTGAGAGTAGCTAACGTTGGATCTAGATGGCCTGCAACCGTATGATCTTCCAAGGCATTCTAATTTTGCCTTTCCAATGCCATCCACCATCATGTTACTAGTGGACGACATGTGGCATAAGTGAAAGATTATCAGTCGTTCGATTATGCCTTAGATATGGTATTTTGAAGCCCATCAATTCATTTTTTGTATTTAATATTTGAATCCTAATATTTTTTTTGCAGTTTAATTACTTTTTTAAATTTTGTAGGTACGCCCCTAACTTTCTTTAATTGCATCATGCCACCTCACGTGCATGTGCGCGTGAGGTGCAGGTATTTTGCAGAGGACCCCTTACGGGTTTCGATATTTGCTTCTGGTCTAAGAAGCTTTTTATTTACGTTATAAATTTTTGTGGAAATTGCAAGTATGCTCGTGTACTTTATTTTATTTAAAAGATGCCCCTGTTAGTATTGTAGTTTCTTTGTTGTCTTTATCTATTTAAATAGCATATTTGCTCCAAAAAATCACCAAAAATACCTATCGATTCCTGATTCCATACACTCTCAAGCTCTAATTTTATTTTGTAATTTTAGCCCTTTCTTATTTATTAAAAATCAAAATTACCCTTGTATTCCCTGCCTAGCTTGTAAAAACCTTAACAAATATAAAAAGTTTTTGAAAAATTAGAAAAACATATTTTTTCGTCATTTAGTTGCTTTACTACATAAAAAAGTCTAAAAATATTACAAATAAAACTCTTAAAATTTAAAAAAACATAAAAACACTTAAAAATTGACAAAATTCCTAAAAAATCAAAAAATGTGTTTTATATTTTATAATTTTCTGTATATATTATTTATATATCTAAATTAATTTAGAGATATTTTGATACTGTTTGCTATTTCTCATCTCTATTTTAATCCAGCATATTTAATTAAACCCCGATTTATGGATAGACTTTAAAAATAAATAAAAATTAGCAATTTTTATAAAAAAACTCAAAATAGTAAAAAAATATTTGAAATCCCAAAACATTTTTTTTTAAATTATTTTTATTAATTTTATTAGTATTTATATTTATACTAGCTTACTTTGTGTATATACTCTTGTATAGCTATATTATAGATTTAAAAAACAAATTAAAAATATAAAAAATATAAACAATATAAAAGGAAAATTTAAAACAGAAAATCAAAAAACCAAATACAAAAATATAAAACAAAAAAAATTAAAAAAATCCATAAAAAGAAATATAGACAAATACTTCACAATCATCTTTTGTGCTTCATAGTCCAATATATCTAGTTTGCTCCATGTGTTCCACACTCTACACTACTTGCACTATACACACATTTTGTAGAGTGAAATAAATTAAATTTTAACTAACAGACCTTTATGTCATTTCTTGTTTTAATTGCGGGTTAATTATTATTTTAATCCGGATTTCTTATCGGTCACTTCGACGACTGTGTTCTCGCACTGTGTGGAACATATTATTGCTCAATTTTCGAGTTAAACATCGGTGCCATAGTTCACTACTGCTTTGGGTTGTTCAATAAAATGGCCATCCAAGGATTATCAGGGTAGGTAGAAGAGGAATTGAAGTGTCCATATCCAAAACTATGAAGTCTGCAGAGAATTGCATTCCCTGAATGGTGACGACGACATCTTCCATAATTCCTTGGGGTCGCTTAATGGATGTGTCTGCAAACTATAAAATCATTCTAATGGACTTGAGCAGTACCAACCCAAATTTTTTGAGCAGTGTAGTGGCCATCAGGTTGATTGAAGATCTACTGTCAAGTAGAGTTCGATCGAACTCATGATCAAACATCTGACATCTGATTAAAGGAGCTCCCATATCCTTCTTCTTTATTGGGAGATTGTTGATTGCATTCAATGTAGACATCATGAGAATGATTCTAACATTTTTTCAGGATTTTTAAGCAGTTGTCTCTTCGAGGTACATGCTTCTTTCAGACCTTTCTTGAAATTAGGCTTGTACATGAATTCTTTAAGAAGAGGAATTTCAAGAATAAGATTCTGAATTATTTCCACCACATCAGGGTCAGACAAAGTAGTTTTCAAATGTTTAATTTTTTAGATTTTCTCATTTCATCAGGAAACAAAATATATAAAGAATCAAAAGCAACAGTAGGAATAGTGTCCTTATTTACAATAAAATCCGTGCCCAAAACAGATTGTACATGTGGATGACTAAAATGAGCAGGGTCATCCAAGAAAGATGGGCATCCAAAATCTTCAAATGAAGCTCCATTAGCTGGCATCGGATGAACTGCATGTACGGTGTCCTCCGAGACTGGTTGGTGCTTCGGTTGTTGCTGCCAGTGCTATCTTTTTGGCATTTTTGATTTTGTTGATTTTTTGGGTGTTTGGTGGTGTTTCTCCTTCTTATTCCTCACTCGGCCTGGCTGGTGGTCTAGCAGATGCAGAAGAAGATGACGATTCGCCTATGTTTGCTTTATTCTCCCCCTTGTATGTGGATGATGGCTGCAAGGTCCTACCACTCTTGAGAGTGGCAACATTAACAATTCATTCATATCTGACTCTGTAAGATTGGAGGGAACTTCACAGACTAGTTGATCTTTCTTCTTAAAATTGTTGGAGTTTTCCTGCACTTGTGTTGGAGTAGAGGTCTTAGCTGCTGTGAAATCTTCCAACTTCTGGCTGGTATCTACAAGGCCCTTGATAAGCTGGGCCATGCAGTCCAAGGCTGGATTCACATGAGATGGAACCACCCATATCTCGGCGTGCTGGCCACACTAGTATTGCTGATGGTGTTGAGACTGGATGGTAGGGTACTGAGAGTGAAATTGAGGAGAAGGTTGCTATTAATGGTACTATTGAGCAGAGTACTACTGATAGGGCACAACCACATATTTTTGGTTTTTCTGATATTGCCAGTATTTCGATTTCTGGTACTGGTTCTGTCTCCAATTACCATGAAATTGTAGAGACTGCTAGTATTGCTGGTGTTGAGGCTGGCTATTTTAGACAAACCTTCCTCGTTGCTGAGGAAACTGGTGGGAGTTAACAACCTGTCCCTACTGAGGTCTATCGGTAAGGGTAGGTTCTACATCATTCGACCATACGCCGTTCACTTCATGAATGAGAGGTCGAGGTAGAACTGATCTGGAATGTACTAAGGCTCTGTTGAACCCAGAAATGAGCGGTCGTATGTTCCACAAAAGGTGGGAACACAGTCGTCGAGGTGACCGACAAGAAATCTAGATTAAAACAACAATTAACCCATAACAAGTAATAAAGAAATGAAATAAAGATGTGGAGTTAAAAATTATTTGATTTAACTCTACAACAAAGATGCGTATAGTTTGCAAGTATGTGTAGAGTGTCGAACACATGGAATAAGTTGGTTAGATCGGGCAAATTAATGCATAAAAGTGATTGTGAGTTTGTCTATATGTTCCTTTTTTGTGGGTTTTTGTATTTTTAACTTTGTATTTTTGTTTTATATTTTTGTATTTTGATTTTTTTTATATTTTATTTTAATATTTTAATATTTAATATTTTATATTATATAATTTTTCTTTTAAAATATATAATATAGATATATATAGAGTATATACGCAAAGTAGGCTTGGGTAGATATAAATATTAATAAAATTAGTCTGAATAAGGAAAATGAAAATTTTGGGGTTTTAAATAAAATTTTCACTATTTTTGTGTTTTTTAGGATTTTTAAAACTTTTTATATTTTTTAAAGTCTAAAATACCCTAAAATAGGTTTATTAAATTCTCGAAATTAAAATGGAAACAAAAAACAGATATTGGTATCAAAATTACTCTAAATTAATTTTAATATATGGATAATACTATAGAGAAAAGTATGAAACTGAAAACACAATTTTTGGAACTTTTGCGAATTTTATATATTTTTATTAAGGTTTTAAGGGTTTTTAAATTTTTAGGAGTTTTCTGTGTAATTTTTAGTGATTTTTGGTCTGATGGTTCAATAAACTTAAGAAGAAAAGTACAATTTTTGGAATTTTTTAAAAAGGTTTTATATTTTTATGTGTTTTTTAAAGTAAACGGGAAGAAAATAGGTTGTTTTTATTTTTAGAAATAATCATGATCCTAAAATTGCAAAATAAAATATATGCATGAAAGTGGGTACAGTCAAGAGTATACAAGTATTTTTGTGGATTTTTATAGCAATTTAACTATGTTAAATAAATATAAGAAACAAAGAGAAAACACATTACAAGTAGGGGCATTTTTTGAATAAAATTAAGTACAGGGCTAATCTGCAATTTTTTAAAAAATATATAATGCATTTATAAATTTCCTTGACTGAGTCAAAATACAAGGACCTGTAGGGGACACCTGCAAAAATGCCACCTCAAGTGGGCTGCCACATGAGGTGACATGGCATGGTCCCCAATGTAAATATAGAAAGGTCATGGGTCTGAATGTAAATACTACTAAACTTAAAGACCTATAGATGAATGTTTGAATTTCAAATATTAAATACAAAAACTTGTGGGGCTAAGTTTGTAAAATACCCATAATAGGCGAGAGGCGATGACTCAGATTGATTCGCTTATGCCACGTGTCGCATCCACCTACGACGATGACGATTCAATGGTGGATGGCTCTGATTAGATTGTTTGGGACGATCCGACAATGAAGAGCTCAGCTGATCCAACAACAACTGCAACAGCTGGGGAGATGCCTTGTTCCAGCGACAAAGAGCTATGAGGGAAGAACAAGGACGAACTCCGTCGAGGCAAAGTTCTTCGAGCTCAATCTCCCACCTCCGACGATCCATGAAGCTCTAAAATGGCCAGAAAGCCTCCTACAGTGGTTCTCTAATGTCTGGTGGCGTCAAAAGGGGTAGGCATCCCCTGGAGTTCTCCTATAGCGGCGAGGTTGAGGAGGGACTTCAGGAACCACTGACGAGATGTAAAATCACCTCCAAAGGATGCTCTCTCTCCATGTACCTACATAGAAAGAATGCAAGGCCGAGGGCAAAGTTCCTCGATCGGTCAATGGGGGAGTGGAAACGAAGGGGGGTCAGTACGGAGGCGCTCAGGCATTGTGAAAGAATTTGAGAACCCAATGTCTGATCTTGTGAAGATCAATTGATATGGAATGGGTCGAAGTGTAGGAAAACAAGAGGGGAAGAACGTGAGGTAGTTGGAGAGTCGGGGAAACAATGGATGTACATTGGAGGGTTTGCCAGATCAGAGCTCCAGTGAACTACGAAAAGCTTGAACGAAGCTAAACCCGTAATTAAAAGATAAATTAAATGTAAGACTAAATCCTAAGAACTAAACTAAGATAGAAAATGCAGTAAAATGGGCACATCACTCTCAAAAAGACAGGAAGAAGTACCTCAACGGTGGTGCTCTGCCGGAGGTGATAGAAGCACCTAGAGATGTTGCCGAAGCACGCACAAGGTTGCTGGAGGCTCCCCTATCACATGAGTCAATCCAGAGCAAAGGAGGGAGGCCTAATCATGGTCAAAGGGGTTCAAACTTGGGAAGGAAGGAGGTTCTGGTTCTTGTATAGGCAAATGGACAGCTTCAAAGATCAATGGGCACAACTCAAAGCAATTATCCACAACCCAAGACACACAGTAGGCGTGTATGTACAATGAACGAGGAAGAAAAGTTATGAAGGTGTCGATAACAAAAGATGCAAGGTGAGGGCTCCAAAAAATCGTGAATCGAGGCAAAAACATGAGTCTGATAGATAGGGGACCTCGGTCAGAGAGTTGATCGAGGTCAACCAGCGGGGAAGATGGTTGGTCTACATGGATCAACCAGAAAAAAACCCAGTCAAAATTATTTAAAAATTTGATAAAAAATAAATGAATTTATTAATTTTAAAAATAAAATTAAAATGTTTATTGCTTTATGAAGTATTTTATTATGATTTTTATTTATTTGTCAGACTTATATAATTACAAGTTACTTTTTAAGGTTACATTGTAGGTATAATTAGCTATGTATTTAGGTCTTTTATTTTTTTGTATTCTTGATTTTATTATTTTATTTTATTATTTTATATAATTATAAATTAATTTTATAAACATAAATATATTTTTATTATATTTTTCTGATATAGTATATACACTTAAATAGATTGGTGTATTATTTATATATGTATAGATATAGGTATTTCATCAATGAATTTTATATTCATATTTTATTTTAATATTTTCTTTATGATTTTATTCCAGTTCTAATATGTACATATATTATAAAAAATATTTATAAAATTATAAAATGTAAAATTATAAAAATAACAAATAAAAAATAAAATGATGATTTTAATCTGGTATCTTATACAATAGGGGTCCAAAATCTAACTTTCACACCTTAACTCCAAAAAACATGAAACCACCTTCATTAAATTTGTTATTAAAACTTATATACAATTGTTGGTGATTTTCATATATTTTGAATTTTTATTTGAGTGATTTGGGTCTGGGAAGTTAGGATTTCAGAAATATATTTAGAATGTAACTTTTACATTGTATATTATTTTTGTATGAAATAAATTTTGTATTTTTCTACATTTTTTCGTCTACAAATTTCATGTACAAAGCTTCTTTATTAGAGGCATAAAAAGTAGTAAATAAAATAGTTCCAAAAGTGAATAGTAAATGAATAAATAAAATGGAATTTTATTGTAATTTTGGACCTTATATCCCCTACTTTATTCCTTAAAAAAATTGTCAACCTAGTCATCACGATGCCTAGGTCTCGGAGTTTAGGGTCATAAAATATCTTCGATATTTTATACTTTTTCTTTCCTTTCTTTTCTTTTTTCTAAAATTTTGGCACTAAAATAGTATTTTATACACAATTTGTACAATGATGCATGAAAGTTAATTTGCTTAAATTAGAGGTATTTACATCCATTTACGAGGGTTTTTAAGGCCAAAATGATAGAATAAAGATGATGAAATGGAGATTCATCAGGTTCCAGTTGGTAGGCAACCAACTGCTACTGTGACTGTTGCAAAATTGATGGCTCTGAGGCTTGCATGTAGTAGATGTGTTGAACCGCTGGCTCATGTTGACTCGACTGAGGAGGTTGTGGCGATGCTTGTCCCTTCATCTCAGCGGGAGTGGAAGTTGATGTAGACATGGAGTTGCAGGAAATGTTTGTGCTCACCAGCAACTCTAGCTGCTTAGTGATTTTATCTAGCTTATCTAGGTGTTGTGTCCTCTGTTCGATCACAACAAGTATTTCTAGGTCCTGCGATAACTTTTCGATTATGTCCACTTTAGAAAGGTGGCTCCCAATAATGCTTATATTGAAGCTCACATCCCTGTATGGCTCGTGGAATGCTGCCATATGCATGGGCTTTTGAACATTCTATGGTTGGCGTTGATATGAACGAGACGACAATAAAGCGATCTCTCCTTCGACCATTTCTTCAAAGATATTCCAGACAATGTCCTCATCTTTGTTGAAATGTGAGCCACCACATGCGACATCCACAAGCTTTTGGCTCCCTATTGTAAGTCTCCCAAAGAAATGTTGGACCAGATTGGTCCTTGGAATCTCATGATGAGGACATTTTTCTTGCAACTCATTAAAACTCTCCCAAGCCTCATGGATTTATTTGTGAGTGGTTTGGGTGAAGTTTTTTATGCGGGCATGCATATGATTAAATCACCCAAGAGGATAGTATTTATGCAAAAAGGCTAACTTTAATTTTTCCCAGGTAGTGACGACCTTCCCCATGTGGTTGATCCAATGAAGGGCCTTATCCTGAAGGCTAAAGGGAATTGTCGTCATCTTGACTACCTCCAGAGGCATGCTAGGGTAGTGAGTTGTGCCACAGATGTGCATGAACTATTGTACATGAATGTAGGGTTATTCATTGGTGTTTCCTTTGACGGTGGGTAGGAGCACTAGTAACTAAGGCTTTAATTCAATATGGGCATGGATCGCAGGAATCTCGACCCATTCAGTGACTTGATCTGCCCCACGATTATATCTTTCTTTGAGAGTCAGCTTGGGGTGCTCTACTCTAGGATCGTCTGCTGGGCCTCTACTGCCTCCACCTTCGGGTTCCTCTTCAAATCCTCCTCGATTTTCTCCCCTTCTCCTCTAGTATTTGAGCATATCTTGGAAAGTGACCTGTGCTAAAGCCTGATCAGTAAGCTGCTGCTGGATTGCCTGAATATAGGCAAGGATCTGGGCATTCACTACATTTCGATAGGGCGGCGAACTCTAATATGGATGAGGCGGTGGTTGTGGTCCCTTCTAATTTACTCCAAGAGCAATTTCTCTCTCTGATCCTGAATCTGATTCTATCATAAATTCTAGCTCCAGATTAGTCTCTTGATTTGCTAAAGGAATAATGCCCCGATTAGTCTGTATGGATGCATCAGATGTAATAAATCAATCTTTGTTATGGTCAACACATAACTTCATTAAGGATGGCAATGTGTAAGGAGTGAAATCAATATCCATCCAAAATGGGCAAAGTTGGAGACAAGAGTGATCCCGGATTATTGGAGAAGATGGGGAGCTTGGAGATCGATCGACGGAGTCTGAACTGGGTTTCGAGAATCACCCCGAATCATTGGAGGTGACGAGCATATCGAATTTGATGTTGGCGGAGTCCCGACTAAGCCATCCATGTGTCGTCATCTCAAAGGTCAAGAGGAGATCGAGAATGGAAGAAAGATTCAGAGGTCAAACTGAAGGATATGGGGAAAATCCTCAAGCGCATCACAGAAGCATGAGGATCGCATCGTATGCGATCGGGAGCGACTAGTTGCACTAGTTACTCCGGGCAGCGGAATTTATTTTTTTTTAAATGATGAAGCCACATGATCCAAGAACACTTCTTGGATCGTTTCATCTAAAACACAAATAGGTACTAGGTTACCTCTTAAAGCGTGGTTGTGATTGAGTTTCTAAACCAAGAGACCTCCTATCTCAAGTCTGATCCAACGGAGGAGCCGCTTGCGAGCACGTTGATGAGATGCATACTCCTTACAATCCATGTTTATGATCCAAGCAGCAGATCTCCTGATCTCATCACACAAGATCCAACATCTTCTTCACGAGTGAGGTGCACCGAAGGAGATGGATATCCATCAGTAAATGATACGGCAGCATAATGACGACGATGCGACGATGATGAATCTCTCTTGGGCTCCATGGTGGATGGACACAATGGGAGAGAGGGAGAGCACCTTTGGAATGTAGAGAGAGAGAGCTTATGGATTGATCATGTAGCTTGAAGAGCAAGGGGCGCCTCTTCTTAAATAGTGTTTTGGAATCCATGGATCTCAATCCATGGACAACACAAAATCAATGGATGAGATTGATTTGTATTTATTTCAATGGACATGAATTCATTGTGAAAACACAACAATAATTAATTTAATTTAAATTTATGTAAATTGATAAATCAATATATTTAAATTCAAATTAAATCAATTAATTCTCATTGGAGATAATGTGGATATAAAAGGGGGAACGTCCACTCATGAGATCTCACTATCTCATGAGATCTCATTATCTCATGAGATCTCATTACCTCATGATATCTCTAAGATTTACAACAACAATTGTTGTAAATTATTTCACAAAAATAATTCACAATTATCTTTTGAAATTTGCAATCATGCCATTGGAAAAATGTGAATCACATTCACATCCCAAAACAAAATGTAAATTGTATTTTCAATTAATCATCCAATGTGAATCCAATTCACATAAATAATTAATTAACAAATCTGAATCACAATATGCTCTCTCTAATATATTATAAATCACATATGGATAGTGTTATCCACATTATTCATATCCATGATAATTAAATCACATTTAATCATCTTGGATCTCTTTTCTCATGTGCCCAAATAACATGAATCGCATTCACATTATTCACATCTTTGATAATTAAATCACATTTAATTATCTTAGATATCTCTCCTTATAATATCAATCAAATCCATAATATCCATGACAACTAAATCACATTTAATTATCAATTTTCTCGATGCTTGATTACATATATCAATAATGAAATTATCCATGAACTCTCTCAAGGATAATGTGCTTTCTCTGCGGATACTTGAAGATAAGGACAGGGCGATTGTATTGTTCCACGTATAGTGACCTGTATATTGAGATTAAATCTCAAAACTAGATCTTGCGGACCTCTCGTAGATGTTTGATTAAATCAAAGCTGTAGATCTAATCTTCTCATTGCATCTGAATCACATTGAGATCAATGTCCAACGTTTGGACTAAAATTAGATCACTTCTATATAAGAGGAGTCACTAAAATCCAGACCTGTTTCATCACTCCCTAGGAATGGAAGCATCATGGTTATACAATTGTTTATGATCACATCACCCTCAGGTATTCCTAATACTTGTACATCCTGCTTACTGGAAGACCCAGATTAAACATGAAGTATTAGATCTCTTTTAGACTGTCTCCTTCAGGGTTTTATCATTAAGTTTTCTCATTCGATTAATGGGAGTCTGTATCAGTCATGTCCTTTCCAAAAGCACATATCATACCTAGGTGTTGGTCATATACTTTGCAAAAGCATATATCAAGCCTACAAATTCAGTCAAGCTTCCAAAACGAGACGACCGTGCACGGAATTTGATTCCTCCCAATATCTCACGAGTGAGTTCATGTCTTCCGGTTCAGTAAATGAACCTGTATGATCCCTTTGATAGAGCGTATTACTCATACGCCCTTATATGCACACCATCTCACCGGTATATAGACCTTGATTAGGCCACCAACCTATCGGTCTACCAAATGGACATACTCAGACATACAATAACACATCTGTCTCTGGTCAAAGAATGCTTGCCTATACCGTTACAGCATACGACATAGGTCTTTGGTTATCTCGATCTCATTAAGTCAACTCTTTGACCTAACTAATCTGACACCTTCGAATCTCTATTCCTATGAAGATGACCTGCATCAAGAGGTCGGTCAGATATCAACCTTTAGAGATAAAGATTTCCATCTCCTACTTAGGCTGGAGATCACATCTTAACAATCATTTGACAGTGCTTGTTGAGTCCTCAATCTAACTCTTTAGATATTCATCCAAGCACCAGGCTTTATGATTCAATAATTGAATCAACAGCTGTATGATCATTACATGGCCATGGTTCATAAATGTAATTGTACTAAGGGACTTATTATGCAAATAAGTTATTTTTCGTTTCAGATTGAGGAGTGAAATGCAATAACATTTATTGCATAATGGCTCGTTGTGGACTCTCATGTCCAATAATCTCCCACTAGCCCAAAGAGCCATTAATGGGATAATCATTTAAACCCACACTCATTTGACAATCATTGGCTATTTAATATAGCCAGGTAAGCTGATCAGTCACTCTGTTCTCGAGAGACTATGCCAAGTCCTTTTACGACACTTGCATATCCCTTAGTAACAATGCTCACATCCAATGTGAATGTTGCATCTAATGTAAACAATACTCAATATTGAGGCAGCCATAATTTCTTTGACACTACAACTCAACAATTGTTATAACCAGTATGTAATTTCAATTATCCTTATCAGAATACCCTTATTCCCAGAGATCTCTATCTCTTAAGGTATCTGCAGTTAGGACCTTTTAGATCATTATCTATAAAGTCTTAGGTTCTTGATGACGAGACTTTGAGATCATAATCTCTAAGTCTTGTCATCTTTGAAGATATTATTTTATTACCGCAACTAAGTGTTTTATCTCCATAGTAGGATTAGAAACAGTTTACTATTCCCACTGCATGGCACACATCTGGCTTTTTGTACATATCTAGCATATACTAGGCTTCTAACAACCGATGCACAAGGGCAAGCAGTTTTAGCACCATCAACACTTGATATGATATCCCTTCAGAATGGTCAGTAGCAAATCTTAACGGAAAGGATCCTTCCTTGGATAGAATATATCCAGGAAGTACCAATAATGTGATAATTACAGTTCTCTCTCTTCTCTTTGCTTCTGAACAACTTCAGAACTAAGATCTAAGAGGTATCCTTGAGATCATATCTCAAGGTATGAAATAGCCAGATCATAAAACACTTATTATCATCCTTATATCATACTAAATGATCAGGATATTATCTGCATTTATCACGAAGAACACATTGGTACTCCCACAAAGCTTCACATGGTTCATCAAGATTCTATTTGAAATCATAACATTTATAATTTCATCAAATCTACAAGAAGCTTATTTGAGTCCATAGATGGAGTAATTCAACTTGCATACCTTGCTTTCCTCAACCATAAAGCCCTGGGGCTACTACTTATGAATATCCTTGTAGAGGTGTTCATAGAGGAATACAATCTTGACTTCCATCTCGAAGATGTCAAAGTCAAATTGTGCAGCTATAGTTAGCAATATTTTGATGGGTTTAAGCATGATCACTAAAGAATAAGTCTCATCACAAGCGATGTATTCTCTTCATGTGTATCTTGTGGATACAAGCTGTGCTTTGAAGGTCTTTACCTTCTCATCAGGTTCCCTCTTTCTCTTGAAGATCCATTTACATCTTAACGGGTCTTACCCTTATAGGTCGATCCTCGAGGGTCCATATACAACACTTGTATATGAAGTCTACATTTAGACTTTACTGTTAACATCCATATCTCCATGTCATGATCTTCAGAAGCTTCATCATATGAAGTCAGATCATTGTCAGACTTATCTGGCACATGGAATTTATCTTCAAACTCATTTGAAGATATATTGGTGTTTCATCTTTAGTTGTCCTTTTAGTTTCTGACTTAAGGAGCATCATTATCTTCTAAAGATTCAATGAGTTACTTCACTTCATTTTCATCTTGATTCTCAAGAAAGTCATCATCATAGAATCATATTCTTAGAGATGAAATTCTTTAAGAATCTTAAGGTCACAAAGTAGGCATCCAATACCATTCTTTATTTTCCTAATGACTGGTGCCAGATTCCAGCTTACTTGCATGGAACCTTATTAAGGTTATATATTATAGTCTCTACTACATATATACCTTGGAAACTAAGAGATAACCACGCTAATATTAATTATTTATCAAATCATGTCACACATGATCTGATTATATCTCCCTACAACTTCACTTAGTTTAGGTGTATTAGGAGAAGTGAGATAGGAATGATATTCCTATCTCCA
The DNA here is from genome assembly GCA_037367405.1 of Ottelia alismoides. Taxonomy (NCBI): domain Eukaryota; kingdom Viridiplantae; phylum Streptophyta; class Magnoliopsida; order Alismatales; family Hydrocharitaceae; genus Ottelia; species Ottelia alismoides. The sequence continues at coordinate 617,169 of JAZKJV010011765.1, read as the reverse complement.
TATGATATTCCTTGAATTCATCTAATAGGTACTTGCTACCTAGGTTAGATCAAATTCATTTCATCTTCCTTCAAACTTCGGTTCTAAACAAAAATTGTGAAATCTTTGAACATTCCAAAGGTTTCTAAGGTGAAAGGAAGGAATCTCATATCACAAATAATCATCGAATGATATCACATATCATCAATGTTTATTATAATACATATGATCCACATACATCAATATGTATAAGATATTGAATACCTTGGCATATTACACAATTCTCAGAGAAAACTATATTGGACATATTTATTTTGAATACAATATCCATAAGTATGTAAGATTTGAGCCTTTAGACAATCTAAAGTTCAATATCTCACTAGTCTATCGATCATATCAATAGACATGTGTCCAAGATTCGAAGCCGGATCATCGTCAAATGATCTTCGTCCTCATACTGATCTATAAGGTTTAATTTTCAGTATTAGAAATGTTAATGAACCTGTCATTAATATTTTAATTTAGTAGAGTTTATGATAGGTCTATTCCAGAATACATGTTCATCTCCAACAATGAATGTATTCTGATATCTAGGTCATAGAGACATTCTCTAAGACCAAGGCGTCTCCCACTGAAAATATGAAGTTTATCTATCCTATGGAGATTGTTGCAACAATTGTATCAATTCGCATATAGATGACTATTAATCCTTAAGATCAAATTTACTATTTTTCTACAACATATGCAACAATTGCAAGTGTCATTAGAAGAATGATATACAATTATTAGACTTTAATCTTATCTTATAAGAAAGTCAATTTCGATGATTAAATGTAGATTATTTCGATGCACTGTTCGAGTCCTTCTCTAAGGATCCTAGATAGTTCAGATAGTCATACTATCAATACATCGGTTTATTGCAGTATTGGTATTCATCCAATTCTTTGGATGTCATATGGAAGTCACAGACGTTTAGTCAACTCTTTGACTCTCCTTCTTACTTGTGTCTTAACCATGCTTCCACTGCGCTCCCATTATCTATAAACAACCCTTTCTTAAGACAAAGGTTCTCTTATGTTGAACTCAAAAGATTTCAAGGTAAGAGTATTTCAACATTTATACATGCTTCATTTAATTCATACAATATGAATATTATGAAGATTCATGAATGACTTGAGTATAGACAATAGAATGATGACATTCATCATATCTACATCCATATAAACTCTTAAATACTTTGGTCCAAGCATGTATTCAAACATTTTGAATACATCATCTCTTTGTATAGCTACAGTTTTGCATAATGCAGTGAATCATGTCATTCATTATTAAATGTTGAGAGCACATATGTATGCCAAAACATCTTCTTTGATTTTATAAGGATTAATTTGACAATTATCATCAACATGTCACTTTCAATGTACACTCAACGAGGGATTAAGATTGTAGAGACAAACAAACCATGTGGTGATGTCTTCCTGTCTTATTTAATTGTCACTTCTCATTTTGATGAGGAAACTAGCATATTGTAACCACATACATTATGTGTCCAATTGCAAGGATAATATCTTGATCAGGAATTCAATTCATGATATTACAATTGTTATTATTGAGTATTTCTTTGATTGGGTTTAATGAGGATTATCTAAAATATGAAATTTGCATAAATATTTATACATATACATATATACATATTTTACTTTAATTTAGGATTTTTTATATCAAAGTTATCTTGCCTTGTCAACATTGAAAGTTCATTCCCCTAACCACTTTCAATGTAAGAATAAGAAATATTCTTACCATTATATCTCTTGCAAGATCTGGGATCTCCTTTCCTTTCTTTGTTGCATCCCAATAATATGAGAAACTAAAACTCAGATAAAAGAAGCGGGAACTCATTCCGCCTTGCAATTCCAATTTGTATTTTCCAATTCGGTCTGTAACACACGAGCCCACCACCCCTAAGATGATGTTGAACCATTGTTAACTGAACCAACCGTCAATAGGAATGGAACTCGCTATGCCAATCCAATATCACCCCAAATAATATGAGGAACCGATACTAGGGTCGCAACGCATACGGTCATACTCTTTCAAGAAGTAAAGAGCCCGATACAAATGTTCTGGCATGCGTGAGCTATCACTTCGGACATGCGTCTCCCACACACAATCCCTGACGATGGAACCCTTCTCCTTGATGGGAGACCATTGATGTCACTTATGTGAGCCTCCACCTCATATTCAAATTTAATTAATTATCATGAATCGCATTCATATAATTAATTCTTCCAAGGGAAATACATACCTATCATAACAGAGTGTATTAATTGGATATAATTAATTTAATCTCATTAAATCAATTATCAATCCAATTCAATCATCAAACTTGATTGTCACTTCAAATAGTGGTATTATATCAAAGTATGTATTATTCAAAATTTAATAATTATAAAATACATCATGATCTCTTAAGTATCATTCGTTCCCTACCCATTATCATGGCTAGTACCTACGAGAGTGGGACAGACCACACATGGTGCAACTTGCTACCCCAACGCTCCCCGACTAGGCACCATATTGGCCTCCGGAAAAAATAATGTCGAGTCAATCTCTTTTACTTAAGATGATCATCGATTTTTAAATAGAAATTATACCATATAGTAATAATCAAAAAATATTTTTTGATTATAAGGAAATTTGCTAGATAAATTCCTAAAACCTATTCAAGTAACAAGTTTGATGAAAGTATATCAAGTAACCAATTGGTGATCTAGATCTAATACAATCATTCATTGGTTGAAGCAATGTAATTTAAGGGAACAATTATTATTTTAATATTTACTAAATATTATCCATAATTATTCCAGGAAATTAACCATTCATTAGTTGAAGCAATGTAATTTAAGGGAACAAGATTCTTAAATGATAATCACAAGTTTCATGGTTGAGTATGTAATTTTCAGCAGTGACCCCTACTCACTAAAATTAACATATCTCATTTAGTTTAAATCCAAATTAAGCAAAATAAACTTTCAGAGTTTGATAATTTTATTTAAAACAGAAAGTATATGATTGGCATGCATTTTCAGGCGTTTTAGAACAGTAATTAACATCTTAGTTACGTCACTACCCTCCATCCCCGAAACAGTGGGCATATGGTCATTAAAACAATCATAACTTGAGCAAACGAAATCCAAATTACGCAAACTCAGATTCCACATTTTCCTTGTTTAATGGGGAACATAATCTAGTTAAAAAATTTATGTTTAAACATTTTAAACAGGCCGAAAAATATCACAAAAAAGGGCTGCGAAAATGGAAAAGCGACCAAAATTTTCACGAAACCCAACAACACAAATCTTCGTAGATTCATGGATATCATCCAAAACCTTCAACAACCTGGCTCTGATACCACTTAAAGGATATGGGAATATCCTTCAAGCTTATCACGGAAGTGTGAGGATCGCATCATATGAGATCAGGAGCGACTAGTCCCACTAGTTGCTCAGGGCAGCAGAATTTATTTATTTTTTAAATGATGAAACCACATGATCCAAGAACACTTCTTGGATCGTTTCATCTAAACCACAAATAGATACTAGGGTTACCTCTTGATGCGTGATTGTGATAAAGCTGTAAACCAAGAGACCTCCTTTCTCAAGTCCGATCCAACGGAGGAGACGCTCACAAGCACGTTCATGAAACGCGTACTCCTCGCAATCCATGTTGATGATTTAAGAAGCGGATCTCCTGATCTCATCACACAAGATACAACATCTTCTTCACGAGGAGGTGCACTGAAGGAGATGAAGATCCATGAGTAGATGATCTGGCAGCATAATGACGATGTTGCGGTGATGACGAATCTCTCTTGGGCTCCATGGTGGACAGCCACAATGGGAGAGAGAGAGAGAGAGAACCTTTGGCATGTAGAGAGAGAGAGATAAAGCTTATGGATTGATCATGTAACTTGAAGAGCAAGGGGTACCTCTTCTTAAATAGTGTTTTAGGATCCATGGATCTCAATCCATGGACAACACAAAATCAATGGATGAGATTGATTTGTGTTTCTTTCAATGGCCAAGATTTTGTTGTGTAAATACAACAATAATAATTTAATTTAAATTGAAATATATCGATAAATAAATATATTTAAATTCAAATTAAATCAATTAATTATCATTGGAGATAATGTGGAGATAAACATATCCCCTTAAAAGGGGGAACATTCACTCATGAGATCTAACTATCTCATGAGATCTCATTATCTCATGAGATCTCATTACCTCACGTTATCTCCAAGATTTACAACAACATTTGTTGTAAATTATTTCAAAAAAAATCACAATTATTTTTTGAAATATTGCAGTCATGCCATTGGAAAAATGTGAATCACATTCACATCCCAAAACAAAATGTAAATTGTATTTTCAATTAATCATCCAATGTGAATCCAATTCACATAAATAATTAATTATCAAATATGAATCACAATGTGTTGTCTCTAATATATATAAATCTCATATAGATAGTGTTATCCATATTATTCATATCCATGATAATTAAACACATTTAATAATCTTGGATCTCTTTTCTCATGTGCCCAAATAACATGAATCACATTCATGTTATTCACATCTTTAATAATTAAATGACATTTAATTATCTTAGATATCTCTCCTAATAATATGAATCAAATTCATAATATCCATGATAATTTAATCACATTTAATTATCAAATTTCTCGATGCTTGATTACATATATCAACAATGAAATTATCCATGAACTCTCTTAAGTATTATGCACTTTCTCCGCGGATACATGGAGATAAGGACAAGGTGATTGTATTGTCACGTATAGTGACTTGGATATTGAGATTAAATCTCAAATCCAGATCTTGTGGACCTCCTGTAGATGTTTGATTAATCAAAACTATAGATCTAATATTCTCATAAAATCTGAATCACATTCAGATCAATTTCCAACATTTGGAGTAAGATTAGATCACTTCTCTATGAGAGGAGTCACTAAAATCCAGACCTGTTTCATCACTCCCTATGAATGGAAGCATCATGGTTATACAATCATTTATGATCACATCACCCTCAGTTAGTCCTAATACCTGTACATCCCGTATACTGGAAGACCCAGATACACCCGAAGTATTATATTACTTTTAGATTGTCTCCTTCAGGGTTTTATCATTAAGTTTTCTCATCGATCAATGGGAGTCAATATCGATCATGTACTTTCCTAAAGCACATATCATTCTTAGGTGTTGATTATATACTTTCCAAAAGCATATATCAAGCCTACAAATTCAGTCAAGCTTCGAAAGAGAGACGACTGTGCATAGAATTTGATTCTTCCCAATATTTCATGAGTGAGCTCATGTCTTCCGGTTCTGTAAATGAACCTATATGATCCTTTTGAGAGATCGTATTACTCATATGCCCTTATATGCACACCATCTCGCTGGTATATAGACCTTGATTAGGCCATCAACCTCTCGGTCTACCAAATATACATACTCAGACATATAGTAACACATCTATCTCCGGTCAGGGGATGTGTTCCTATACTGTTACAGCATATGACATAGGTCTTTGGTTATATAGATCTCGTTAACTCAACTCTTTGTCCTAACTAATCTCATACCTACAAATCTCTATTCCTATGTAGAGGACCTGCATCAAGAGGTCAATCAGATATCATCCTTTAGAGATAAGGATTGCCATCTCCTACTCAAGCTGGAGATCACATCTTAACAATCATTTAACGTTTCTTGATGAGTCCACAATCTAAATCTTTAGATATTCATCCAATCACCAGCCTCTATGATTCAATAATTCAATCAACAATTGTATGATCATTAAGATGGCCATGGTACATAACCCTAATTGTACTAAGGGACCTATTTTGCAAATTAGTTATTCTTCATTTCAAAATGAGGAGTGAATTGCAATAACATTTATTGCATAATGGCTCGTCGTGGGCTTGCATGTCCAACACAAACAAGAAATAAGGGGAGTGTAAAACAATAGAAGGCTTTAAATGAGCAGGGGGTCAAGTAGGGAATCAAAATGAAGTGCAAAAAGGCATACAATGTGCAGGACTGATCTTAGAACCTTAATATAATTCAAACCAACACAAAAGAAGGATGGGTTAACCCACTCAACACATGTGAAGCCGTAAAATTTCGGCTTTTTTATCTTTTCAATTTTATTGTTATTTTCAAGCAATCTTGTAACGAGTCCTTAAGTACGCTAACCCTATACGAGCGTGTGTATTTCCAGTCAAGTGCCCCGTACTTGTTCCACCTCCTTTGTAACCTGTGATCTGTGCACTAAAAGGTCCTTGATCTCGTGCCTGGGTGGCTACTCATCCAAAGAAATAGAGAAAGTATGCCAACATACAAAACCAAACTTCGAACCTTGCTCACAATGGAATCAGCCGTGAGCATGCAAGGACCTACTCAGATCCAAACTGATGAGACAAATACACCCGTGAGGGCATGGCCTAAGCTCAGTACTTCAGACCAAGTCGGATGCTTCACACAAGGTAGGAACACTATGCTCAACTAGGCCCTACTTAGTCACGTACGATAGAAGCGCCAATACTTCGCCAACTTAGGTGATAATCAAGGCATCATAGATCGTGATTTGAGCTCTTATCCTTAGCGGGTCATGCCTCACATAGTCTAGAGTGTACATGAAAACAATGTGTGCTTTATGAACCCCAAGCAATGAATGGTTCGTTACGAATTTTAATTAAGGTCAAGTGTATTTAGTAGTCCCTTTTTTAATTTTGGGATTTCAATTTTTTGAGTATTTTTCAGAGCAAGCCACCTAATGATTTTTTTTGTATTTTTCCTTTATGTCCTAGGTGATATACACACAGAGGGGAGAGGGAAAAAAAGCCATGAAAGTTTGTCACTAAGATAGAAATCTTACCTTAGTGATTAATGATGCATGCTAAGATAGAATAACTTACAGTTCTTCCCATCTCTCTCCATGCAAGATGTAAGGTAGAACTGAAATATTTACACTATATGTAGGTATGCAAAAGCGAAAAAATGTCCTAAATAATAGCAGCTATTATCGGGAAGAACCAGATGCTAATCACTCAAAAATGGATCCTAATGCCTGGTCTTGGAGACCTCTCGGTGCCTACCACAACATGTCTTGTAAGTGTTGTATGAGGTCTCTCATGGCTCATGGTTCCAAGTCTAAGTAATTAGTAATTAAATTCCGACTAACTCCAAGCGAAATATACTATAGGTACATGCAATTGTCATTAGGGAATTGGACCTAGCTACCTAGTTAAGCAACCTACTATCTAAGGGCTCACTCACAAAAAACAAATATAAACAAAGGAGAAAAGCTCAAATCATGGGAAATAAAATAAACAAAGGCGATAAAACACGAAAAATCCGGTACGAGACCCCCATGTGAACAAACACCCGGGCATTGGACCTCGTGTGGTGGAGAGAGTAGTGTCCAATTTAATTACAATTTATTTTGGAAAAATTAAATCTCTCTTTCACAATAAATAAAAATGGAAGGATGCTCTTTTCCTCTTTCCATGCTCTTCTCTCCTTCTCTCTCCTAGTCGACTCACAAAGAGAAGGTCGACCTCTGCTCGCCCTGGGCACACCCTCCTCTTAAGAGATAGCCCTTGTCAAGCAGTCCTTCGCAAGAAAGATGTATAAGAAAAATGGATAGGAATAGTTAAATAATATTCAAAGAGTAAATAGAAGAAAAAATGCAAATAAATAATGGATATCTATATATACAAAAATGTGCTACAATATGTTGCTCCTTGACAATGACACCATTTAAAATATTGAGAGTCAGGGTCTTGTCCATCCACAAGCTAGATCGACAATTGTAGAGGAGACCGCTTCAGGAAACCGTTGGTTTCGACTATCAACCCACAATTAAAAATCAGGCAGGAATGATACAATGCAGATTAAAATTTGTTATAAACCCTACCAAAATGGTTATATAGTGATAAACAGAGTAGGTATTGAACACAAGGAACACATGATGTAACACTCAATATTATTTAAAATACATAATATAGATATATGTGTGTATATATAAATATACATAATATTAATGAAATAATATGGGTTTTAATTTTTTATTTTTATTTTATTTTTGTCTTATATTGGTTTATTTTGTTTTTATATTTCAATATTTTTAGGTTTTTATATTTTTAATTTCTTTTTATAAAAGATATATAATAATGTACAAGGCTATATATGCATTATATAGAGTAGGATAATTATAAACACCAATAAAAATAGTTAAAATGCAGAAAATAAAATGTTTTAGCTTTTTAAATATTTTTAACTATTTTTGTGTTTTTTAGAGAATTTTTCTAATTTTTATATATTTTTTAATGCTAGCAATAACTTAAAACTATGATAAAATAATAGGCTAAAATTGAAATGGAAATTAAAAATAGGAAATTAAGTCCAAAATTTTCCAATTTAATTTTTATACAGATACTAATATAAAGAAAGTTATAAAATAAAAAAAGCTATTTTGGGGGGTTTTGAGAATTTTATAGATTTTTATGAAGGTTTTGGGAGGTTTTTTCAATTTTTAAGCATTTTATTTTTCTATTCTTTAGTAATTTTATTTTGAAAGTTAAAAATAATTACTAAGAATAATATTCTTTTTTCAGAGAATTTTTCAAAATGATTTTATAATTTTTTATCTTTTTTAATACGAATAGGGACTGGCTGTGCACTATTTGATTTTTATAAAATAGGAAAAGGGCATAAAATGCCAATAAATATATAGTATGAACAAGCATGAATCCATGTACCTACTCCTATTTTTGGGTGAATTTTAGGACACGACATCTATTTTCAATAACTAGAAAACAAGTGAGGGATATAATTGCAAATATAATTGGCCTGATAGTTGGCCTGATAGTTGTATAATTGCAAATATAATTAAAAGCGAGGGGTACAATGCAATTTCACCTAAACATTAACACAAATATTTAGACTTTATATATTAATGATAATTCAAATAACCCGTGAGGGCTTACATGTAATTTTCACAAAATAAACGTGTGCATGTATATGACTTTACAAGGACTAAATTGCAATATACAAAAAGGTTCAGAGGGCTACATGCAATTTGTCCACACATTTTTAAACATCATGAATTATTTACAGGACATTATGGAAATAACAAAAGGTGGGGAAGGTATGTGAAATCTACCCACATAACGCCTGGAATCTAGCCGTCTTGGAGTCGCCACGTGTCTGATCGTACATACGCCTTCGCGTGCCTCTTCGTGGATAATCCATGGTCCGGTTTAGATCCGGTCTGCTGTTCTTGATTGAATGACTATGAGGGCCTTTTCAAGAACAAACAAGAACACGACTCCTACGGGCTTTGATCCATAGTTCCTCTATGCTTCAGCGGTTGTTCTCTCCTCCGACAAAACTAGCAACGGCTAATAATGGGTGAAAGGTGATTAACAAATAAAAAGGGGGCATTGTGCATATGATTATAGGAGATGTTTCGATGATTTTCGAGGGAAGATGACATGAGAAGGAGCGGGGGTTGGTGAGGATTCGATGATGGGCAAAGATGAGGGACGAAGATGTTACAAAGTGATGGGAGGCTCGAGGGCAATGGATGAAGATGGTGGCGTAGAGAAAATGGAGAAATGGTGCCCTTGTGATAGTCTGAAAGGAGTTAGAAGGGAGGCCGGACAGTTGACCATGGTCAAAAAATGGGTGCGCATGGTTGGTCCACGTGGACCAACTTGGAAATTCCAAGGCAAAAATGCATTGGAAAAAGAATAATAAATAGTATTTAATTTTATTATTTTTAGATTATGAAGTAAAAAAATGTTTCCAATATTGGGTAGTCTTTATACATATTTTTATTTAAATTTTAGAGGTGATTAATTACAATTTCATTATAGGGTTTTATTAATAGGTATATTTACCTATGTTTTGAGTATTTTAATGTTGTTTGTAATTTTACTTTTATTATTTTATGGCATTATTTTATATATTTAAACTTATATTCATATACTTAATTATATTTTTTTTGTATCTTTATGGTTTAATATATACACTTAATTAAATATATATTAGATATATAAGTATAAGCATAGGTATTTCATCTATATATTTTATATACTTATTTTTTAGTGTTTTATTTGTAGTTTTATTCTAGTTTGAATGTACATATGTTATAAACAATATTTACAAAATTATAACAAATATAAAATTATAAAATTAATGAAGAATAAAGAAAATAATTGTTTTATTTAGGTATATTATACAATGGGGGGTCCAAAACCTAACGTTCACATACAAACTCCAAGAAATATGAAATCAACTTCATTAAATAGCTTATTAAAAATTATATACAATTATAGATGATTTTGACATATTTTGAGTTTTTGTTTGAGAGATATGGATCTGTGAAGTTTGAGTTTTGATATTTTATTTTGTACATAAAAAGTATACTGTATATTATTTCTAAATAAAATCAATTTTGTATTTTTCTATATACTTTTATCTATAATTTTCATGTACAAGGTTTCTTTAGTTAAGGAGTAATCAATAAAGACTAAAATAGGTCCCAAAAAGTAATTATTGGCCTATTTTGTAGAATGATCTGTTATGCGTTTTCTGTACAATTAGCCGCCCTATCTCTCCCCACTTTATTTCTTACCGACTAAGTCATCATGATGACCGAGTCTCAGGGACTAGGATCACTTAAGTGTCCTTGACACTTCGCTCTTTTTTCTTTTCTTTCTTTATTCTTTTATTTTGGAAATAAATACTACAAGCATAAGGTATTTTATATAGTATTTAGTGTGAATTAATGAATTTTTATTTTGATAAATAAATGATATATTCATGAATTCAGCTGGGGGTAAAGGCCAAAATGACAGAATAAAGGTGATGAAATGGAGATTTATCAGTACCGTGGATCGAGGGAGGTACTCTATTTGGGCGCCTGCACACCCATCTGAGGTTACTTTTTGACCTTGCACCAAAGAAGACTTGGAGGAGTTTATGAAGACAAATTTTTGTGCATTTATTTTAGCTCTTTATTTTTGTAATTCAAGTGAGAGAGATACTATAATTGTAATACTTCAGTTCACTCTAAACACTCTACACACTTCACGAGGTCCAGTGCCCGAAGGGCTGTTCCCTTGGGGGCCTCGTCGATTTTGTCGCATTTTTTTAGCCTTTTTTCATTTGTTTTTATGTTTCGGTTTTCTTTATTTTATGTGATTGAGCCCTAGTCATAGGATTTGTTTGTCGATAGATCAAGACCAAACACCTAATCAACATTTCATGACCTATAGTCTCGTTTGGACTTAGTCAAATTTTGAATTGCTCTTCCCTTAGTCTTGGAACCACACACTACAAGAGTCCTCCGTACAACGCTTGTAGGACCCATTGTTGTGGGCATCGAGGAGAATCCAAGACAGGATCTTTTGGTTCCATTTTAATTGTTTATCATACAGTTCTTCACGATAATAGAAAGTTCTCACCTAGGGTGATTTCATCGGCTTCCATCGGCACATAGTTAGGTTTCAATTCTACTTAGAATCCTTGCATGTAAAGAGCCGGAGGCGAGGTGAACATTTATGCTTTAGCATACATCATCGTTTTCGCCTCATATTTCTTTTTCGTCTCTTCCTCTGATTTTGATCACCTAGGAGCTAAAAGGAATTGATTCCCCAATAGGATTCGTGCATTTCTTATTAAAAATCCAAAAAAGTGATAACAAATAAAATTGAGACTTCTAAAATTACTCGATCCTAAAATTAACCTAAAAAGAAAATCATTGTCTTGGGACGAGTAATACCCTCATTGTCTTTTCTTAAAAAATTTACTTGCTCGCGTACACACAAAGGTCAGTGGCCAAATCCCATAAGCTAACCTAAGTGTTTGTACAATTTTTGTGATTTTCACCTAACTCTAAAACAAACAAGATAAAAAGACCGAACTTTCATGGTCTTCACTGAGTTGAGTAGGTGAAGTAAGGGGTTTGTTATGTGTGATTTTGTTAGTGTTCATACTATATCTCTCTATGCATTTGCGCCTTTCTTCTCATATATCATGACTTGACCATTGTGCTCTCCCGTGCACTTTCCTTTTGTTTCAAGATTGCTGACTAGAACAATTTTTATCTAGGTTTTGTGGATTCCTCATACCCTCCAGTCGATCCACCTCCATTTTTCAAAGAGGATTGTGCTCCGTATTTTTGTACATATCCGCCTAACCCATTATTTCGGGATTTAGATTTTGATTTTTACCAATCATTACCACCACCATCGCCTTCACATTTTGATAACTTGCTCTACCATGAAGACTTTGATCCGGAATATGATTTTTGTCCACATCCACCACCCTCATTCCACTCACCTGATCTTGAGATTTTGGAGTCTCCTTTTACGACATCCGCAATTGAGACCTTGAAACGAATGATGGAGCATATGAACTCGAGGATTAACGATCTACTTAGCATAAATAAGACAAGATTGTGCTCCACTTTTTAAGTATATGACTTCACTTGAGGATCATCATGAGAGCTTGCAATAACCCAAAATAAAAAAAATTGAGAAAAATTTAAAAATACAAAAGGATGTAAGGGAGACACATGATTGATTCAGACTGTGAGGAGAGGGCCCACATGCCAGACCCCTTGACCATGCAAGTTCACATCTTGTCCCACCTTTAACCCTGAGGATGACACTGTACAGACTGCTCTTAGTCATCCTTGTGTAGATGATGACTTCGATCTCCTCCATTGTATGGAGGAGATCCAAAAATTCAAAAAATGTGAATGAACCCAAAGTGGTACCATTCATGAGATCATTAAAGCCCCACCCCACTTCACCAGGCCATGTCCCATTTATCTGCTCCCAAACCAAAGAAGAGAAAGCAGAGGAGCAGATCTAACCGTCATATCTTGATCATGGCCACTGCCCTTGCCATTACCCACCGTCCAATTTCTGGGAAAGGGAACACTGCTACTCCTTTCACTACTTGCACTATCTCTGACCATACTTGTGATTACACTCTCTTGGACAGTGGTGCTTCAAATAGCATCAGACCCTTCTCACTAGTATTGTCTCTTCACTTAGGGCCTCTCAAGAAAACCATGATGATCGTTCAGTTTGTTGATGGATCTATCAAGAGGATGAAAGGTTTTCTAGAATGAGTTACACTATTGATTTTGTCATATTGCCCATGGAAGCCTCCACTGAGGAGCACTCTCCAATCATACCGAGATGACCCTTTCTTGCCTCTGTGAGAGTCGTCATCGATTATGGATAAGGAGAGATTCAATTTTGTCTTGATGATCATCACTGCACCTACTGACGACCAGAGACCCGCATCTGATGTGACTTCACCTGCCTTTAATGACCTAGAGGACTATGACATTGATGAGATGATCAAAGATTTTTGCTATATGTTGTATTCCACTAAGACTCGAGAATTTTTTTCCATGGAGGAAGACTCGGAAAGCATAGACCTTGGAGTTCACTCTTATGGTATTTGGCGAAGTGTTGATGACATCCGCGAGATTTACATGGTTGACACTTTAGAGAGGAGGGCAGACTTTGATGAGATTGATATGGTCGAATTTGATTTGATTGTTGTTATTAATGAATTTGAGCCTTTTGGTTGAACTGATGATATAGTTGAGACTTTAGAGGATGAACATGACTCGACTACTTCCATAGATTAGTTCATTCCTTTTGGTTTTTACCTAGGAGAGACCTCAAAGGACAGCCTTGACCTTACTTCTTCCGATGATGAGTTCAACCCTTTTTACTCTGACATCTGTGAGACACCCATGGCCGAACCTAGACACACTTCTTCTGGTGACCTGTCTATGCCTTCTCACCCTAGGACCTATGAGGATCTTCACCAGGTTGATCCTGATCAGCTTCTGTCTACTGAAGACCCTGATATCGACCTACATCTTGTCAGCTCCATTCCTCAACAGTCCTGCATGAAGGTTCGCTTTCTACTTCTTGATCTTTATACATTCATTTTGTTGTATATTCGTATTCATTTTACTCTGTCCATCCACCGTTTCGCTCATCCACCCTATTCTTGTGTGTGCCTTTCTTGGGATGTACTTTTTCCTAAGTATAGGGGGCGGGGGGAGGGGGGTTGGACGAGCTGGGTGTTCTTTCTTCATCCATTTCATCACTCTTGTCATTGCCTATACTTTGGGCTCTTTTACCCTAAGTATAGGGGGAGTGATGCGTTCATTCTCTTCCATCTTCATCTGTTTTTTATTTTTTTTCTTATTTTCTTCTTTTCCATTTCCCTTTTCTTTTTCTGCCAAAAAGGTGCCACCCTTTTTGTCAATTTTCTATACGTAGGGTGTACTTTATCCTAAGTACGGGAGGAAAGGTGCATCTCGAGTTCTTTCATTCTTTGATCCTCTCCACTGTCTCCTCTTCTTGTCTTTACTTAGGGATATCATACCCTAAGAATAGGGGGAGACAGTCTGAGTATGATCTGTTCATTCCCACCCATGACCCTCCCTACCTTGTGTACAGTCTGCTATACTTAGGATTATTTCATCCTAAGTATAGGGGGACGGTTTAGTTCCCATTTGTTCATTCATTCCTTCATGTGTTATTCTTTAGACATTTGTAGACTCAGTACGAGTTATGTCTTCTCTTTTTCTCTCTGATCTATGAGGACATAGCTCAAGCAAAGTATAGGGGGTCGTATATACTGCATATATACTTTGTCCATAACTAGTTCTTTTGTATATTTAATATAAATATGGCGAAAATACTATATAATATACCTATAAAATTCATTAAAACTACTTAATAAAAAAGATGCTTATTATTTAGGTAAAAATATTTTTTTCAAAATGTTAGAAAAATATTATGAAAATCTTTTGAAAACTATTTGGAAAATCTTTTGTTAAATATTTTCAACCTTTGTAAAAATGTTTTGTTTGTAAAACTTCTTTTCTTTGTGTGAAATAGAAATGTTTGAAAATTCATTTGCAATTGTTTAGAAAATGGTTGCAAAAATATATTGAAAATTTTATATATATACTATTTTAAAAACCTTTCCAAAATGATTTTCAAATGTGTGTAAATAATGTAAAAGATGTTTGTAAAAATTATTTTGGACATTTTTTTTCAAAATTGTTTGTAAAGTTATTTTCGAATAAGTTTGAGGAGTATATACATCATAATGAAGTTCTTTATTAAACTGCATATACTTAGCTATAAAAAAGATAACATATTCCTTGTAAATTCATAAAAACCCAACTCTTGTAAATATAAGATGCATCATCGTGTAAATATTTGTATCTATTTCTTAGATAAAATATTTTATTTTAAAAAATCTTACAAAACATATGCAAAATATGTTTAAAAATTGCATAAAAATTTGCAAAAACATTTTTCAAAAATCCATAAAAAGTTTAGAAGCTTTGAAAATTGCATCACAAAAATATTTCTACATTGTACATAGCATTTGTATAACATTCACATTTTTCAGATTGAGTTTTATAATTTAGTAAGTCTAAGTAAAATCGAAGATTGGAGCTCGCTTGGACCTTAAATCTACCTAATAACAGGAACCTTATAGGACCTGGAATTGAGGTACATCAGTTCTAATTTTCTTAGTTCCTTGAGAATCACGAGACTTGGTTCGGTGGATTCTTGATTGCCCAAGTAGAATATTTCGGAGCACACACGTAGCTCTCGTCAATAATGACCTAACTTGGACACCTGCACCTTTGACTTTGCTCAACTCAGTTCGAGTGGTGAGGAGGTTGTATTTTCTGGTATGATATGCACACAAGTGGAAATATTGGTCCTCGTCTAGGGAGGCACCCCAACCCGTCTAGTAGTAGAGACGTCTAATGACAGGAGAGTGTGGGTTGCAATAATTCTTCAAAAGAGGGATAATCCAGTGTCTCAAGAGGAAAAAATCCTTATGTAAATGTTGTTGTATATAGTATTTAAAAAGAAAGCAAAAAGCAAAAACTCCGAAAAAGTGGGCAGGCCTGATTGAAAATAAAATACCTACCGGATTGTATATATTTGTATAGTCAATAAACAAGCTTGAGATTCAAAGTCAAATCATGTAAGCCTGTAGTTGGATGACTTGACTACATTGGTCATGCATCCTAGGATAGGTAGCTACACTGACAACCGTCCATTCTTATCTTTACCCCCTCCTCTTGTCACTTCAACTTAGAAGGGAATACCGCACTCCTCGAGGAAGAAGTTGTTGGATTGGGTAATCATTGGGTTGTCATCCTAGAGAAGCCAGTCTATTTTTCATTTCAGATGGGGGAACCACTATAACATACACTCTACAAGATAGATTCGTAGTCAAAGTGTTTACGTATGAGTTGAAATATTCTGACCTAGCTATTGATGAGACTTGAGCAGAGATTTGGGGTTCTCGAAGGATGTTAGATTTCAAATCTGATTCCTAATAAGGATCCTCCTGCACTAAAATTCCAAAGGTCCGACTTAAGCTCCAAACTTTGATTTTCTGAAGATAAGTTTGAGAATTAAACTTAATCCACTTTTTTTTCTTTTTTTGTTCTTTATTTTTCATTTTCTGCACTTATTGCATAAGTGTGTGCTAGAGACTAGCAAAGGCAAATATAGGGGGGTGATGAATCTCCATTTCATCACCTTTATTCTAACATTTTAGCCTAAAAAATCCAACTAAATGCATGTAAATACCACTAAATTGCAGAAATTAACATTCATGCTTTGTTATATAAATATTGTATAAAATACTATTTTTAATAAAAGATATTTTATTCCCCTAAACCTCGAGACCTAAGCATCTTGATGACTAGGTCGTCAAGTAATAAATTAGGGAAAGATAAGGGTCAATAATTCAACAAAAAATCTTTTTATTAATTCATTATTTACGCATTTTTGGACCTATTTTATTTTCTACTTTTTATAATTAAAATAAATAAACTTCGACTATGAAAGTTGTAGATAATAATATATAGAAAAATAAAAAAATTGATTTCATACAAAAATAATATACAATGTAATTATACTCTAAATAAAATTCCAAAATCCCAAGTTTCCAAACGCATGTCTCTCGAATAAAAACTTAAAATATATCAAAATCACCTTTTGTTGTATATAAATTTTAATAA